>JAECXD010001554.1:0-93526 GCA_018151445.1 Zaprionus inermis | reverse complement strand
ACGCCAAAGTCGACGTTTAAAATAATTGAAAAGTGTAACGCATATTTTTAAATTTTGAAACATTTTTTATACCCTTGCAGAGGGTATATTAATTTTAGCCAGAAGTTTGCAACGCACCTTAGGAGACATCTCCGACCCTATAAAGTATATATATTCTGAATCAGCATCAACAGAGGAGTCGAAAAATGGATGTCCGTCTGTCCGTCCGTCCGTCCGTCCGTCCGTCCGTCCGTCCGTCCGTCTGTTGCAACGCAAACTAGTCTCTCAGTTTTTGAGCTATCTTCATGAAACTTGGCATACAAGCTTCTTATTGCTATAGGCTGTAAATAAGTCGGAACGAGCCAGATCGGACCGATATATCGTATAGCTGTCATAGAAGCTATCGGCCGATTTTTGTTGTTTTTCAAGATATTGCAATAAGATTTGGCAAATCCTATTCTTATTACGTTCTTAATGTGCTGTCAAAATTGTATCAAAATCGGACCACTATAACATATAGCTGCCATAGGAACAATCGGCTGAAATCAGGGTTTTTGTATGCAAACCTGTTTTGTTTTTGGAAATACCGCACATTATAAATACTTTTTAATGTTATACAGTAACCCGCCCTTAGTTTTTCCATTTAAATATCTCAGACGTTTATATTCTATAGCTGTTATAGGAACAATCAGTCAGTCCGTCTGTCTGTTGCAACGCAAATTAGTCCCCCAGTTATTGAGCTATCTTCATGAAACTTGGCACACAAGCTTATTATTGCTGTTGGCTGTAAATAAGTCGGAACGAGCCAGATCGGACCGATATATCGTATAGCTGTCATAGAAGCTATCGGCCGATTTTTGTTGTTTTTCAAGATATTGCAACAAGATTTGGCAAATCCTATTCTTATTACGTTCTTAATGTGCTGTCAAAATTGTATCAAAATCGGACTATTATAACATATAGCTGCCATAGGAACAATCGGCTGAAATCAGTGTTTTTGTATGCAAACCTGTTTTGTTTTTGGAAATACCGCACATTATCAATACTTTTTAATGTTATACAGTTACCCGCCCTTAGTTTTTCCATTTAAATATCTTTATATTCTATAGCTGTTATAGGAACAATCAGTCAGTCCGTCTGTCTGTTGTAACGCAAATTAGTCCCCCCAGTTATTGAGCTATCTTCATGAAACTTTGCTCACAAGCTTCTTATTTCTGCCCTCTTTAAATAAGTCGGAACGGGCCATATCGGACTAATATATCGTATAGCTGTCATGGAGCCTATCGGCCGATTTTCGTTATATTTCAAGATATAGCTATCAGGCTTACCACATCCAAATCTAAGTGTGTCCCTAATAATAAAGTTCGAAATCGAACTTTTATAACTTATAACGATCAACGATCGGCCTAATGAAGGTCCATGTTGCAATTTTATGGAAATCTGAGTACTATTACATATAGCTGTTAAACAAAAAATCATGTAGCTGTTATTCAAACGCATTTTTGAATGAGAACTTTCCAAATTTATTTATATTTTATGACCAACAGATCCTTTACAACACAAAGATTAATGTGCTGTCAAAATTGTATCAAAAATCGGACCACTATAACATATAGCTGCCATAGGAACAATCGGCTGAAATCAGGGTTTTTGTATGCAAACCTGTTTTGTTTTTGGAAATACCGAACATTATCAATACTTTTTAATGTTATACAGTAACCCGCCCTTAGTTTTTCCATTTAAATATCTCAGACGTTTATATTCTATAGCTGTTATAGGAACAATCAGTCAGTCCGTCTGTCTGTTGCAACGCAATTGCGTTATTGAGCTATCTTCATGAAACTTTGCTCACAAGCTTCTTATTGTTGCCCTCTTTAAATAAGTCGGAACGGGCCAGATCGGACTGATATATCGTATAGCTGTCATGGAGCCTATCGGCCGATTTTCGTTATATTTCAAAATATAGCTATCAGGCTTACCACATCCAAATCTAAGTGTGTCCCTAATAATAAAGTTCGAAATCGAACTTTTATAACTTATAACGATCAACGATCGGCCTAATGAAGGTCCATGTTGCAATTTTATGGAAATCTGAGTACTATTACATATAGCTGTTAAACAAAAAATCATGTAGCTGTTATTCAAACGCATTTTTGAATGAGAACTTTCCAAATTTATTTATATTTTATGACCAACAGATCCTTTATAACACAAAGACATTTCCTCATAACATTTTGTGTTAAGTATATAAGAAATCCAGGTATATACAAAACCATTAAAAAGGTAGAATTATTTTTTTTCGAAGCAGGTGTTTGATTTATAGCCTTAATCAGGTCAAAATCTTGACTTCCTGTACTGTTATAATTGTTCAATAAATACCACAGAAACCAGCAGCAATCCAAATATATTTTATATTTTGTATAACTGCAAGGGTATGAAACCTTCGGCAAGCCGAAGGTAGCCTTGCTTTCTTGTTTTTTGTCTAAAGCCGTTAGATTTTTGGAAAAGTGGATTATAATATTACTGAGAAGTGTAAAAAATTGTTCAAAATTTAAAAATAAAATTGTTTGTCAAAAACCGTTAGATATTTCCAAACGTCGACATTTTAAATTATTTCAAAGAGTGTAACCCATTTTTCAAAATTATCAAAATTTTATTTTGTGTCAACAACCGTTAGATTTTCGCCAAAGTCGACGTTTCAAATATTTGAAAAGTGTAACGCATATTTTTTAATTTTGAAAATTTTTTCTTTGTCAAAAGCCGTTAGATTTTTGCAAAAGTGGACAGATAATATTACTGAAAAATGTAAAAAAAAATTTCAAAATTTTCAAACATATTTTTAATTCAAATACCGTTACATTTTTGCAAAATTTGTCAAAATTATCAATATATTATTTATGTCAACAGCCGATAGATTTACGCCAAAGTCGACGTTTAAAATAATTGAAAAGTGTAACGCATATTTTTTAATTTTCAAAATTTTTTTTTTGTCAAAAGCCGTAAGATTTTTGCAAAAGTAGACATATAATATTACTGAAAAGTGTACAGAAAATGTTCAAAATTAAAAAAAAAAAAATATTGTCAAATACCGTTACATTTTTGCAAACATCGACATTTTAAATTATTTAAAACTGTAACCCATTTTTCAAAATTATCAAAATTTTATTTTTGTCAACAGCCGTTCGATTTTCGCCAAAGTGGACGTTTCAAATAATTGAAAAGTGTAACGCATATTTTTTAAATTTTGAAAATTTTTTAAAAAAAATTTCAAAATTTTCAAACATATTTTTAATTCAAATACCGTTACATTTTTGCAAAATTTGTCAAAATTATCAATATTTTATTTATGTCAACAGCCGTTAGATTTACGCCAAAGTCGAATATTAAAATATTTGAAAAGTGTAACGCATATTTTTTAATTTTGAAATTTTTTTTTTGTCAAAAGCCGTTAGATTTTTGCAAAAGTGGACATATAATATTACTGAAAAGTGTAAAAAATTGTTCAAAATTTTCATAAAATTTTTTTTGTGAAATACCGTTACATTTTTGCAAAAATCGACGTTTTAAATTATTTAAAAGTGTAACCCATTTTTCAAAATTATCAAAATTATATTTTTGTCAACAGCCGTTAGATTTTGCCAAAGTCGACTATTAAAATAATTTAAAAGTGAAACGCATATTTTTACAATTTTGAAAAAAAATTTTTTTTTATCAAAAGCCGTTAATTTCTTGCAAAAGTGGACATTTATAATTACTGAAAAATGTAAAAAAAATTTTTTCAAAATTTCCAAACAAATTTTTAAGTCAAATTCCATTACGTTTTTGCAAAACTTGTCAAAATTATCAAAATATTATTTTTGTCAACAGCCGTTAGATTTTCGCCAAAGTCGACGTTGAAAATAATTGAAAAGTGTAAAGCATATTTTTAAATTTTGAAAAAAATTTTCTTTGTCATAAGCAGTTAGATTTTTGCAAAAGTGGACATATAATATTACTGAAAAGTGTAAACAATTTTTCAAAATTTTCATAAATTTTTTTGTGATATACCGTTACATTTTTGCAAAAATCGACGTTTTCAATTATTTAAAAGTGTAAGCCGTTAGATTTTCGCCAAAGTCGACGTTTAAAATAATTGAAAAGTGTAACGCATATTTTTTAACTTTAATGAAATTTTTTTCTTTGTCAAAAGCCGTTAGATTTTTGCAAAAGTGGACATATAATATTACTGAAAAGTGTAAACAATTTTTAAAAATTTTCATAAAATTTTTTTTGTGAAATACCGTTACATTTTTGCAAAAATCGACGTTTTAAATTATTTAAAAGTGTAACGCATTTTTCAAAATTTTATTTTTGTCAACAGCCGTTAGATTTTGCCAAAGTCTCAGATTAAAATATTTGAAAAGTAAAACGCATATTTTTAAATTTTGAAAAAATTTTTTTTTATCAAAAGCCGTTAGATTTTTTGCAAAAGTGGACATTTATAATTACTGAAAAATGTAAAAAAAATTTCAAAATTTTCAACCATATTTTTAAGGCAAATACCGTTACATTTTTGCAAAATTTTTCAAAATTATCCAAATATTATTTTTGTCAACAGCCGTTAGATTTTCGCCAAAGTCGACATTTAAAATATTTGAAAAGTGTAACGCATATTTTTAAATTTTGAAAAAATTTTTTTTTATCAAAAGCCGTAAATTTTTTGCAAAAGTGGACATTTATAAATACTGAAAAATGTAAAAAAAATTTCAAAATTTTCAAACGAATTTTTATGTAAAAGACAATTAAATTTTTGCAAAATTTGTCAAAATTATCCAAATATTATTTTTGTCAACAGCCGTTAGATTTTCGCCAAAGTCGACGTTTAAAATAATTGAAAAGTGTAACGCATATTTTTAAATTTTGAAAAAATTGTTTTTTTTTTTTATCAAAAGCCGTTAGTTTTTTGCAAAAGTGGATATATAATATTACTGAAAAGTGTACAAAATTGTTCAAAATTTAAAAAAAAAAAAATTTTTTTTGTCAAATACCGTTACATTTTTTGCAAACATCGACATTTTAAATTATTTAAAACTGTAACCCATTTTTCAAAATTATCAAAATTTTATTTTTGTCAACAGCCGTTAGATTTTCGCCAAAGTGGACGTTTAAAATAATTGAAAAGTGTAACGCATATTTTTAAATTTTGAAAATTTTTTTTTGTCAAAAGCCGTTAGATTTTTGCAAAAGTGGAAATATAATATTACTGAAAAGTGTAAAAAATTTTTCAAAATTTTCATAAATTTTTTTTTGAAATACCGTTACATTTTTGAAAAAAATCGACGTTTTAAACTATTGAAAAGTGTAACGCATTTTTCAAAATTTTATTTTTGTCAACAGCCGTTAGATTTTGCCAAAGTCGACTATTAAAAAATTTTAAAAGTGAAACGCGTATTTTTTAATTTTGAAAAAATTTTTTTTTTTTTATCAAAAGCCGTTAATTTTTTGCAAAAGTGGACATTTATAATTACTGAAAAATGTAAAAAAATTTTCAAAATTTTCAAACAAATTTTTAATTCAAATACCATTACATTTTTGCAAAATTTGTCAAAATTATCAAAATATTATTTTTGTCAACAGCGGTTAGATTTTGCCAAAGTCGACGTTTAAAATAATTGAAAAGTGTAACGCATATTTTTAAATTTTGAAAATTTTTTTTTGTCAAAAGCCGTTAGATTTTTGCAAAAGTGGACTATTAAAATAATTTAAAAGTGAAACGCATATTTTTAAATTTTGAAAAAAATTTTTTTTTTATCAAAAGCCGTTAATTTCTTGCAAAATTGGACATTTATATTTACTGAAAAATGTAAAAAAAATTTTCAAAATTTCCAAACAAATTTTTAAGTCAAATACCATTACATTTTTGCAAAACTTGTCAAAATTATCAAAATATTATTTTTGTCAACAGCGGTTAGATTTTGCCAAAGTCGACGTTTAAAATAATTGAAAAGTGTAACGCATATTTTTAAATTTTGAAAATTTTTTTTGTCAAAAGCCGTTAGATTTTTGCAAAAGTGGACATATAATATTACTGAAAAGTGTAAACAATTTTTCAAAATTTTCATAAAATTTTTTTTTTTTTTGTCAAATACCGTTAAATTTTTGCAAAAATCGACGTTTTAAATTATTTAAAAGTGTAACGCATTTTTCAAAATTTTATTTTTGTCAACAGCCGTTAGATTTTGCCAAAGTCGACTATTAAAATAATTTAAAAGTGAAAAGCATATTTTTAAATTTTGAAATAATTTTTTTTTTTTTTATCAAAAGCCGTTTATTTTTTTGCAAAAGTAGACATTTATAATTACTGAAAAATGTAAAAAAAATTTCAAAATTTTCAAACATATTTTTAAGTCAAATACCGTTACATTTTTGCAAAACTTGTCAAAATTATCAAAATATTATTTTTGTCAACAGCCGTTAGATTTTCGCCAAAGTCGACGTTTAAAATAATTGAAAAGTGTAAAGCATATTTTTAAATTTTGAAAAATTTTTTTTTGTCAAAAGCCGTTAGATTTTTGCAAAAGTGGACATATAATATTACTGAAAAGTGTAAAAAATTTTTCAAAATTTTCATAAAATTTTTTTGTAAAATACCGTTAAATTTTTGCAAAAATCGACGTTTTAAATTATTTAAAAGGTGTAACGCATTTTTCAAAATTTTATTTTTGTCAACAGCCGTTAGATTTTGCTAAAGTCGCCGATTAAAATAATTGAAAAGTAAAACGCATCTTTTTAAATTTTGAAAAAATTGTTTTTTTTTATCAAAAGCCGTTTATTTTTTTGCAAAATTTGACATTTATAATTACTGAAAAATGTAAAAAAAAATTTCAAAATTTTCAAACATATTTTTAAGTCAAATACCGTTACATTTTTGCAAAATTTGTCAAAATTATCAAAATATTATTTTTGTCAACAGCCGTTAGATTTTCGCCAAAGTCGACGTTTAAAATAATTGAAAAGATGTAACGCATATTTTTAAATTTTGAAAATTTTTTTTGTCAAAAGCCGTTAGATTTTTGCAAAAGTGGACATATAATATTACTGAAAAGTGTAAAAAATTGATCAAAATTTTCATAAAAATTTTTTTGTGAAATACCGTTACATTTTTGCAAAAATCGACGTTTTAAATTATTTAAAAGTGTAACGCATTTTTCAAAATTTTTATTTTTGTCAACAGCCGTTAGATTTTGCCAAAGTCGACTATTAAAATAATTTAAAAGTGAAAAGCATATTTTTAAATTTTGAAAAATTGTTTTTTTTTTTATCAAAAGCCGTTTATTTTTTTGCAAAAGTGGACATTTATAATTACTGAAAAATTTAAAAAAAATTTCAAAATTTTCAAACATATTTTTAAGTCAAATACCGTTACATTTTTGCAAAATTTGTCAAAATTATCAAAATATTATTTTTGTCAACAGCCGTTAGATTTTCGCCAAAGTCGACGTTTAAAATAATTGAAAAGTGTAACGCATATTTTTAAATTTGGAAAATTTTTTTCTTTGTCAAAAGCCGTTAGATTTTGCCAAAACTCGACGATTAAAATAATTGAAAAGTGAAACGCATATTTTTGAAATTTTGAAAAATTTTTTTTTTTATCAACAGCGGTTAATTTTTTGCAAAATTGGACATTTAAAATTACTGAAAAATGTAAATAAATGTTCAAAATTTTCAAACAAATTTTTAATTCAAATACCATTACATTTTTGCAAAATTTGTTAAAAATTATCAAAATATTATTTTTGTCAACAGCAGTTAGATTTTCGCCAAAGTCGACGTTAAAAATAATTGAAAAATGTAAAAATAAAATATTTTGAAATTTTGAAAAAAATTTTTTTTATCAAAAGCCGTTAATTTTTTGCAAAAGTGGACATTTATAATTACAGAAAAATGTAAAAAAAATTTCAAAATTTTCAAACGAATTTTTAAGTCAAATACCATTACATTTTTGCAAAATTTGTCAAAATTATCCAAATATTATTTTTGTCAATAGCCGTTAGATTTTCGCCAAAGTCGACGTTTAAAATAATTGAAAAGTGTAACGCATATTTTTAAATTTTGAAACATTTTTATACCCTTGCAGAGGGTATATTAATTTTAGCCAGAAGTTTGCAACGCACTTTAGGAGACATCTCCGACCGTATAAAGTATATATATTCTGAATCAGCATCACCAGAGGAGTCGAAAAATGGATGTCCGTCTGTCCGTCCGTCCGTCCGTCCGTCCGTCCGTCCGTCCGTCCGACCGTCCGTCCGTCTGTTGCAACGCAAACTAGTCTCTCAGTTTTTGAGCTATCTTCATGAAACTTGGCATACAAGCTTCTTATTGCTGTAGGCTGTAAATAAGTCGGAACGAGCCAGATCGGACCGATATATCGTATAGCTGTCATAGAAGCTATCGGCCGATTTTTGTTGTTTTTCAAGATATTGCAATAAGATTTGGCAAATCCTATTCTTATTACGTTCTTAATGTGCTGTCAAAATTGTATCAAAATCGGACCACTATAACATATAGCTGCCATAGGAACAATCGGCTGAAATCACGGTTTTTGTATGCAAACCTGTTTTGTTTTTGGAAATACCGCACATTATCAATACTTTTTAATGTTATACAGTAACCCGCCCTTAGTTTTTCCATTTAAATATCTCAGACGTTTATATTCTATAGCTGTTATAGGAACAATCAGTCAGTCCGTTTCTCTGTTGCAACTCAAATTAGTCCCCCAGTTATTGAGCTATCTTAATGAAACTTGGCACACAAGCTTATTATTGCTGTAGGCTGTAAATAAGTCGGAACGAGCCAGATCGCACCGATATATCGTATAGCTGTCATAGAAGCTATCGGCCGATTTTTGTTGTTTTTCAAGATATTGCAACAAGATTTGGCAAATCCTATTCTTATTACGTTCTTAATGTGCTGTCAAAATTATATCAAAATCGGATCACTATAACATATAGCTGCCATAGGAACAATCGGCTGAAATCAGGGGTTTTGTATGCAAACCTGTTTTGTTTTTGGAAATACCGCACATTATCAATACTTTTTAATGTTATACAGTAACCCGCCCTTAGTTTTTCCATTTAAATATCTCAGACGTTTATATTCTATAGCTGTTATAGGAACAATCAGTCAGTCCGTTTCTCTGTTGCAACTCAAATTAGTCCCCCAGTTATTGAGCTATCTTAATGAAACTTGGCACACAAGCTTATTATTGCTGTAGGCTGTAAATAAGTCGGAACGAGCCAGATCGCACCGATATATCGTATAGCTGTCATAGAAGCTATCGGCCGATTTTTGTTGTTTTTCAAGATATTGCAACAAGATTTGGCAAATCCTATTCTTATTACGTTCTTAATGTGCTGTCAAAATTGTATCAAAATCGGATCACTATAACATATAGCTGCCATAGGAACAATCGGCTGCAATCAGGGTTTTTGTATGCAAACCTGTTTTGTTTTTGGAAATACCGCACATTATCAATACTTTTTAATGTTATACAGTAACCCGCCCTTAGTTTTTCCATTTAAATATCTCAGACGTTTATATTCTATAGCTGTTATAGGAACAATCAGTCAGTCCGTCTGTCTGTTGCAACTCAAATTAGTCCCCCAGTTATTGAGCTATCTTCATGAAACTTTGCTCACAAGCTTCTTATTTCTGCCCTCTTTAAATAAGTCGGAACGGGCCAGATCGGACTGATATATCGTATAGCTGTCATGGAGCCTATCGGCCGATTTTCGTTATATTTCAAGATATACCTATCAGGCTTACCACATCCAAATCTAAGTGTGTCCTTAATAATAAAGTTCGAAATCGAACTTTTATAACTTATAACGATCAACGATCGGCCTAATGAAGGTTCATGTTGCAATTTTATGGAAACCTGAGTACTATTACATGTAGCTGTTAAACAAAAAATCCTGTAGCTGTTATTCAAACGCATTTTTGAATGAGAACTTTCCAAATTTATTTATATTTTATGACCAACAGATCCTTTACAACACAAAGACATTTCCTCATAACATTTTGTGTTAAGTATGTAAGAAATCCAGGTATGTACAAAAGCATTAAAAAGGTAGAATTATTTTTTTTCGAAGCAGGTGTTTGATTCATAGCCTTAATCAGGTAAAAATCTTGACTTCATGTACTGTTATAATTGTTCAATAAATACCACAGAAACCAGCAGCAATCCAAATATATTTTATATTTTGTATAACTGCAAAGGGTATGAAACCTTCGGCAAGCCGAAGGTAGCCTTGCTTTCTTGTTTTTTGTCAAAAGCCGTTAGATTTTTGCGAAAGTTGACATATAATATTACTGAAAAGTGTACAAAATTGTTCAATATTTAAAAACAAAATTATTGTCAAATACCGTTACATTTTTGCAAACATCGACATTTTAAATTATTTAAAAGTGTAACGCATTTTTCAAAATTATCAAAATATTATTTTTGTCAACAGCCGTTAGATTTTCGTCAAAGTTGGCGTTTAAATTAATTGAAAAGTGTAACGCATATTTTTAAATTTTGTAATATTTTTTTTTGTCAAAAGCCGTTAGATTTTTGCAAAAATATTACGGAAAAGTGTAAAATTTTTTTTAAAATTTTCAAAAAAAAATGTTTAACAAATACCGTTACATTTTTGCAAAAATCGGCATTTTAAGTTATTTAAAAGTGTAACGCATTTTTCAAAATTATCAAAATTTTATTATGTCAACAGCCGTTAGATTTTGGCAAAGTTGACTATTAAAATAATTTTAAAAAGTGAAACGCATATTTTTTAATTTTGAAAAAAAAAAATTTTTTTTAATCAAAAGCCGTTAATTTCTTGTAAAAGTGGACATTTATAACTATTGAAAAATTTAAAAAAATTTTCAAAACTTTCAAAAAAATTTTTAAGTCAAATACCATTACATTTTTGCAAAATTTGTCAAAATTATCAAAATATTATTTTTGTCAACAGCCGTTAGATTTTCGCCAAAGTCGACGTTTAAAATAATTGAAAAGTGTAATGCATATTTTTAAATTTTCAACAATTTTTGTATTCAAAAACCGATAGATTTTCTCAAAAAACCAACGTTTGAAATTGTTAAGAAGTGTTACGTATTTTTCAATATTATCAAAATTTTATTTTTGTAAACAGCAGTTAGATTTTCGCCAAAGTCGACGTTTAAAATAATTGAAAAGTGTAAAATTTTTTCAAAATTTTCATTAAATTTTTTTGTCAAATACCGTTACATTTTTTCAAAAATCGACGTTTTAAATTATTTAAAAGTGTAACGTATTTTTCAAAATTTTATTTTTGTCAACAGCCGTTAGATTTTGCCAAAGTCGACGTTTAAAATAATTTAAAAGTGAAACGCATATTTTTTAATTTTGAAAGAAAAATTTTTTTTTATCAAAAGCCGTTAATATCTTGCAAAAGTAGACATTTGTAATTACTGAAAAATGTAAAAAAAATTTTCAAAAAATTTTTAAGTCAAATACCATTACATTTTTGCAAAATTTGTCAAAATATTATTTTTGTCAACAGCCGTTAGATTTTCGTCAAAGTCGACGTTTAAAATAATTGAAAAAGGTAACGCATATTTTTAAATTTTGAAAATTTTTTTTTTGTCTAGATTTTTGCAAAAATAAACATATAATATTACTGAAAAGTGTAAAAAATTTTTCAAAATTTAAAAAAAAATTTTGTCAAATACCGTTACATTTTTGCAAACATCGACATTTTAAATTATTTAAAAGTGTAACCAATTTTTCAAAATTATCCAAATTTTATTTTTGTCAACAGCCGTTAGATTTACGCCAAAGTTGACGTTTAAAATAATTGAAAAGTGTAACGCATATTTTTAAATTTTCAAAAATTTTTGTATTCAGAAACCGAAAGATTTTCTCAAAAAACCAACGATTAAAATTGTTAAGAAGTGTTACGTATTTTTCAATATTATCAAAATTTTATTTTTGTAAACAGCAGTTAGATTTTCGCCAAAGTCGACGTTTAAAATAATTGAAAAGTGTAACGCATATTTTTAAATTTTGAAACATTTTTTTTTGTCAAAAGTCATTAGATTTTTGCAAATGTGGACATATAATATTACTGAAAAGTGTAAATTTTTTTCAAAATTTTCATAACATTTTTTTTTGTCAAATACCGTTACATTTTTGCAAAAATCGACGTTTTAAATTATTTAAAAGTGTAACGCATTTTTCAAAATTTTATTTTTGTCAACAGCCGTTAGATTTTGCCATAGTCGACTATTAAAATAATTGAAAAGTGTAAAAACGCATATTTTTAAATTTTGAAACATTTTTTTTGTCAAAAGCCGTTAGATTTTTGCAAATGTGAACATATACTATTACTGAAAAGTGTAAAATTTTTTTCAAAATTTTCATAAAATTTTTTTGTCAAATACCGTTACATTTTTGCAAAAATCGACGTTTTAAATTATTTAAAAGTGTAACTCATTTTTCAAAATTTTATTTTTGTCAACAGCCGTTAGGTTTTGCAAAAAGTCGACTATGAAAATAATTGAAAAGTGAAACGCATATTTTTTAATTTTGAAAAAAAATTTTTTTTATCAAAAACCGTTAATTTCTTGCAAAAGTGGACATTTGTAATTACTGAAAAATGTAAAAAAAATTTTCAAAATTTTCAAACAAATTTTTAAGTCAAATACCATTACATTTTTGCAAAATTTGTCAAAATTATCAAAATATTATTTTTGTCAACAGCCGTTAGATTTTCGGCAAAGTCGACGTTTAAAATAATTGAAAAGTGTAACGCATATTTTTAAATTTTGAAAAAGTTTTTTTTCTTTAAAGCCGTTAGATTTTTGCAAAAGTGTACATATAATATTACTGAAAAGTGTAAACTATTTTTCAAAATTTTCATAAAATTGTTTTTGTCAAATACCGTTACATTTTTGCAAAAATCGACGTTTTAAATTATTTAAAAGTGTAACGCATTTTTCAAAATTTTATTTTTGTCAACAGCCGTTAGATTTTCGTCAAAGTCGACGTTTAAAATAATTGAAAAGTGTAACGCATATTTTTAAATTTTGAAAATTTTTTTTTTTGTCAAAAGCCGTTAGATTTTTGCAAAAATGGACATATAATATTACTGAAAAGTGTAAAAAATTGTTCAAAATTTAAAAAAAAAATTTTGTCAAATACCGTTACATTTTTGCAAACATCGACATTTTATATTATTTAAAAGTGTAACCAATTTTTCAAAATTATCAAAATTTTATTTTTGTCAACAGCCGTTAGATTTACGCCAAAGTCGACGTTTAAAATAATTGAAAAGTGTAACGCATATTATTAAATTTTTAAAATATTTTTTTTTGTTAAAAGCCGTTAGATTTTTGCAAATGTGAACATATAATATTACTGAAAAGTGTAAAATTTTTTTCAAAATTTTCATTAAATTTTTTTGTCAAATACCGTTACATTTTTGCAAAAATCGACGTTTTAAATTATTTAAAAGTGTAACGCATTTTTCAAAATTTTATTATGTCAACAGCCGTTAGATTTTGCCAAAGTCGACAATTAAAATAATTGAAAAGTGAAACGCATATTTTTACATTTAATACCTTACAATTTTGCAAAATTCGTCAAAATTATCAAAATATTATTTTTGTCAACAGCCGTTAGATTTTCGCCAAAGTCGACGTTTAAAATAAGTGAAAAGTGTAATGCATATTTTTAAATTTTCAAAAATTTTTGTATTCAAAAACCGATAGATTTTCTCAAAAAACCAACGTTTGAAATTGTTAAGAAGTGTTACGTATTTTTCAATATTATCAAAATTTTATTTTTGTAAACAGCAGTTAGATTTTCGCCAAAGTCGACGTTTAAAATAATTGAAAAGTGTAACGCATATTTTGAAATTTTTAAAATTTTTTTTTTTGTCAAAAGCCGTTAGATTTTTGTAAAATATTACGGAAAAGTGTAAAATTTTTTTAAAATTTTCAAAAAAAAAATGTTTGTCAAATACCGTTACATTTTTGCAAAAATCGGCATTTTAAGTTATTTAAAGTGTAACGCATTTTTCAAAATATCAAAATTTTATTATGTCAACAGCCGTTAGATTTTGCCAAAGTTGACTATTTAAATAATTTTAAAAGTGAAACGCATATTTTTAATTTTGACAAAAAAAAAATTTTTTAATTAAAAGCCGTTAATTTCTTGCAAAAGTGGACATTTATAATTACTGAAAAATGTAAAAAAATTTTCAAAATTTTCAAAAAAAATTTTAAGTCAAATACCATTACATTTTTGCAAAATTTGTCAAAATTATCAAAATATTATTTTTGTCAACAGCCGTTAGATTTTCGCCAAAGTCGACGTTTAAAATAATTGAAAAGTGTAATGCATATTTTTAAATTTTCAACAAATTTTGTATTCAAAAACCGATAGATTTTCTCAAAAAACCAACGTTTGAAATTGTTAAGAAGTGTTACGTATTTTTCAATATTATCAAAATTTTATTTTTGTAAACAGCAGTTAGATTTTCGCCAAAGTCGACGTTTAAAATAATTAAAAAGTGTAAAAACGCATATTTTTAAATTTTGAAACATTTTTTTTTTGTCAAAGCCGTTAGATTTTTGCAAATGTGAACATATAATATAACTGAAAAGTGTAAAATTTTTTCAAAATTTTCATTCAATTTTTTTGTCAAATACCGTTACATTTTTGCAAAAATTGACGTTTTAAATTATTTAAAAGTGTAACGCATTTTTCAAAATTTTATTATGTCAACAGCCGTTAGATTTTGCCAAATTTGACAATTAAAATAATTGAAACGTGAAACGCATATTTTTAAATTTAATACCTTACATTTTTGCAAAATTTGTCAAAATTATCAAAATATTATTTTTGTCAACAGCCGTTAGATTTTCGCCAAAGTCGACGTTTAAAATAAGTGAAAAGTGTAATGCATATTTTTAAATTTTCAAAAATTTTTGTATTCAAAAACCGATAGATTTTCTCAAAAAACCAACGTTTGAAATTGTTAAGAAGTGTTACGTATTTTTCAATATTATCAAAATTTTATTTTTGTAAACAGCAGTTAGATTTTCGCCAAAGTCGACGTTTAAAATAATTGAAAAGTGTAACGCATATTTTGAAATTTTAAAAATTTTTTTTTTTTTGTCAAAAGCCGTTAGATTTTTGGTAAAATATTACGGAAAAGTGTAAAATTTTTTTTTAAAATTTTCAAAAAAAAATGTTTGTCAAATACCGTAACATTTTTGCAAAATTCGGCATTTTAAGATATTTAAAGTGTAACGCATTTTTCAAAATTATCAAAATTTTATTATGTCAACAGCCGTTAGATTTTGCCAAAGTTGACTATTTAAATAATTTTAAAGTGAAACGCATATTTTTTAATTTTGACAAAAAAAATTTTTTTTAATTAAAAGCCGTTAATTTCTTGCAAAAGTGGACATTTATAATTACTGAAAAATTTAAAAAAATTTTCAAAATTTTCAAACAAATTTTTAAATCAAAAACCCTTACATTTTTGCAAAATTTGTCAAAATTATCAAAATATTATTTTTGTCAATAGCCGTTAGATTTTCGCCAAAGTCGACGTTTAAAATAATTGAAAAGTGTAACGCATATTTTTAAATTTTGAAAATTTTTTCTTTGTCAAAAGCCGTTAGATTTTTGCAAAAATGGACATATAATATTACTGAAAAGTGTAAAAAATTGTTCAAAATTTAAAAAAAAAAAATTTGTCAAATACCGTTACATTTTTGCAAACATCGACATTTTATATTATTTAAAAGTGTAACCAATTTTTCAAAATTATCAAAATTTTATTTTTGTCAACAGCCGTTAGATTTACGCCAAAGTCGACGTTTAAAATAATTGAAAAGTGTAACGCATATTATTAAATTTTTAAAAATATTTTTTTTTTCAAAAGCCGTTAGATTTTTGCAAATGTGAACATATAATATTACTGAAAAGTGTAAAATTTTTTTCAAAATTTTCATAAAATTTTTTTTCAAATACCGTTACATTTTTGCAAAAATCGACGTTTTAAATTATTTAAAAGTGTAACGCATTTTTCAAAATTTTATTATGTCAACAGCCGTTAGATTTTGCCAAAGTCGACAATTAAAATAATTGAAAAGTGAAACGCATATCTTTACATTTAATACCTTACAATTTTGCAAAATTTGTCAAAATTATCAAAATATTATTTTTGTCAACAGCCGTTAGATTTTCGCCAAAGTCGACGTTTAAAATAAGTGAAAAGTGTAATGCATATTTTTAAATTTTCAAAAATTTTTGTATTCAAAAACCGATAGATTTTCTCAAAAAACCAACGTTTGAAATTGTTAAGAAGTGTTACGTATTTTTCAATATTATCAAAATTTTATTTTTGTAAACAGCAGTTAGATTTTCGCCAAAGTCGACGTTTAAAATAATTGAAAAGTGTAACGCATATTTTGAAATGTTTAAAATTTTTTTTTTTTGTCAAAAGCCGTTAGATTTTTGGTAAAATATTACGGTAAAGTGTAAAATTTTTTTTTAAATTTTCAAAAAAAAATGTTTGTCAAATACCGTTACATTTTTGCAAAAATCGGCATTTTAAGTTATTTAAAGTGTAACGCATTTTTCAAAATATCAAAATTTTATTATGTTAACAGCCGTTAGATTTTGCCAAAGTTGACTATTTAAATAATTTTAAAGTGAAACGCATATTTTTAATTTTGACAAAAAAAATTTTTTTAATTAAAAGCCGTTAATTTCTTGCAAAAGTGGACATTTATAATTACTGAAAAATGTAAAAAAAATTTTCAAAATTTTCAAACAAAATTTTAAGTCAAATACCATTACATTTTTGCAAAATTTGTCAAAATTATCAAAATATTATTTTTGTCAACAGCCGTTAGATTTTCGCCAAAGTCGACGTTTAAAATAATTGAAAAGTGTAATGCATATTTTTAAATTTTCAACAAATTTTGTATTCAAAAACCGATAGATTTTCTCAAAAAACCCAACGTTTGAAATTGTTAAGAAGTGTTACGTATTTTTCAATATTATCAAAATTTTATTTTTGTAAACAGCAGTTAGATTTTCGCCAAAGTCGACGTTTAAAATAATTAAAAAGTGTAAAAACGCATATTTTTAAATTTTGAAACATTTTTTTTGTCAAAGCCGTTAGATTTTTGCAAATGTGAACATATAATATTACTGAAAAGTGTAAAATTTTTTCAAAATTTTCATTCAATTTTTTTTCAAATACCGTTACATTTTTGCAAAAATTGACGTTTTAAATTATTTAAAAGTGTAACGCATTTTTCCAAAATTTTATTATGTCAACAGCCGTTAGATTTTGCCAAATTTGACAATTAAAATAATTGAAAAGTGAAACGCATATTTTTAAATTTAATACCTTACATTTTTGCAAAATTTGTCAAAATTATCAAAATATTATTTTTGTCAACAGCCGTTAGATTTTCGCCAAAGTCGACGTTTAAAATAAGTGAAAAGTGTAATGCATATTTTTAAATTTTCAAAAATTTTTGTATTCAAAAACCGATAGATTTTCTCAAAAAACCAACGTTTGAAATTGTTAAGAAGTGTTACGTATTTTTCAATATTATCAAAATTTTATTTTTGTAAACAGCAGTTAGATTTTCGCCAAAGTCGACGTTTAAAATAATTGAAAAGTGTAACGCATATTTTGAAATTTTTAAAATTTTTTTTTTTTGTCAAAAGCCGTTAGATTTTTTGTAAAATATTACGGAAAAGTGTAAAATTTTTTTAAAAATTTTCAAAAAAAAATGTTTGTCAAATACCGTTACATTTTTGCAAAATTCGGCATTTTAAGATATTTAAAAGTGTAACGCATTTTTCAAAATTATCAAAATTTTATTATGTCAACAGCCGTTAGATTTTGCCAAAGTCGACTATGAAAATAATTTAAAAGAGAAACGCAATATTTTTTAATTTTGAAAAAAAAAATTTTTTTTATCAAAAGCCGTTAATTTCTTGCAAAAGTGGACATTTGTAATAACTGAAAAATGTAAAAAAAAATTTTCAAAATTTTCAAACAAATTTTTAAATCAAATACCATTACATTTTTGCAAAATTTGTCAAAATTATCAAAATATTAGTTTTGTCAACAGCCGTTAGATTTTCGCCAAAGTCGACGTTTAAAATAATTGAAAAACGTAACGCATATTTTTAAATTTTGAAAATTTTTTCTTTGTCAAAAGCAGTTAGATTTTTGCAAAAGTGGACATATATTACTGAAAAGTGTAAACAATTTTTCAAAATTTAAAAAAAAATTTTTGTCAAATACCGTTACATTTTTGCAAACATCGACATTTTATATTATTTAAAAGTGTAACCAATTTTTCAAAATTATCAAAATATTATTTTTGTCAACAGCCGTTAGATTTACGCCAAAGTCGACGTTTAAAATAATTGAAAAGTGTAACGCATATTTTTAAATTTTGAAAATTTTTTCTTTGTCAAAAGCAGTTAGATTTTTGCAAAAGTGTACATATAATATTACTGAAAAGTGTAAACAATTTTTCAAAATTTTCATAAAATTTTTTTGTTACATTTTTGCAAAAATCTACGTTTTAAATTATTTAAAAGTGTAACGCATTTTTCAAAATTTAATTTTTGTCAACAGCCGTTAAATTTTGCCAAAGTCGCAGATATAAATAATTGAAAAGTAAAACGCATATTTTTAAAATTTGTAAAAAAAGTTAGATTTTCGCCAAAGTCGACGTTTAAAATAATTGAAAAACGCATATTTTTAAATTTTGAAACATTTTTTTTGTCAAAAGCCGTTAGATTTTTGCAAATGTGAACATATAATATTACTGAAAAGTGTAAAATTTTTTTCAAAATTTTCATTCAATTTTTTTGTCAAATACCGTTACATTTTTGCAAAAATTGACATTTTAAATTATTTAAAAGTGTAACGCATTTTTCAAAATTTTATTATGTCAACAGCCGTTAGATTTTGCCAAATTTGACAATTAAAATAATTGAAAAGTGAAACGCATATTTTTAAATTTAATACCTTACATTTTTGCAAAATTTGTCAAAATTATCAAAATATTATTTTTGTCAACAGCCGTTAGATTTTCGCCCAAGTCGACGTTTAAAATAAGTGAAAAGTGTAATGCATATTTTTAAATTTTCAAAAATTTTTGTATTCAAAAACCGATAGATTTTCTCAAAAAACCAACGTTTGAAATTGTTAAGAAGTGTTACGTATTTTTCAATATTATCAAAATTTTATTTTTGTAAACAGCAGTTAGATTTTCGCCAAAGTCGACGTTTAAAATAATTGAAAAGTGTAACGCAGATTTTTAAATTTTGAAAATTTTTTTCTTTGAATTTCAAAAGCCGTTAGATTTTTGTAAAATATTACGGAAAAGTGTAAAATTTTTTTTAAAATTTTCAAAAAAAAATGTTTGTCAAATACCGTTACATTTTTGCAAAAATCGGCATTTTAAGTTATTTAAAGAGTAACGCATTTTTCAAAATTATCAAAATTTTATTATGTCAACAGCCGTTAGATTTTGCCAAAGTTGACTATTAAAATAATTATAAAGTAAAACGCATATTTTTTAATTTTGAAAAAAAAAAATTTTTTTAATCAAAAGCCGTTAATTTCTTGCAAAAGTGGACATTTATAATTACTGAAAAATGTAAAAAAATTTTCAAAATTTTCAAAAAAAATTTTTAAGTCAAATACCATTACATTTTTGCAAAATTTGTCAAAATTATCAAAATATTATTTTTGTCAACAGCCGTTAGATTTTCGCCAAAGTCGACGTTTAAAATAATTGAAAAGTGTTATGCATATTTTTAAATTTTCAACAATTTTTGGATTCAAAAACCGATAGATTTTCTCAAAAAACCAACGTTTGAAATTGTTAAGAAGTGTTTCGTATTTTTCAATATTATCAAAATTTTTTTTTGTAAACAGCAGTTAGATTTTTGCCAAAGTCGACGTTTAAAATAATTGAAAAGTGTAAAAAATTTTTCAAAATTTTCATTCAATTTTTTTGTCAAATACCGTTACATTTTTGCAAAAATCGACGTTTTAAATTATTTAAAAGTGAAACGCATTTTTCAAAATTTTATTTTTGTCAACAGCCGTTAGATTTTGCCAAAGTCGACTATTAAAATAATTTAAAAAGAGAAACGCAATATTTTTTAATTTTGAAAAAAAAAAATTTTTTATCAAAAGCCGTTAATTTCTTGCAAAAGTGGACATTTGTAATAACTGAAAAATGTAAAAAAAAATTTTCAAAATTTTCAAACAAATTTTTAAATCAAATACCATTACATTTTTGCAAAATTTGTCAAAATTATCAAAATATTAGTTTTGTCAACAGCCGTTAGATTTTCGCCAAAGTCGACGTTTAAAATAATTGAAAAACGTAACGCATATTTTTAAATTTTGAAAATTTTTTTCTTTGTCAAAAGCCGTTCGATTTTTGCAAAAGTGGACATATAATATTACTGAAAAGTGTAAACAATTTTTCAAAATTTAAAAAAAAAAATTTTGTCAAATACCGATACATTTTTGCAAACATCGATATTTTATATTATTTAAAAGTGTAACCAATTTTTCAAAATTATCAAAATATTATTTTTGTCAACAGCCGTTAGATTTACGCCAAAGTCGACGTTTAAAATAATTGAAAAGTGTAACGCATATTTTTAAATTTTTAAAATATTTTTTTTTGTTTAAAAGCCGTTAGATTTTTGCAAATGTGAACATATAATATTACTGAAAAATGTAAAATTTTTTTCAAAATTTTCATAAAATTTTTTTGTCAAATACCGTTACATTTTTGCAAAAATCGACGTTTTAAATTATTTAAAAGTGTAACGCATTTTTCAAAATTTTATTATGTCAACAGCCGTTAGATTTTGCCAAATTTGACAATTAAAATAATTGAAAAGTGAAACGCATATTTTTAAATTTAATACCTTACATTTTTGCAAAATTTGTCAAAATTATCAAAATATTATTTTTGTCAACAGCCGTTAGATTTTCGCCCAAGTCGACGTTTAAAATAAGTGAAAAATGTAATGCATATTTTTAAATTTTCAAAAATTTTTGTATTCAAAAACCGATAGATTTTCTCAAAAAACCAACGTTTGAAATTGTTAAGAAGTGTTACGTATTTTTCAATATTATCAAAATTTTATTTTTGTAAACAGCAGTTAGATTTTCGCCAAAGTCGACGTTTAAAATAATTGAAAAGTGTAACGCAGATTTTTAAATTTTGAAAATTTTTTCTTTGAATTTCAAAAGCCGTTAGATTTTTGTAAAATATTACGGAAAAGTGTAAAATTTTTTTTTAAAATTTTCAAAAAAAAAATGTTTGTCAAATACCGTTACATTTTTGCAAAAATCGGCATTTTAAGTTATTTAAAAGAGTAACGCATTTTTCAAAATTATCAAAATTTTATTATGTCAACAGCCGTTAGATTTTGCCAAAGTTGACTATTAAAATAATTATAAAGTAAAACGCATATTTTTTAATTTTGAAAAAAAAAAATTTTTTAATCAAAAGCCGTTAATTTCTTGCAAAAGTGGACATTTATAATTACTGAAAAATGTAAAAAAAATTTTCAAAATTTTCAAAAAAAATTTTTAAGTCAAATACCATTACATTTTTGCAAAATTTGTCAAAATTATCAAAATATTATTTTTGTCAACAGCCGTTAGATTTTCGCCAAAGTCGACGTTTAAAATAATTGAAAAGTGTTATGCATATTTTTAAATTTTCAACAATTTTTGGATTCAAAAACCGATAGATTTTCTCAAAAAACCAACGTTTGAAATTGTTAAGAAGTGTTTCGTATTTTTCAATATTATCAAAATTTTTTTTTTGTAAACAGCAGTTAGATTTTTGCCAAAGTCGACGTTTAAAATAAT
The DNA here is from genome assembly GCA_018151445.1 of Zaprionus inermis. Lineage (NCBI taxonomy): Eukaryota > Metazoa > Arthropoda > Insecta > Diptera > Drosophilidae > Zaprionus > Zaprionus inermis. The sequence goes on along the minus strand of JAECXD010001554.1, from coordinate 71,579 downwards.
TGAAAAGTGTAAAAAATTTTTCAAAATTTTCATTCAATTTTTTTGTCAAATACCGTTACATTTTTGCAAAAATCGACGTTTTAAATTATTTAAAAGTGAAACGCATTTTTCAAAATTTTATTTTTGTCAACAGCCGTTAGATTTTGCCAAAGTCGACTATTAAAATAATTTAAAAGAGAAACGCAATATTTTTTAATTTTGAAAAAAAAAAAATTTTTTATCAAAAGCCGTTAATTTCTTGCAAAAGTGGACATTTGTAATAACTGAAAAATGTAAAAAAAAATTTTCAAAATTTTCAAACAAATTTTTAAATCAAATACCATTACATTTTTGCAAAATTTGTCAAAATTATCAAAATATTAGTTTTGTCAACAGCCGTTAGATTTTCGCCAAAGTCGACGTTTAAAATAATTGAAAAACGTAACGCATATTTTTAAATTTTGAAAATTTTTTTCTTTGTCAAAAGCCGTTCGATTTTTGCAAAAGTGGACATATAATATTACTGAAAAGTGTAAACAATTTTTCAAAATTTAAAAAAAAAAATTTTGTCAAATACCGTTACATTTTTGCAAACATCGATATTTTATATTATTTAAAAGTGTAACCAATTTTTCAAAATTATCAAAATATTATTTTTGTCAACAGCCGTTAGATTTACGCCAAAGTCGACGTTTAAAATAATTGAAAAGTGTAACGCATATTTTTAAATTTTTAAAATATTTTTTTTGTTAAAAGCCGTTAGATTTTTGCAAATGTGAACATATAACATTACTGAAAAATGTAAAATTTTTTCAAAATTTTCAATAAAATTTTTTTGTCAAATACCGTTACATTTTTGCAAAAATCGACGTTTTAAATTATTTAAAAATGTAACGCATTTTTCAAAATTTTATTATGTCAACAGCCGTTAGATTTTGCCAAAGTCGACAATTAAAATAATTGAAAAGTGAAACGCATATTTTTAAATTTAATACCTTACATTTTTGCAAAATTTGTCAAAATTATCAAAATATTATTTTTGTCAACAGCCGTTAGATTTTCGCCAAAGTCGACGTTTAAAATAAGTGAAAAGTGTAATGCATATTTTTAAATTTTCAAAAATTTTTGTATTCAAAAACCGATAGATTTTTTCAAAAAACCAACATTTGAAATTGTTAAGAAGTGTTACGTATTTTTCAATATTATCAAAATTTTATTTTTGTAAACAGCAGTTAGATTTTCGCCAAAGTCGACGTTTAAAATAATTGAAAAGTGTAAAAACGCATATTTTTAAATTTTGAAACATTTTTTTTTGTCAAAGCCGTTAGATTTTTGCAAATGTGAACATATAATATTACTGAAAAGTGTAAAATTTTTTCAAAATTTTCATTAAATTTTTTTGTCAAATACCGTTACATTTTTGCAAAAATCGACGTTTTAAATTATTTAAAAGTGTAACGCATTTTTCAAAATTTAATTTTTGTCAACAGCCGTTAAATTTTGCCAAAGTCGCAGATATAAATAATTGAAAAGTAAAACGCATATTTTTAAATTTTATAAAAAAAGTTTTTTTTTTATCAAAAACCGTTAATTTTTGCAAAAGTGGTCATTTGTAATTACTGAAAAATGTAAAAAAAATTTTCAAAATTTGTAACCATATTTTTAAGTCAAATACCGTTACATTTTTGCAAAATTTGTCAAAATTATCAAAATATTATTTTTATCAACAGCCGTTAGATTTTCGCCACAGTCGACGTTTAAAATAATTGAAAAGTGTAATGCATTTTTTTTAAATTTTCAAAAATTTTTGTATTCAAAAACCGATAGATTTTCTCAAAAAAAAACAACGTTTAAAATTGTTAGGAATTAATACGTATTTTTCAAAATTATCAAAATTTTATTTTTGTAAACAGCAGTTAGATTTTCGCCAAAGTCGACGTTTAAAATAATTGAAAAGTGTAATTCATATTTTTAAATTTTGAAAAAAAATTTTTTTTGTCAAAAGCCGTTAGTTTTTTTGCAAAATATTACGGAAAAGTATAAAATTTTTTTAAAAATTTTCAAAAAAAAATGTTTGTCAAATACCGTTACATTTTTGCAAAAATCGGCATTTTATATTATTTAAAAGTGTAACGCATTTTTCAAAATTTTTTTTATGTCAACAGCCGTTAGATTTTGCCAAAGGTGACTATTAAAATCATTTTAAAGTGAAACGCATATTTTTTAATTTTGAAAAAAAAAAATTTTTTAATCAAAAGCCGTTAATTTCTTGCAAAAGTGGACATTTATAATTACTGAAAAATGTAAAAAAAATTATCAAAATTTTCAAAAAAAATTTTTAAGTCAAAACCGTTACATTTTTGCAAAATTTGTCAAAATTATCAAAATATTATTTTTGTCAACCGCCGTTAGATTTTCGCTAAAGCCGACGTTTAAAATAAGTGAAAAGTGTAATGCATATTTTTAAATTTTCAAAAATTTTTGTATTCAAAAACCGTTAGATTTTCTCAAAAAACCAACGTTTGAAATTGTTAAGAAGTGTTACGTATTTTTCAATATTATCAAAATTTTATTTTTGTAAACAGCAGTTAGATTTTCGCCAAAGTCGACGTTTAAAATAATTGAAAAGTGAAACGCATATTTTTAAATTTAATACCTTAAATTTTTGCAAAATTTGTCAAAATTATCAAAATATTATTTTTGTCAACAGCCGTTAGATTTTCGCCAAAGTCGACGTTTAAAATAAGTGAAAAATGTAATGCATATTTTTAAATTTTCAAAAATTTTTGTATTCAAAAACCGATAGATTTTCTCAAAAAACCAACGTTTGAAATTGTTAAGAAGTGTTACGTATTTTTCAATATTATCAAAATTTTATTTTTGTAAACAGCAGTTAGATTTTCGCCAAAGTCGACGTTTAAAATAATTGAAAAGTGCAACGCATATTTTGAAATTTTGAAAATTTTTTTTTGTGTCAAAAGCCGTTAGATTTTTTGTAAAATATTACGGAAAAGTGTAAATTTTTTTTAAAATTTTCAAAAAAAATGTTTGTCAAATACCGTTACATTTTTGCAAAAATCGGCATTTTAATTTATTTAAAAGTGAAACGCATTTTTCAAAATTATCAAAATTTTATTATGTCAACAGCCGTTAGATTTTGCCAAAGGTGACTATTAAAATCATTTTAAAAGTGAAACGCATATTTTTTAATTTTGAAAAAAAATTTTTTTAATCAAAAGCCGTTAATTTCTTGCAAAAGTGGACATTTATAATTACTGAAAAATGTAAAAAAAAATTATCAAAATTTTCAAAAAAAATTTTTAAGTCAAATACCGTTACATTTTTGCAAAATTTGTCAAAATTATCAAAATATTATTTTTGTCAACCGCCGTTAGATTTTCGCTAAAGCCGACGTTTAAAATATGTGAAAAGTGTAATGCATATTTTTAAATTTTCAAAAAATTTTGTATTCAAAAACCGTTAGATTTTCTCAAAAAACCAACGTTTGAAATTGTTAAGAAGTGTTACGTATTTTTCAATATTATCAAAATTTTATTTTTGTAAACAGCAGTTAGATTTTCGCCAAAGTCGACGTTTAAAATAATTGAAAAGTGAAACGCATATTTTTAAATTTAATACCTTAAATTTTTGCAAAATTTGTCAAAATTATCAAAATATTATTTTTGTCAACAGCCGTTAGATTTTCGCCAAAGTCGACGTTTAAAATAAGTGAAAAATGTAATGCATATTTTTAAATTTTCAAAAACTTTTGTATTCAAAAACCGTTAGATTTTCTCAAAAAAACCAACGTTTGAAATTGTTAAGAAGTGTTACGTATTTTTCAATATTATCAAAATTTTATTTTTGTAAACAGCAGTTAGATTTTCACCAAAGTCGACGTTTAAAATAATTGAAAAGTGTAACGCAGATTTTTAAATTTTGAAAATTTTTTTCTTTGAATTTCAAAAGCCGTTAGATTTTTGTAAAATATTACGGAAAAGTGTAAATTTTTTTTTAAAATTTAAAAAAAAAAAAATTTGTCAAATACCGTTACATTTTTGCAAAAATCGGCATTTTAAGTTATTTAAAAGTGAAACGCATTTTTCAAAATTATCAAAATTTTATTATGTCAACAGCCGTTAGATTTTGCCAAAGTTGACTATTAAAATAATTTTAAAAGTGAAACGGATATTTTTTAATTTTGAAAAAAAAAAAAAATTTTAATCAAAAGCCGTTAATTTCTTGCAAAAGTGGACATTTATAATTACTGAAAAATGTTTAAAAAAATTTTCAAAATTTTCAAAAAAAAATTTTAAGTCAAATACCATTACATTTTTGCAAAATTTGTCAAAATATTATTTTTTGTCAACAGCCGTTAGATTTTCGTCAAAGTCGACGTTTAAAATAATTGAAAAGTGTAACGCATATTTTTAAATTTTGAAAATTTTTTCTTTGTCAAAAATGGACATATAATATTACTGAAAAGTGTAAAAAATTGGTCAAAATTAAAAAAAAAAAAAATTTTGTCAAATACCGTTACATTTTTGAAAACATCGACATTTTAAATTATTTAAAAGTGTAACGCATTTTTCAAAATTTAATTTTTGTCAACAGCCGTTAAATTTTGCCAAAGTCGCAGATTAAAATGATTGAAAAGTAAAACGCATATTTTTAAATTTTATAAAAAAAGTTTTTTTTTTTTTATCAAAAGCCGTTAATTTTTTGTAAAAGTGGACATTTGTAATTACTGAAAAATGTAAAAACAAGAAAGCAAGGCTACCTTCGGCTTGCCGAAGGTTTCATACCCTTGCAGTTATACAAAATATAAAATATATTTGGATTGCTGCTGGTTTCTGTGGTATTTATTGAACAATTATAACAGTACAGGAAGTCAAGATTTTGACCTGATTAAGGCTATAAATCAAACACCTGCTTCGAAAAAAAAATAATTCTACCTTTTTAATGGTTTTGTATATACCTGGATTTCTTATATACTTAACACAAAATGTTATGAGGAAATGTCTTTGTGTTATAAAGGATCTGTTGGTCATAAAATATAAATAAATTTGGAAAGTTCTCATTCAAAAATGCGTTTGAATAACAGCTACATGATTTTTTGTTTAACAGCTATATGTAATAGTACTCAGATTTCCATAAAATTGCAACATGGACCTTCATTAGGCCGATCGTTGATCGTTATAAGTTATAAAAGTTCGATTTCGAACTTTATTATTAGGGACACACTTAGATTTGGATGTGGTAAGCCTGATAGCTATATCTTGAAATATAACGAAAATCGGCCGATAGGCTCCATGACAGCTATACGATATATCAGTCCGATCTGGCCCGTTCCGACTTATTTAAAGAGGGCAACAATAAGAAGCTTGTGAGCAAAGTTTCATGAAGATAGCTCAATAACGCAATTGCGTTGCAACAGACAGACGGACTGACTGATTGTTCCTATAACAGCTATAGAATATAAACGTCTAAGATATTTAAATGGAAAAACTAAGGGCGGGTTACTGTATAACATTAAAAAGTATTGATAATGTTCGGTATTTCCAAAAACAAAACAGGTTTGCATACAAAAACCCTGATTTCAGCCGATTGTTCCTATGGCAGCTATATGTTATAGTGGTCCGATTTTGATACAATTTTGACAGCACATTAATCTTTGTGTTGTAAAGGATCTGTTGGTCATAAAATATAAATAAATTTGGAAAGTTCTCATTCAAAAATGCGTTTGAATAACAGCTACATGATTTTTTGTTTAACAGCTATATGTAATAGTACTCAGATTTCCATAAAATTGCAACATGGACCTTCATTAGGCCGATCGTTGATCGTTATAAGTTATAAAAGTTCGATTTCGAACTTTATTATTAGGGACACACTTAGATTTGGATGTGGTAAGCCTGATAGCTATATCTTGAAATATAACGAAAATCGGCCGATAGGCTCCATGACAGCTATACGATATATTAGTCCGATATGGCCCGTTCCGACTTATTTAAAGAGGGCAGAAATAAGAAGCTTGTGAGCAAAGTTTCATGAAGATAGCTCAATAACTGGGGGACTAATTTGCGTTACAACAGACAGACGGACTGACTGATTGTTCCTATAACAGCTATAGAATATAAAGATATTTAAATGGAAAAACTAAGGGCGGGTAACTGTATAACATTAAAAAGTATTGATAATGTGCGGTATTTCCAAAAACAAAACAGGTTTGCATACAAAAACACTGATTTCAGCCGATTGTTCCTATGGCAGCTATATGTTATAATAGTCCGATTTTGATACAATTTTGACAGCACATTAAGAACGTAATAAGAATAGGATTTGCCAAATCTTGTTGCAATATCTTGTTGCAATATCTTGAAAAACAACAAAAATCGGCCGATAGCTTCTATGACAGCTATACGATATATCGGTCCGATCTGGCTCGTTCCGACTTATTTACAGCCAACAGCAATAATAAGCTTGTGTGCCAAGTTTCATAAAGATACCTCAATAACTGGGGGACTAATTTGCGTTGCAACAGACAGACGGACTGACAGATTGTTCCTATAACAGCTATAGAATATAAACGTCTGAGATATTTAAATGGAAAAACTAAGGGCGGGTTACTGTATAACATTAAAAAGTATTTATAATGTTCGGTATTTCCAAAAACAAAACAGGTTTGCATACAAAAACCCTGATTTCAGCCGATTGTTCCTATGGCAGCTATATGTTATAGTGGTCCGATTTTGATACAATTTTGACAGCACATTAAGAACGTAATAAGAATAGGATTTGCCAAATCTTATTGCAATATCTTGAAAAACAACAAAAATCGGCCGATAGCTTCTATGACAGCTATACGATATATCGGTCCGATCTGGCTCGTTCCGACTTATTTACAGCCTACAGCAATAAGAAGCTTGTATGCCAAGTTTCATGAAGATAGCTCAAAAACTGAGAGACTAGTTTGCGTTGCAACAGACGGACGGACGGACAGACGAACATCCATTTTTCGACTCCTCTGGTGATGCTGATTCAGAATATATATACTTTATAGGGTCGGAGATGTCTCCTAAGGTGCGTTGCAAACTTCTGGCTAAAATTAATATACCCTCTGCAAGGGTATAAAAAATTTCAAAATTTTCAAACAAATTTTTAAGTCAAATAACATTACATTTTTGCAAATTTTGTCAAAATTATCAATATATTATTTTTTGTCAACAGCCGTTAGATTTTCGCCAAAGTCGACGTTTAAAATAATTGAAAAGTGTAACGCATATTTTTAAATTTTGAAAATTTTTTTCTTTGTCAAAAGCCGTTCGATTTTTGTAAAACATTACGGAAAAGTGTAAATTTTTTTTTTAAATTTTCAAAAAAAAAAAAATGTTTGTTAAATACTGTTACATTTTTGCAAAAATCGGCATTTTAAGTTATTTAAAAGTGTAACAAATTTTTCAAAATTATCAAAATTTTATTTTTGTCAACAGCCGTTAGATTTACGCCAAAGTCGACGTTTAAATTAATTGAAAAGTGTAACGCATATTTTTAAATTTTCAAAAATTGTTGTATTCAAAAACAGATAGATTTTCTCAAAAAACCAACGTTTAAAATTGTTAAGAAGTGTTACGTATTTTTCAATATTATCAAAATTTTATTTTTGTAAACAGCCGTTAGATTTTCGTTAAAGTCGACGTTTAAAATAATTGAAAAGTGTAACGCATATTTTTAAATTTTGAAACATTTTTTTTGTCAAAAGTCATTAGATTTTTGCAAATGTGGACATATAATATTACTGAAAAGTGTAAATTTTTTTTTCAAAATTTTCATAAAATTTTTTTCGTCAAATACCGTTACATTTTTGCAAAAATCGACGTTTTAAATTATTTAAAAGTGTAACGCATTTTTCAAAATTTTATTTTTGTCAACAGCCGTTAGATTTTGCCATAGTCGACTATTAAAATAATTGAAAAGTGTAAACAATTTTTCAAAATTTTCATTCAATTTTTTTTGTCAAATACCGTTACATTTTTGCAAAAATCGACGTTTTAAATTATTTAAAAGTGTAACGCGTTTTTCAAAATTTTAAATTTGTCAACACCCGTTAGATTTTGCCAAAGTCGACTATTAAAATAATTTAAAAGTTAAACGCATATTTTTTAATTTTGAAAAAAAATTTTTTTCAAAAGCCGTTAATTTATTGCAAATGTGGACATTTGTAATTACTGAAAAATGTAAAAAAAAATTTCAAAATTTTCAAACAAATTTTTAAGTCAAATAACATTACATTTTTGCAAATTTTGTCAAAATTATCAATATATTATTTTTTGTCAACAGCCGTTAGATTTTCGCCAAAGTCGACGTTTAAAATAATTGAAAAGTGTAACGCATATTTATAAATTTTGAAAATTTTTTCTTTGTCAAAAATGGACATATAATATTACTGAAAAGTGTAAAAAATTGTTCAAAATTTAAAAAAAAAATGTTTGTCAAATACCGTTACATTTTTGCAAACATCGACATTTTAAATTATTTAAGAGTGTAACCAATTTTTCAAAATTATCAAAATTTTATTTTTGTCAACAGCCGTTAGATTTACGCCAAAGTCGACGTTTAAAATAATTGAAAAGTGTAACGCATATTTTTAAATTTTCAAAAATTTTTGTATTCAAAAACCGATAGATTTTCTCAAAAAACCAACGTTTAAAATTGTTAAGAAGTGTTACGTATTTTTTCAATATTATCAAAATTTTATTTTTGTAAACAGCCGTTAGATTTTCGTTAAAGTCGACGTTTAAAATAATTGAAAAGTGTAACGCATATTTTTAAATTTTGAAACATTTTTTTTGTCAAAAGTCATTAGATTTTTGCAATGTGGACATATAATATTACTGAAAAGTGTAAAATTTTTTTCAAAATTTTCATAAAATTTTTATACCCTTGCAGAGGGTATATTAATTTTAGCCAGAAGTTTGCAACGCACCTTAGGAGACATCTCCGACCCTATAAAGTATATATATTCTGAATCAGCATCACCAGAGGAGTCGAAAAATGGATGTCCGTCTGTCCGTCCGTCCGTCCGTCCGTCCGTCCGTCCGTCTGTTGCAACGCAAACTAGTCTCTCAGTTTTTGAGCTATCTTCATGAAACTTGGCATACAAGCTTCTTATTGCTGTTGGCTGTAAATAAGTCGGAACGAGCCAGATCGGACCGATATATCGTATAGCTGTCATAGAAGCTATCGGCCGATTTTTGTTGTTTTTCAAGATATTGCAATAAGATTTGGCAAATCCTATTCTTATTACGTTCTTAATGTGCTGTCAAAATTGTATCAAAATCGGACCACTATAACATATAGCTGCCATAGGAACAATCGGCTGAAATCAGTGTTTTTGTATGCAAACCTGTTTTGTTTTTGGAAATACCGCACATTATCAATACTTTTTAATGTTATACAGTTACCCGCCCTTAGTTTTTCCATTTAAATATCTTTATATTCTATAGCTGTTATAGGAACAATCAGTCAGTCCGTCTGTCTGTTGTAACGCAAATTAGTCCCCCCAGTTATTGAGCTATCTTCATGAAACTTTGCTCACAAGCTTCTTATTTCTGCCCTCTTTAAATAAGTCGGAACGGGCCATATCGGACTAATATATCGTATAGCTGTCATGGAGCCTATCGGCCGATTTTCGTTATATTTCAAGATATAGCTATCAGGCTTACCACATCCAAATCTATGTGTGTCCCCTAATAATAAAGTTCGAAATCGAACTTTTATAACTTATAACGATCAACGATCGGCCTAATGAAGGTCCATGTTGCAATTTTATGGAAATCTGAGTACTATTACATATAGCTGTTAAACAAAAAATCATGTAGCTGTTATTCAAACGCATTTTTGAATGAGAACTTTCCAAATTTATTTATATTTTATGACCAACAGATCCTTTACAACACAAAGATTAATGTGCTGTCAAAATTGTATCAAAATCGGACCACTATAACATATAGCTGCCATAGGAACAATCGGCTGAAATCAGGGTTTTTGTATGCAAACCTGGTTGTTTTTGGAAATACCGAACATTATCAATACTTTTTAATGTTATACAGTAACCCGCCCTTAGTTTTTCCATTTAAATATCTCAGACGTTTATATTCTATAGCTGTTATAGGAACAATCAGTCAGTCCGTCTGTCTGTTGCAACGCAATTGCGTTATTGAGCTATCTTCATGAAACTTTGCTCACAAGCTTCTTATTGTTGCCCTCTTTAAATAAGTCGGAACGGGCCAGATCGGACTGATATATCGTATAGCTGTCATGGAGCCTATCGGCCGATTTTCGTTATATTTCAAGATATAGCTATCAGGCTTACCACATCCAAATCTAAGTGTGTCCCTAATAATAAAGTTCGAAATCGAACTTTTATAACTTATAACGATCAACGATCGGCCTAATGAAGGTCCATGTTGCAATTTTATGGAAATCTGAGTACTATTACATATAGCTGTTAAACAAAAAATAATGTAGCTGTTATTCAAACGCATTTTTGAATGAGAACTTTCCAAATTTATTTATATTTTATGACCAACAGATCCTTTACAACACAAAGATTAATGTGCTGTCAAAATTGTATCAAAATCGGACCACTATAACATATAGCTGCCATAGGAACAATCGGCTGAAATCAGGGTTTTTGTATGCAAACCTGTTTTGTTTTTGGAAATACCGCACATTATAAATACTTTTTAATGTTATACAGTAACCCGCCCTTAGTTTTTCCATTTAAATATCTCAGACGTTTATATTCTATAGCTGTTATAGGAACAATCAGTCAGTCCGTCTGTCTGTTGCAACGCAAATTAGTCCCCCAGTTATTGAGCTATCTTCATGAAACTTGGCACACAAGCTTATTATTGCTGTTGGCTGTAAATAAGTCGGAACGAGCCAGATCGGACCGATATATCGTATAGCTGTCATAGAAGCTATCGGCCGATTTTTGTTGTTTTTCAAGATATTGCAACAAGATTTGGCAAATCCTATTCTTATTACGTTCTTAATGTGCTGTCAAAATTGTATCAAAATCGGACTATTATAACATATAGCTGCCATAGGAACAATCGGCTGAAATCAGTGTTTTTGTATGCAAACCTGTTTTGTTTTTGGAAATACCGCACATTATCAATACTTTTTAATGTTATACAGTTACCCGCCCTTAGTTTTTCCATTTAAATATCTTTATATTCTATAGCTGTTATAGGAACAATCAGTCAGTCCGTCTGTCTGTTGTAACGCAAATTAGTCCCCCAGTTATTGAGCTATCTTCATGAAACTTTGCTCACAAGCTTCTTATTTCTGCCCTCTTTAAATAAGTCGGAACGGGCCATATCGGACTAATATATCGTATAGCTGTCATGGAGCCTATCGGCCGATTTTCGTTATATTTCAAGATATAGCTATCAGGCTTACCACATCCAAATCTAAGTGTGTCCCTAATAATAAAGTTCGAAATCGAACTTTTATAACTTATAACGATCAACGATCGGCCTAATGAAGGTCCATGTTGCAATTTTATGGAAATCTGAGTACTATTACATATAGCTGTTAAACAAAAAATCATGTAGCTGTTATTCAAACGCATTTTTGAATGAGAACTTTCCAAATTTATTTATATTTTATGACCAACAGATCCTTTATAACACAAAGACATTTCCTCATAACATTTTGTGTTAAGTATATAAGAAATCCAGGTATATACAAAACCATTAAAAAGGTAGAATTATTTTTTTCGAAGCAGGTGTTTGATTTATAGCCTTAATCAGGTCAAAATCTTGACTTCCTGTACTGTTATAATTGTTCAATAAATACCACAGAAACCAGCAGCAATCCAAATATATTTTATATTTTGTATAACTGCAAGGGTATGAAACCTTCGGCAAGCCGAAGGTAGCCTTGCTTTCTTGTTTTTTTTCAAATACCGTTACATTTTTGCAAAAATCGACGTTTTAAATTATTTAAAAGTGTAACGCATTTTTCAAAATTTTATTTTTGTCAACAGCCGTTAGATTTTGCCATAGTCGACTATTAAAATAATTGAAAAGTGTAAAAACGCATATTTTTAAATTTTGAAACATTTTTTTTGTCAAAAGCCGTTAGATTTTTGCAAATGTGAACATATTATATTACTGAAAAATGTAAAATTTTTTTTCAAAATTTTCATTAAATTTTTTTGTCAAATACCGTTACATTTTTGCAAAAATCGACGTTTTAGATAATTTAAAAGTAAAACGCATATTTTTAAATTTTGTAAAAAAAATTTTTTTTTTTTTTATTAAAAGCCGTTAATTTTTTGCAAAAGTGGACATTTATAATTACTGAAAAATGTAAAAAAAATTATCAAAATTTTCAAAAAAAAATTTTAAGTCAAATACCGTTACATTTTTGCAAAATTTGTCAAAATTATCAAAATATTATTTTTGTCAACCGCCGTTAGATTTTCGCTAAAGTCGACGTTTAAAATAATTGAAAAGTGTAACGCATATTTTTAAATTTTGAAAACATTTTTTTTGTCAAAAGCCGTTAGATTTTTTGCAAATGTGGACATATAATATTACTGAAAAGTGTAAATTTTTTTTCAAAACTTTCATAAAATTTTGTTTGTCAAATACCGTTACATTTTTGCAAAAATCGACGTTTTAAATTATTTAAAAGTGTAACGCATTTTTCAAAATTTTATTTTTTGTCAACAGCCGTTCGATTTTGCCATAGTCGACTATTAAAATAATTGAAAAGTGTAAACAATTTTTCAAAATTTTCATTCAATTTTTTTGTCAAATACCGTTACATTTTTGCAAAAATCGACGTTTTAAATTATTTAAAAGTGTAACGCGTTTTTCAAAATTTTAAATTTGTCAACAGCCGTTAGATTTTGCCAAAGTCGACTATTAAAATAATTTAAAAGTTAAACGCATATTTTTTTAATTTTGAAAAAAATTTTTTTTTTTCAAAAGCCGTTAATTTATTGCAAATGTGGACATTTGTAATTACTGAAAAATGTAAAAAAATTTCAAAATTTTCAAACAAATTTTTAAGTCAAATAACATTACATTTTTGCAAATTTTGTCAAAATATTATTTTTGTCAACAGCCGTTAGATTTTCGCCAAAGTCGACGTTTAAAATAATTGAAAAGTGTAACGCATATTTTTAAATTTTGAAAATTTTTTCTTTGTCAAAAGCCGTTCGATTTTTGTAAAACATTACGGAAAAGTGTAAATTTTTTTTTAAATTTTCAAAAAAAAAAAATGTTTGTCAAATACCGTTACATTTTTGCAAAAATCGGCATTTTAAGTTATTTAAAAGTGTAACAAATTTTTCAAAATTATCAAAATTTTATTTTTGTCAACAGCCGTTAGATTTACGCCAAAGTCGACGTTTAAATTAATTGAAAAGTGTAACGCATATTTTTAAATTTTCAAAAATTTTTGTATTCAAAAACAGATAGATTTTCTCAAAAAACCAACGTTTAAAATTGTTAAGAAGTGTTACGTATTTTTCAATATTATCAAAATTTTATTTTTGTAAACAGCCGTTAGATTTTCGTTAAAGTCGACGTTTAAAATAATTGAAAAGTGTAACGCATATTTTTAAATTTTGAAACATTTTTTTTGTCAAAAGTCATTAGATTTTTGCAAATGTGGACATATAATATTACTGAAAAGTGTAAAATTTTTTTTTCAAAATTTTCATAAAATTTTTTTTGTCAAATACCGTTACATTTTTGCAAAAATCGACGTTTTAAATTATTTAAAAGTGTAACGCATTTTTCAAAATTTTATTTTGTCAACAGCCGTTAGATTTTGCCATAGTCGACTATTAAAATAATTGAAAAGTGTAAACAATTTTTCAAAATTTTCATTCAATTTTTTTGTCAAATACCGTTACATTTTTGCAAAAATCGACGTTTTAAATTATTTAAAAGTGTAACGCGTTTTTCAAAATTTTAAATTTGTCAACAGCCGTTAGATTTTGCCAAAGTCGACTATTAAAATAATTTAAAAGTTAAACGCATATTTTTTAATTTTGAAAAAAATTTTTTTTTTTCAAAAAGCCGTTAATTTATTGCAAAAGTGGACATTTGTAATTACTGAAAAATGTAAAAAAAAATTTCAAAATTTTCAAACAAATTTTTAAGTCAAATACCATTACATTTTTGCAAATTTTGTCAAAATTATCAATATATTATTTTTGTCAACAGCCGTTAGATTTTCGCCAAAGTCGACGTTTAAAATAATTGAAAAGTGTAACGCATATTTTTAAATTTTGAAAATTTTTTTTTGTCAAAAGCCTTTAGATTTTTGCAAAAGTGGACTATAAAATTTCTGAAAAGTGTAAACAATTTTTCAAAATTTTCAAAAAATTGATTTTTGTGAAATACCGTTACATTTTTGCAAAAATCGACGTTTTAAATTATTTAAAAGTGTAACGCATTTTTCAAAATTTTATTTTTGTCAACAGCCGTTAGATTTTGCCATAGTCGACTATTAAAATAATTGAAAAGTGTAAAAACGCATATTTTTAAATTTTGAAACATTTTTTTTTTCAAAAGCCGTTAGATTTTTGCAAATGTGAACATATTATATTACTGAAAAATGTAAAATTTTTTCAAAATTTTTATTAAATTTTTTTGTCAAATACCGTTACATTTTTGCAAAAATCGACGTTTTAGATAATTTAAAAGTTAAAGCGCATTAATTTTAAAATTTGTAAATATTTTTAAATTTTTTAAATTTTTTTATTAAAAGCCGTTAATTTTTTTGCAAAAGTGGACATTTGTAATTACTGAAAAATTTAAAAAAAATTTCAAAATTTTCAAACATATTTTTAAGTCAAATACCGTTACATTTTTGCAAAATTTGTCAAAATTATCAAAATTTTATTTTTGTCAACCGCCGTTAGATTTTTGCTAAAGTCGACGTTTAAAATAATTGAAAAGTGTAACGCATATTTTTAAATTTTGTAAACATTTTTTTTGTCAAAAGCCGTTAGATTTTTGCAAAAGTGGACATATAATATTACTGAAAAGTGTAAAATTTTTTTTTTCAAAACTTTCATTAAAATTTTGTTTGTCAAATACCGTTACATTTTTGCAAAAATCGACGTTTTAAATTATTTAAAAGTGTAACGCGTTTTTCAAAATTTTAAATTTGTCAACAGCCGTTAGATTTTGCCAAAGTCGACTATTAAAATAATTTAAAAGTTAAACGCATATTTTTTAATTTTGAAAAAAATTTTTTTTTCAAAAGCCGTTAATTTATTGCAAAAGTGGACATTTGTAATTACTGAAAAATGTAAAAAAAAATTTCAAAATTTTCAAACAAATTTTTAAGTCAAATAACATTACATTTTTGCAAATTTTGTCAAAATTATCAATATATTATTTTTGTCAACAGCCGTTAGATTTTCGCCAAAGTCGACGTTTAAAATAATTGAAAAGTGTAACGCATATTTTTAAATTTTGAAAATTTTTTCTTTGTCAAAAGCAGTTCGATTTTTGTAAAACATTACGGAAAAGTGTAAAATTTTTTTCATTAAATTTAAAAAAAAAAATGTTTGTCAAATACCGTTACATTTTTGCAAAAATCGGCATTTTAAAGTTATTTAAAAGTGTAACAAATTTTTCAAAATTATCAAAATTTTATTTTTGTCAACAGCCATTAGATTTACGCCAAAGTCGACGTTTAAATTAATTGAAAAGTGTAACGCATATTTTTAAATTTTCAAACATTTTTGTATTCAAAAACCGATAGATTTTCTCAAAAAACCAACGTTTAAAATTGTTAAGAAGTGTTAAGTATTTTTCAATATTATCAAAATTTTATTTTTTTTAAACAGCCGTTAGATTTTCGTTAAAGTCGACGTTTAAAATAATTGAAAAGTGTAACGCATATTTTTAAATTTTGAAAAATTTTTTTTTGTCAAAAGCCATTAGATTTTTGCAAAAGTGGACATATAATATTACTGAAAAGTGTAAATTTTTTTTTTCAAAATTTTCATAAAATTTTTTTAATTTTTTGTCAAATACCGTTACATTTTTGCAAAAATCGACGTTTTAAATTATTTAAAAAGTGTAACGCATTTTTTAAAATTTTGAATTTTTTTTGTCAACAGCCGTTAGATTTTGCCAAAGTCGACTATTAAAATAATTGAAAAGTGTAAACAATTTTTTCAAAATTTTCATTCAATTTTTTTGTCAAATACCGTTACATTTTTGCAAAAATCGACGTTTTAAATTATTTAAAAGTGTAACGCGTTTTTCAAAATTTTAAATTTGTCAACAGCCGTTAGATTTTGCCAAAGTCGACTATTAAAATAATATAAAAGTTAAACGCATATTTTTTAATTTTGAAAAAAAATTTTTTTTTTCAAAAGCCGTTAATTTCTTGCAAAAGTGGACATTTGTAATTACTGAAAAATGTAAAAAAAAATTTCAAAATTTTCAAACAAATTTTTAAGTCAAATACCATTACATTTTTGCAAATTTTGTCAAAATTATCAAAATATTATTTTTGTCAACAGCCGTTAGATTTTCGCCAAAGTCGACGTTTAAAATAATTGAAAAGTGTAACGCATATTTTTAAATTTTGAAAATTTTTTTTTGTCAAAAGCCTTTAGATTTTTGCAAAAGTGGACATATAAAATTACTGAAAAGTGTAAACAATTTTTAAAAATTTTCAAAAAATTTATTTTTGTGAAATACCGTTACATTTTTGCAAAAATCGACGTTTTAAATTATTTAAAAGTGTAACGCATTTTTCAAAATTTTATTTTTGTCAACAGCCGTTAGATTTTGCCAAAGTCGCAGATTAAAATAATTGAAAAGTAAAACGCATATTTTTAAATTTTGAAAAAAATTTTTTTTTTTTTAAAAAGCCGTTAATTTTTTGCAAAAGTGGACATTTGTAATTACTGAAAAATGTAAAAAAAAAATTTCAAAATTTTCAAACAAATTTTTAAGTCAAATACCATTACATTTTTGCAAAATTTGTCAAAATTATCAAAATATTATTTTTTGTCAAC
Source organism: Zaprionus inermis (assembly GCA_018151445.1). NCBI lineage: Eukaryota > Metazoa > Arthropoda > Insecta > Diptera > Drosophilidae > Zaprionus > Zaprionus inermis. The sequence goes on along the minus strand of JAECXD010001554.1, from coordinate 54,523 downwards.
AGCCGTTAGATTTTCGCCAAAGTCGACGTATTAAAATAATTGAAAAGTGTAAACAATTTTTCAAAATTTTCAAACAATTTTTTTTTGTCAAATAGCCGTTACATTTTTGCAAAAATCGGCATTTTAAGTTATTTAAAAAGTGTAACGCATTTTTCAAATTTATCAAAATTTTATTTTGTCAAAAGCCGTTAGATTTTGCCAAAGTCGACTATATAAAATAATTGAAAAGTGTAAACAATTTTTCAAAATTTTCATACAAAATTTTTGTCAAATACCGTTACATTTTTGCAAAAATCGACATTTTAAATTATTTAAAAGTGTAACGCATTTTTCAAAATTAAATTTTATTTTTGTCAACAGCCGTTAGATTTTGCCAAAGTCGACTATTAAAATAATTTAAAAGTGAAACGCATATTTTTAAATTTTAAAAAATTTTTTTTATTTTTTATCAAAAGACGTATTTTTACAAAAGTGGACATTTATAATTACTGAAAAATGTTAAAAAAAATTTTCAAAATTTTCAAAAAGATTTAATTTTTAAGTCAAATACCATTACATTTTTGCAAAATTTGTCAAAATTATCAAAATATTATTTTTGTCAACAGCCGTTAGATTTTCGCCAAAGTCGACGTTTAAAATAATTGAAAAGTGTAACGCATATTTTTAAATTTTGAAAATTTTTTTTTTGTCAAAAAATTTTTGCAAAATGGACATATAATATTACTGAAAAGTGTAAAAAATTGTTCAAAATTTAAAAAAAAATTTTTTTCAAATACCGTTACATTTTTGCAAAAATCGACATTTTAAATTATTTAAAAGTGTAACCCAATTTTTCAAAATTATCAAAATTTTATTTTTGTCAACAGCCGTTAGATTTTCGCCAAAGTCGACGTTTAAAATAATTGAAAAGTGTAACGCATATTTTTAAATTTTGAAAAATTTTTTTTATCAAAAACCGTTAGATTTTTGCAAAAATGGACCTATATTACTGAAAAGTGTAAAAAATTGTTCAAAATTTAAAAACAAATTTTTGTCAAATACCGTTACATTTTTGAAATTTTAAATTTTTTAAAATAACCAATATTTTCAAAATTATCAAAATTTTATTTTTGTCAACAGCCGTTAGATTTTCGCCAAAGTCGACGTTTAAAATAATTGAAAAGTGTAACGCATATTTTTAAATTTTGAAAACATTTTTTTTTGTCAAAAGCCGTTAGATTTTTGCAAAAGTGGACATATAATATTACTGAAAAGTGTAAACAATTTTTCAAAATTTTCATAAAATTATTTTTTGAAATACCGTTACATTATGCAAAAATCGACGTTTTAAATTATTCAAAAGTGTAACGCATTTTTCAAAATTTTATTTTTGTCAACAGCCGTTAGATTTTGCCAAAGTCGCAGATTAAAATAATTGAAAAGTAAAACGCATATTTTTAAATTTTGAAAAATTGTTTTTTTTTATCAAAAACCGTTAATTTTTTTGCAAAAGTGGACATTTGTAATTACTGAAAAATGTAAAAAAAAATTCAAAATTTCAACCATATTTTTAAGTCAAATACCATTACATTTTTGCAAAATTTGTCAAAATTATCAAAATATTATTTTTGTCAACAGCCGTTAGATTTTCGCCAAAGTCGACGTTTAAAATAATTGAAAAGTGTAAACGCATATTTTTAAATTTTGAAAAAAATTTTTTTTTTATCAAAAGCCGTTAGATTTTTTGCAAAAGTGGACATATAATAATTACTGAAAAGTGTAAAAAATTTTCAAAATTTTCATAACAAATTATTTTTAGTCAAATACCGTTACATTTTTGCAAAAATCGACGTTTTAAATTATTTAAATTTGTCAAAGCATTTTCAAAATTTTATTTTTGTCAACAGCCGTTAGATTTTCGCCAAAGTCGACTATTAAAATAATTTAAAAGTGAAACGCATATTTTTAAATTTTGAAAAAAATTTTTTTTTATCAAAAGCCGTTAATTTTTTGCAAAAGTGGACATTTATAATTACTGAAAAATGTAAAAAAAAAAATTTTCAAAATTTTCAAACAAATTTTTAAGTCAAATACCATTACATTTTTAAACAAAATTTGTCAAAATTTATCAAAATTTTATTTTTGTCAACAGCCGTTAGATTTTCGCCAAAGTCGACGTTTAAAATAATTGAAAAGTGTAACGCATATTTTTAAATTTTGAAAAATTTTTTTTTTGTCAAAAGCCGTTAATTTTTTGCAAAAGTGGACATATAATATTACTGAAAAGTGTAAACAATTTTTAAAAATTTTCATAAAATTTTTTTTGTGAAATACCGTTACATTTTTGCAAAAATCGACGTTTTAAATTATTTAAAAGTGTAACGCATTTTTCAAAATTTTATTTATGTCAACAGCCGTTAGATTTTGCCAAAGTCGCAGATTAAAATAATTGAAAAGTGGAAAACGCATATTTTTAAATTTTGAAAAAATTTTTTTTTTTTATAAAAGCCGTTAATTTTTGCAAAAGTGGACATTTATAATACTGAAAAATGTAAAAAAATTTTTTAAAAAATTTTCAAACAAATTTTTAAGTCAAATACCATTACATTTTTGCAAAATTTGTCAAAATTATCAAAATATTATTTTTGTCAACAGCCGTTAGATTTTCGCCAAAGTCGACGTTTAAAATAATTGAAAAGTGTAACGCATATTTTTAAATTTTGAAAATTTTTTTTTTCAAAAGCCGTTAGATTTTTGCAAAAGTGGACATATAATATTACTGAAAAGTGTAAAAAATTTTCAAAATTTTCAAAATTTTCATAAAATTTTTTTGTCAAATACCGTTACATTTTTGCAAAAATCGACGTTTTAAATTATTTAAAAGTGTAACGCATTTTTCAAAATTTTATTTTTGTCAACAGCCGTTAGATTTTGCCAAAGTCGACGATTAAAATAATTGAAAAGTGAAACGCATATTTTTAAATTTTGAAAAATTTTTTTTTTGTCAAAAGCCGTTAATTTTTTGCAAAAGTGGACATTTATAATTACTGAAAAATGTAAAAAATTTTAAAATATTTCAAACAAATTTTTAAGTCAAATACCATTACATTTTTGCAAAATTTGTCAAAATTATCAAAATATTATTTTTGTCAACAGCCGTTAGATTTTCGCCAAAGTCGACGTTTAAAATAATTGAAAAGTGTAACGCATATTTTTAAATTTTCAAAAATTTTTTTTTTCAAAAACCGATAGATTTTCTCAAAAAACCAACGTTTAAAATTGTTAAGAAGTGTTACGTATTTTTTAACAATAAAATTATCAAAATTTTATTTTTGTAAACAGCCGTTAGATTTTGCCAAAGTCGACGTTTAAAATAATTAAAAAGTGAAACGCATATTTTTAAATTTTGAAACATTTTTTTTATCAAAAGCCGTTAATTTTTTGCAAAAGTGGACATATAATATTACTGAAAAGTGTAAAATTTTTTTCAAAATTTTCATAAAATTTTTTTGTCAAATACCGTTACATTTTTGCAAAAATCGACGTTTTAAATTATTTAAAAGTGTAACGCATTTTTCAAAATTTTATTTTTGTCAACAGCCGTTAGATTTTGCCAAAGTCGACAATTAAAATAATTTAAAAGTGAAACGCATATTTTTAAATTTTGAAAAAAATTTTTTTTTATCAAAAGCCGTTAATTTCTTGCAAAAGTGGACATTTATAATTACTGAAAAATGTAAAAAAAATTTTCAAAATTTTCAAACAAATTTTTAAGTCAAATACCATTACATTTTTGCAAAATTTGTCAAAATTATCAAAATTTTATTTTTTGTAAACAGCCGTTAGATTTTCGCCAAAGTCGACGTTTAAAATAATTGAAAAGTGTAACGCATATTTTTAAATTTTGAAAATTTTTTTTTGTCAAAAGCCGTTAGATTTTTGCAAAAGTGGACATATAATATTACTGAATAGTGTAAACAATTTTTCAAAATTTTCATAAAATTTTTTTGTGAAATACCGTTACATTTTTGCAAAAATCGACGTTATAAATTATTTAAAAGTGTAACGCATTTTTCAAAATTTAATTTTTGTCAACAGCCGTTAGATTTTGCCAAAGTCGCAGATTAAAATAATTGAAAAGAAAAACGCATATTTTTAAATTTTGAAAAAATTGTTGTTTTTATCAAAAGCCGTTAATTTTTAGCAAAAGTGGACATTTATAATTACTGAAAAATGTAAAAAAAATTTTCAAAATTTTCAAACAAATTTTTAAGTCAAATAACATTACATTTTTGCAAAATTTGTCAAAATTATCAAAATTTTATTTTTGTAAACAGCCGTTAGATTTTCGCCAAAGTCGACGTTTAAAATAATTGAAAAGTGTAACGCATATTTTTAAATTTTGAAACATTTTTTTTTGTCAAAAGCCGTTAGATTTTTGCAAAAGTGGACATATAATATTACTGAAAAGTGTAAAATTTTTTCAAAATTTTCATAAAATTTTTTTATCAAATACCGTTACATTTTTGCAAAAATCGACGTTTTAAATTATTTAAAAGTGTAACGCATTTTTCAAAATTTTATTTTTGTCAACAGCCGTTAGATTTTGCCAAAGTCGACAATTAAAATAATTGAAAAGTGAAACGCATATTTTTAAATTTTGAAAAAATTTTTTTTGTCAAAAGCCGTTAATTTTTTGCAAAAGTGGACATTTATAATTACTGAAAAATGTAAAAAAATTTTTCAAAATTTTCAAACAAATTTTTAAGTCAAATAACATTACATTTTTGCAAAATTTGTCAAAATTATCAAAATATTATTTTTGTCAACAGCCGTTAGATTTTCGCCAAAGTCGACGTTTAAAATAATTGAAAAGTGTAACGCATATTTTTAAATTTTCAAAAATTTTTGTATTCAAAAACCGATAGATTTTCTCAAAAAACCAACGTTTAAAATTGTTAAGAAGTGTTACGTATTTTTCAAAATTATCAAAATTTTATTTTTGTAAACAGCAGTTAGATTTTCGCCAAAGTCGACGTTTAAAATAATTGAAAAGTGAAACGCATATTTTTAAATTTTGAAACATTTTTTTTTGTCAAAAGCCGTTAGATTTTTGCAAAAGTGGACATATAATATTACTGAAAAGTGTAAAATTTTTTATCAAAATTTTCAAAAAAATTTTTTTGGTCAAATACCGTTACATTTTTGCAAAAATCGACGTTTTAAATTATTTAAAAGTGTAACGCATTTTTAAAAATTTTATTATGTCAACAGCCGTTAGATTTTGCCAAAGTCGACAATTAAAATAATTGAAAAGTGAAACGCATATTTTTAAATTTTGAAAAAAGTTTTTTTTTGTCAAAAGCCGTTAGTTTTTTGCAAAATATTACGGAAATGTGTAAAAAATTTTTCTAAAAATTTTCAAAAAAAAATTTTTGTCAAATCACCGTTACATTTTTGCAAAAATCGGCATTTTAAATTTTTTAAAAGTGTAACGCATTTTTCAAAATTATCAAAATTTTATTATGTCAACAGCCGTTAGATTTTGCCAAAGTCGACAATTAAAATAATTGAAAAGTGAAACGCATATTTTTAAATTTTGAAAAAATTTTTTTTTTGTCAAAAGCCGTTAGATTTTTGGAAAATATTACTGAAAAGTGTAAAAATTTTTTCAAAATTTAAAAAAAAATTTTTGTCAAATACCTTTACATTTTTGCAAAAATCGGCATTTTAAATTATTTAAAAGTGTAACGCATTTTTCAAAATTATCAAAATTTTATTATGTCAACAGCCGTTAGATTTTGCCAAAGTCGACGTTTAAAATAATTAAAAAGTGTAATGCATATTTTTAAATTTTCAAAAATTTTTTGTATTCAAAAACCGATAGATTTTCTCAAAAAACCAACGTTTAAAATTGTTAAGAAGTGTTACGTATTTTTCAAAATTATCAAAATTTTATTTTTGTAAACAGCAGTTAGATTTTCGCCAAAGTCGACGTTTAAAATAATTGAAAAGTGTAACGCATATTTTTAAATTTTGAAAATTTTTTTTTGTCAAAAGCCGTTAGATTTTTGCAAAAGTGGACATATAATATTACTGAAAAGTGTAAACAATTTTTAAAAATTTTCATAAAATTTTTTTTGTCAAATACCGTTACATTTTTGCAAAAATCGACGTTTTAAATTATTTAAAAGTGTAACGCATTTTTCAAAATTTTATTAAATTTATTTTGTCAACAGCCGTTAGATTTTGCCAAAGTCGACAATTAAAATAATTGAAAAGTGAAACGCATATTTTTAAATTTTGAAAAATTTTTTTTTTTTGTTAAAAGCCGTTAGATTTTTGCAAAAGTGGACATATAAAATTACTGAAAAGTGTAAAATTTTTTTAAAAATTAAAAAAAAATTTTTGTCAAATACCATTACATTTTTGCAAAAATCGACATTTTAAATTATTTAAAAGTGTAACGCAATTTTCCAAATTATCGAAATTTTATTACGTCAACAGCCGTTAGATTTGGCCAAAGTCGACTATTAAAATAATTTAAAAGTGAATCGCATATTTTTCAATTTTGAAAAAAAAAATTTTTTTAATCAAAAGCCGTTAATTTCTTGCAAAAGTGGACATTTATAATTACTGAAAAATGTAAAAAAAATTTTCAAAATTTTCAAACAAATTTTTAAGTCAAATAACATTAAATTTTTGCAAAATTTGTCAAAATTATCAAAATATTATTTTTTGTCAACAGCCGTTAGATTTTCGCCAAAGTCGACGTTTAAAATAATTGAAAAGTGTAACGCATATTTTTAAATTTTGAAAAAAATTTTTTTAATCAAAAGCCGTTAATTTTTTGCAAAAGTGGACATTTATAATTACTGAAAAATGTAAAAAAAATTTTCAAAATTTTCAAACGAATTTTTAAGTTAAATACCATTACATTTTTGCAAAATTTGTCAAAATTATCCAAAATATTATTTTTGTCAACAGCCGTTAGATTTTCGCCAAAGTCGACGATTAAAATAATTGAAAAGTGAAACGCATATTTTTAAATTTTGAAAAATTTTTTTTTTCAAAAGCCGTTAATTTTTTGCAAAAGTGGACATTTATAATTACTGAAAAATGTAAAAAAATTTTCAAAATTTTCAAACAAATTTTTATGTCAAATACCATTACATTTTTGCAAAATTTGTCAAATTTATCAAAATATTATTTTTATAAAGTGTAACGCATATTTTTAAATTTTGAAACATTTTTTTTTGTCAAAAGCCGTTAGATTTTTGCAAAAGTGGACATATAATATTACTGAAAAGTGTAAAAATATTTTTCAAAATTTAAAAAAAAAATTTGCCAAAAATTTTGTCAAATACCGTTACATTTTTGCAAACATCAACATTTTAAATTATTTAAAAGTGTAACGCATTTTTAAAAATTATCAAAATTTTATTTTTGTCAACAGCCGATAGATTTTCGCCAAAGTCGACGTTTAAAATAATTGAAAAGTGTAACGTATATTTTTAAATTTTGAAAATTTTTTTTTGTCAAAAGCCGTTAGATTTTTGCAAAAATATTACTGAAAAATGTAAAATTTTTTTCAAATTTTTAAAAAAAAATTTTGTCAAATACCGTTACATTTTTGCAAAAATCGACATTTTAAATTATTTAAAAGTGTAACCCATTTTTTAAAATTTTCAAAATTTTTTTTTTTGTTAAAAGCCGTTAGATTTTTGCAAAAGTACATTTAAAATTACTGAAAAATTTAAAAAATTTTCAAAATTATATAAAAAATGTTTGTCAAATACCGTTACATTTTTGCAAACATCGGCATTTTAAATTATTTAAAAGTGTAACGCATTTTTCAAAATTTTCAAAATTTTATTATGTCAACAGCCGTTAGATTTTGCCAAAGTCGACAATTAAAATAATTGAAAAGTGAAACGCATATTTTTAAATTTTGAAAAAATTTTTTTTTATGTTAAAAGCCGTTAATTTTTTGCAAAAGTGGACATTTATAATTACTGAAAAATGTAAAAAAAATTTTCAAAATTTTCAAACGAATTTTTAAGTCAAATACCATTACATTTTTGCAAAATTTGTCAAAATTATCCAAATATTATTTTTGTCAACAGCCGTTAGATTTTCGCCAAAGTCGACGTTTAAAATAATTGAAAAGTGTAACGCATATTTTTAAATTTTGAAAAATTTTTTTTTTCAAAAGCCGTTAATTTTTTGCAAAAGTGGACATTTATAATTACTGAAAAATGTAAAAAAAAATTTCAAAATTTTCAAACAAACTTTTATGTCAAATACCATTTCATTTTTGCAAAATTTGTCAAATTTATCAAAATATTATTTTTAAAAAGTGTAACGCATATTTTTAAATTTTGAAACATTTTTTTTTGACAAAAGCCGTTAGATTTTTGCAAAAGTGGACATATAATATTACTGAAAAGTGTAATAAATTGTTCAAAATTTAAAAAAAAAAATTTTTGTCAAATACCGTTACATTTCTGCAAACATCGACATTTTAAATTATTTAAAAGTGTAACGCATTTTTAAAAATTATCAAAATTTTATTTTTGTCAACAGCCGATAGATTTTCGCCAAAGTCGACGTTTAAAATAATTGAAAGGTGTAACGTATATTTGTAAATTTTGAAAATTTTTTTTTTGTCAAAAGCCGTTAGATTTTTGCAAAAGTGGACATACAAAATTACTGAAAAGTGTAAAAATTTTTCAAAATTTATCAAAAAAATTTTTGTCAAATACCGTTACATTTTTGCAAACATCGACATTTTAAATTATTTAAAAGTGTAACCCATTTTTTAAAATTATCAAAATTTTTTTTGTTAAAAGCCGTTAAATTTTTGCAAAATATTACGGAAAAGTGTAAAAATTTTTTTCAAAATTTTCAAAAAAAAATGTTTGACAAATACCGTTACATTTTTGCAAACATTGGCATTTTAAGTTATTTAAAAGTGTAACGCATTTTTCAAAATTTTCAAAATTTTATTATGTCAACAGCCGTTAGATTTTGCCAAAGTCGACGATTAAAATAATTGAAAAGTGAAACGCATATTTTTAAATTTTGAAAAATTTTTTTTTGTTAAAAGCCGTTAATTTTTTGCAAAAGTGGACATTTATAATTACTGAAAAATGTAAAAAAATTTTCAAAATTTTCAAACGAATTTTTAAGTCAAATACCATTCCATTTTTGCAAAATTTGTCAAAATTATCAAAATATTATTTTTGTCAACAGCCGTTAGATTTTCGCCAAAGTCGACGTTTAAAATAATTGAAAAGTGTAACGTATATTTTTAAATTTTGAAACATTTTTTTTTGTCAAAAGCCGTTAGATTTTTGCAAAAGTGGACATATAATATTACTGAAAAGTGTAAAAAATTTTTCAAAATTTAAAAAAAAAAATTTTTGTCAAATACCGTTACATTTTTGCAAACATTGACATTTTAAATTATTTAAAAGTGTAACGCATTTTTCAAAATTTTCAAAATTTTATTTTTGTCAACAGCCGTTAGATTTTGCCAAAGTCGACGATTAAAATAATTGAAAAGTGAAACGCATATTTTTAAATTTTGATAAAATTTTTTTTTATCAACAGCGGTTAATTTTTTGCAAAAGTGGACATATAATAATTACTGAAAAGTGTAAAAAATTTTTCAAAATTTTCAAAAAAAATTTTTTTTTGTCAAATACCGTTACATTTTTGCAAAAATCGACGTTTTAAATTATTTAAAAGTGTAACGCATTTTTCAAAATTATCAAAATTTTATTATGTCAACAGCCGTTAGATTTTGCCAAAGTCGACCATTAAAATAATTGAAAAGTGAAACGCATATTTTTAAATTTTGAAAAAATTTTTTTTTGTCAAAAGCCGTTAATATTTTGCAAAAGTGGACATTTATAATTACTGAAAAATGTAAAAAAAATTTTCAAAATCTTCAAAAGAATTTTTTAAGTCAAATACCATTACATTTTTGCAAAATTTGTCAAAACTATCCAAATATTATTTTTGTCAACAGCCGTTAGATTTTCGCCAAAGTCGACATTTAAAATAATTGAAAAGTGTAACGCATATTTTTAAATTTTCAAAAATTTTTTTTTCAAAAATCGATAGATTTTCTCAAAAAACCAACGTTTAAAATTGTTTAAGAAGTGTTACGTATTTTTCAAAATTATCAAAATTTTATTTTTGTCAACAGCCGTTAGATTTTCGCCAAAGTCGACGTTTAAAATAATTGAAAAGTGTAACGCATATTTTTAAATTTTGAAAATTTTTTTTTTGTCAAAAGCCGTTAGATTTTTGCAAAAGTGGACATTTATAATTACTGAAAATGTGTAAAAAAATTTTTCAAAATTTTCAAACAAATTTTTTAGTCAAATACCATTACATTTTTGCAAAATTTGTCAAAATTATCCAAATATTATTTTTGTCAACAGCCGTTAGATTTTCGCCAAAGTCGACATTTAAAATAATTGAAAAGTGTAACGCATATTTTTAAATTTTGAAAAATTTTTTTTTCAAAAGCCGTTAGATTTTCTCAAAAAACATAACGTTTAAAATTGTTTAAGAATTGTTACGTATTTTTCAAAATTATCAAAATTTTATTTTTGTCAACAGCCGTTAGATTTTCGCCAAAGTCGACGTTTAAAATAATTGAAAAGTGTAACGCATATTTTTAAATTTTGAAAATTTTTTTTTTGTCAAAAGCCGTTAGATTTTTGCAAAAGTGGACATATAAAATTACTGAAAAGTGTAAAATTTTTTTCAAAATTTTCAAAAAAATTTTTAAGTCAAATACCGTTACATTTTTGCAAAAATCGACGTTTTAAATTATTTAAAAAGTGGAACGCATTTTTCAAAATTATCAAAATTTTATTTTTGTCAACAGCCGTTAGATTTTCGCCAAAGTCGACGTTTAAAATAATTGAAAAGTGAAACGCATATTTTTAAATTTTGAAAAAAATTTTTTTTTGTCAAAAGCCGTTAGATTTTTGCAAAAGTGGACATATAATAATTACTGAAAAAGTGTAAAAATTTTTTCAAAATTTTCCAAAAAATGTTTTTGTCAAATACCGTTACATTTTTGCAAAAATCGACGTTTTAAATTATTTAAAAGTGGAACGCATTTTTCAAAATTATCAAAATTTTATTTTGTGTCAACAGCCGTTAGATTTTGCCAAAGTCGACCATTAAAATAATTGAAAAGTGAAACGCATATTTTTAAATTTTGAAAAATTTTTTTTTGTCAAAAGCGGTTAATTTTTTGCAAAAGTGGACATTTATAATTACTGAAAAAAAAATGTAAAAAATTTTCAAAATTTTTCAAACAAATTTTTAATTCAAATATCATTACATTTTTTAAAAATTTGTCAAAATTATCAAAATATTATTTTTGTCAACAGCCGTTAGATTTTCGCCAAAGTCGACTTTTAAAATAATTGAAAAGTGTAACGCATATTTTTAAATTTTGAAAATTTTTTTGTTTTATCAAAAGCCGTTCATATTTTTGCAAAAGTGGACATTTATAATTACTGAAAAATGTAAAAAATTTCAAAATTTTCAAACAAATTTTTTGTCAAATACCGTTACATTTTTCAAACATCACATTTTAAATTATTTAAAATTGTGTTTTAAAATTATCAAAATTTTATTTTTGTCAACAGCCGTTAGATTTTCGCCAAAGTCGACTTTTAAAATAATTGAAAAGTGAAACGCATATTTTTAAATTTTGAAAATTTTTTTTGTTTTATCAAAAGCCGTTAATTTTTTGCAAAAGTGGACATTTATAATTACTGAAAAATAAAAAAAATTTTCAAAATTTTCAAACGAATTTTTAAGTCAAATACCATTACATTTTTGCAAAATTTGTCAAAATTATCAAAATATTATTTTTGTCAACAGCCGTTAGATTTTCGCCAAAGTCGACTTTTAAAATAATTGAAAAGTGAAACGCATATTTTTAAATTTTGAAAAATTTTTTTTTTTATCAAAAGCCGTTAATTTTTTGCAAAAGTGGACATTTATAATTACTGAAAAATGTAAAAAAAAATTTCAAAATTTTCAAACAAATTTTTAAGTCAAATACCATTACATTTTTGCAAAATTTGTCAAATTTATCAAAATATTATTTTTTCATAAAATGTAACGCATATTTTTAAATTTTAAAACATTTTTTATTTTGAAATCAAAAGCCGTTAGATTTTTGCAAAAGTGGACATATAAAATATGAAAAGTGTAAAAAATTTTTCAAAATTTAAAAAAAAAATTTTTGTCAAATACCGTTACATTTTTGCAAACATCGACATTTTAAATTATTTAAAAGTGTAACGCATTTTTAAAAATTATCAAAATTTTATTTTTGTCAACAGCCGTTAGATTTTCGCCAAAGTCGACGTTTAAAATAATTGAAAAGTGTAACGCATATTTTTAAATTTTGAAACATTTTTTTTTATCAAAAGCCGTTAGGTTTTTGCAGAAGTGGACATATAATTTTACTGAAAAGTGTAAAAAATTGTTCAAAATTTTCAAACAAATTTTTGTCAAATACCTTTACATTTTTGCAAACATCGACATTTTAAATTATTTAAAAGTGTAACGCATTTTTCAAAATTTTATTTTTGTCAACAGCCGTTAGATTTTGCCAAAGTCGCAGATTAAAATAATTGAAAAGTGTAAACGCATATTTTTAAATTTTGAAAAAATTGTTTTTTTTTTTCAAAAGCCGTTAATTTTTTTGCAAAAATGGACATTTATAATTACTGAAAAATGTAAAAAAAATTCAAAATTTTTTCAAAAAACCGTTAAATTTTTAAGTCAAATACCTATTACATTTTTGCAAAAATCGACGTTTTAAAAATTATTTAAAAGTGAACGCATTTTTCAAAATTTTATTTTTGTCAATAGCCGTTAGATTTTGCCAAAGTCGCAGATTAAAAATAATTGAAAAGTGTAAAGCATATTTTTAAATTTTGAAAAAATTTTTTTTTTATCAAAAGCCGTTAATTTTTTACAAAAATGGACATTTATAATTACTGAAAAATGTAAAAAAAAATTTTAAAATTTGTCAACAACCGTAAAATTTTTGTCAAATACCTTTACATTTTTGCAAACATCGACATTTTAAATTATTTAAAAGTGTAACGCATTTTTAAAAATTATCAAAATTTTATTTTTGTCAACAGCCGTTAGATTTTGCCAAAGTCGACGATTAAAATAATTGAAAAGTGAAACGCATATTTTTAAATTTTGAAAAATTTTTTTTTTATCAAAAGCGGTTAATTTTTTGCAAAAGTGGACATTTATAATTACTGAAAAATGTAAAAAATAAAAAATTTTCAAAATTTTCAAACAAATTTTTTAGTCAAATACCATTTACATTTTTGCAAAATTTGTCAAAATTATCAAAATATTATTTTTGTCAACAGCCGTTAGATTTTCGCCAAAGTCGACTTTTAAAATAATTGAAAAGTGTAAACGCATATTTTTAAATTTTGAAAATTTTTTTTGTTTTCTCAAAAGCCGTTCATATTTTGCAAAAGTGGACATTTATAATTACTGAAAAATAAAAAAAATTTTCAAAATTTTCAAACGAATTTTTAAGTCAAATACCATTACATTTTTGCAAAATTTGTCAAAATTATCAAAATATTATTTTTGTCAACAGCCGTTAGATTTTCGCCAAAGTCGACTTTTAAAATAATTGAAAAGTGAAACGCATATTTTTAAATTTTGAAAAATTTTTTTTTTTTATCAAAAGCCGTTAATTTTTTGCAAAAGTGGACATTTATAATTACTGAAAAATGTAAAAAAATTTCAAATTTTTCAAACAAATTTTTAAGTCAAATACCATTACATTTTTGCAAAATTTGTCAAAATTATCAAAATATTATTTTTTTAAAGTGTAACGCATATTCGACGTTTAAAATTATTGAAAATTTTTAAATTTTGAAACATTTTTTTTGTCAAAAGCCGTTAGATTTTTTGCAAAAGTGGACATATAATATTACTGAAAAGTGTAAAAAATTTTTTCAAAATTTTAAAAAAAAATTTTTGTCAAATACCGTTACATTTTTGCAAACATCGACATTTTAAATTATTTAAAAGTGTAACGCATTTTTAAAAATTATCAAAATTTTATTTTTGTCAACAGCCGTTAGATTTTCGCCAAAGTCGACGTTTAAAATAATTGAAAAGTGTAACGCATATTTTTAAATTTTGAAACATTTTTTTTTATCAAAAGCCGTTAGATTTTTTGCAAAAGTGGACATTTATAATTACTGAAAAATGTAAAAAAAATTTCAAAATTTTTAAACGAATTTTTAAGTCAAATACCATTAAATTTTTGCTAAATTTGTCAAAAATTATCAAAATATTATTTTTTGTCAACAGCCGTTAGATTTTCGCCAAAGTCGACGTTTAAAATAATTGAAAAGTGTAACGCATATTTTTAAATTTTGAAAAATTTTTTTTTTGTCAAAAGCCGTTAGATTTTTTGCAAAAGTGGACATATAATATTACTAGAAAAGTGTAAAAAATTTTTCAAAATTTTAAAAAAAAATTTTTTTGTCAAATACCGTTACATTTTTGCAAAAATCGACGTTTTAAATTATTTAAAAGTGTAACGCATTTTTCAAAATTACCAAAATTTTATTTTTGTCAACAGCCGTTAGATTTTCGCCAAAGTCGACTATTAAAATAATTTAAAAGTGAAACGCATATTTTTAAATTTTGAAAAAATTTTTTTTTTTATCAAAAGCCGTTAATTTTTTGCAAAAGTGGGACAATTTATAATTACTGAAAAATGTAAAAAAAATTTCAAAATTTTCAAACAAATTTTTAAGTCAAATACCATTACATTTTTGCAAAATTTGTCAAAATTATCAAAATATTATTTTTGTCAACAGCCGTTAGATTTTCGCCAAAGTCGACGTTTAAAATAATTGAAAAGTGTAACGCATATTTTTAAATTTTGAAAATTTTTTTTTTGTCAAAAGCCGTTAGATTTTGCAAAAGTGGACATATAATAATTACTGAAAAATGTAAAAATTTTTTCAAAATTTTAAAAAAAAATTTTTGTCAAATACCGTTACATTTTTGCAAACATCGACATTTTAAATTATTTAAAAGTGTAACGCATTTTTCAAAATTATCCAAATATTATTTTTGTCAAAAGCCGTTAGATTTTTGCCAAAGTCGACCTTTAAAATAATTGAAAAGTGTAACGCATATTTTTAAATTTTGAAAAATTTTTTTTTGTCAAAAGCGTTAGATTTTTGCAAAAGTGGACATATAATATTACTGAAAAGTGTAAAAAATTGTTCAATATTTAAAAACCAAATTTTTGTCACATACATTACATATTTTGCAAACATCGACATTTTAAATTATTTAAAAGTGTAACGCATTTTTCAAAATTTTCAAAATTTTATTTTTGTCAACAGCCGTTAGATTTTGCCAAAGTCGACTATTAAAATAATTGAAAAGTGAAACGCATATTTTTAAATTTTGAAAAATTTTTTTTTATCAAAAGCCGTTAATTTTTTGCAAAAGTGGACATTTATAATTACTGAAAAATGTAAAAAAAATTTCAAAATTTTCAAACGAATTTTTAAGTCAAATACCATTACATTTTTGCAAAATTTGTCAAAATTATCCAAATATTATTTTTGTCAACAGCCGTTAGATTTTCGCCAAAGTCGACGTTTAAAATAATTGAAAAGTGAAACGCATATTTTTAAATTTTGAAAAATTTTTTTTTATCAAAAGCCGTTAATTTTTTGCAAAAGTGGACATTTATAATTACTGAAAAATGTAAAAAAAATTTCAAAATTTTCAAACAAATTTTTAAGTCAAATACCATTACATTTTTGCAAAATTTGTCAAATTTATCAAAATATTATTTTTATAAAAAAAAAAGTGTAACGCATATTTTTAAATTTTGAAACATTTTTTTTTTGACAAAAGCCGTTAGATTTTTGCAAAAGTGGACATATAATATTACTGAAAAGTGTAAAAAATTGTTCAAAATTTAAAAAAAAAATTTTTGTCAAATACCGTTACATTTTTGCAAACATCGACATTTTAAATTATTTAAAAGTGTAACGCATTTTTCAAAATTATCAAAATTTTATTTTTGTCAACAGCCGTTAGATTTTCGCCAAAGTCGACGTTTAAAATAATTGAAAAGTGTAACGTATATTTTTAAATTTTGAAAATTTTTTTTTTTGTCAAAAGCCGTTAGATTTTTGCAAAAGGGACATATAATATTACTGAAAAGTGTAAAAAATTTTTCAAATTTTTAAAAAAAAATTTTTGTCAAATACCGTTACATTTTTGCAAACATCGACATTTTAAATTATTTAAAAGTGTAACGCATTTTTTAAAATTTTCAAAATTTTTTTTTTTGTCAAAAGCCGTTAGATTTTTGCAAAGTCGACAATTAAAATTAATTGAAAAGTGTAAAAGCATTTTTT
This sequence comes from Zaprionus inermis, assembly GCA_018151445.1. Taxonomy (NCBI): domain Eukaryota; kingdom Metazoa; phylum Arthropoda; class Insecta; order Diptera; family Drosophilidae; genus Zaprionus; species Zaprionus inermis. Next base: position 38,054 of record JAECXD010001554.1, on the reverse strand, counting down.
TTCAAAATTTTCAAAAAAATTTTTTTTTGTCAAAACCGTTACATTTTTGCAAAATTGGACATTTTAAATTATTTAAAAGTGTAACGCATTTTTCAAAATTTTCAAAATTTTTTTTATGTCAACAGCCGTTAGATTTTGCCAAAGTCGACAATTAAAATAATTGAAAAGTGAAACGCATATTTTTAAATTTTGAAAAAAATTTTTTTTTGTTAAAAGCCGTTAATTTTTTGCAAAAGTGGACATTTATAATTACTGAAAAATGTAAAAAAATTTTCAAAATTTTCAAACGAATTTTTAAGTCAAATACCATTCCATTTTTGCAAAATTTGTCAAAATTATCCAAATATTATTTTTGTCAACAGCCGTTAGATTTTCGCCAAAGTCGACGTTTAAAATAATTGAAAAGTGTAACGTATATTTTTAAATTTTGAAACATTTTTTTTTTGTCAAAAGCCGTTAGATTTTTGCAAAAGTGGACATATAATATTACTGAAAAGTGTAAAAAAATTGTTCAAAATTTAAAAAAAAAATTTTTGTCAAATACCGTTACATTTTTGCAAACATTGACATTTTAAATTATTTAAAAGTGTAACGCATTTTTCAAAATTTTCAAAATTTTATTTTTGTCAACAGCCGTTAGATTTTGCCAAAGTCGACGATTAAAATAATTGAAAAATGAAACGCATATTTTTAAATTTTGAAAAATTTTTTTTGTCAAAAGCCGTTCGATTTTTGCAAAACTGGACATACAATATTATGGAAAAGTGTAAAATTTTTTTCAAAATTTTCCCAAAAAAATTTTTGTCAAATACCGTTACATATTTGCAAAAATCGACGTTTTAAATTATTTAAAAGTGTAACGCATTTTTCAAAATTATCAAAATTTTATTATTGTCAACAGCCGTTCGATTTTGCCAAAGTCGACCATTAAAATAATTGAAAAGTGAAACGCATATTTTTAAATTTTGAAAAAAATTTTTTTTGTCAAAAGCCGTTAATATTTTGCAAAAGTGGACATTTATAATTACTGAAATATGTAAAAAAAAATTTTCAAAATCATCAAACGAATTTTTAAGTCAAATACCATTACATTTTTGCAAAATTTGTCAAAACTCTCCAAATATCATTTTTGTCAACAGCCGTTAGATTTTCGCCAAAGTCGACATTTAAAATAATTGAAAAGTGTAACGCATATTTTTAAATTTTCAAAAATTTTTGTTTTCAAAAATCGATAGATTTTCTCAAAAAACCAACGTTTAAAATTGTTAAGAAGTGTTACGTATTTTTCAAAATTATCAAAATTTTATTTTTGTATACACCAGTCAGATTTTCGCCAAAGTCGACGTTTAAAATAATGGAAAAGTGTAACGGATATTTTTAAATTTTGAAAATTTTTTTTGTCAAAAGCCGTTCGATTTTTGCAAAAGTGGACATTTATAATTACTGAAAAATGTAAAAAAAAATTTCAAAATCATCAAACGAATTTTTAAGTCAAATACCATTACATTTTTGCAAAATTTGTCAAAACTCTCCAAATATTATTTTTGTCAACAGCCGTTAGATTTTCGCCAAAGTCGACATTTAAAATAATTGAAAAGTGTAACGCATATTTTTAAATTTTCAAAAATTTTTGATTTCAAAAACCGATAGATTTTCTCAAAAAACCAATGTTTAAAATTGTTAAGAATTGTTACGTATTTTTCAAAATTATCAAAATTTTATTTTTGTAAACACCAGTCAGATTTTCGCCAAAGTCGACGTTTAAAATAATGGAAAAGTGTAACGGATATTTTTAAATTTTGAAAATTTTTTTTTGTCAAAAGCCGTTTGATTTTTGCAAAAGTGGACATATAATGTTATGGAAAAGTGTAAAATTTGTTTCAAAATTTTCCCAAAAAATGTTTGTCAAATACCGTTACATATTTGCAAAAATCGACGTTTTAAATTATTTAAAAGTGGAACGCATTTTTCAAAATTATCAAAATTTTATTATGTCAACAGCCGTTAGATTTTGCCAAAGTCGACCATTAAAATAATTGAAAAGTGAAACGCATATTTTTAAATTTTGAAAAAAATTTTTTTTGTCAAAAGCCGTTAGATTTTTGCAAAAGTGGACATATAATGTTACGGAAAAGTGTAAAAAATTTTTCAAAAATTTTCAAAATTTTCCCAAAAATTTTGTCAAATACCGTTACATATTTTGCAAAAATCGACGTTTTAAATTATTTAAAAGTGGAACGCATTTTTCAAAATTATCAAAATTTTATTATGTCAACAGCCGTTCGATTTTGCCAAAGTCGACCATTAAAATAATTGAAAAGTGAAACACATATTTTTCAATTTTGAAACAATTTTTTTTTATCAAAAGCGATTAATTTTTTGCAAAAGTGGACATTTATAATTACTGAAAAATGTAAAAAATTTTTCAAATTTTTCAAACAAATTTTTAATTCAAATACCATTACATTTTTGCAAAATTTGTCAAATTTATCAAAATATTATTTTTATAAAATGTAACGCATATTTTTAAATTTTAAAACTTTTCTTTTTGACAAAAGCCGTTAGATTTTTGCAAAAGTGGACATATAATATTACTGAAAAGTGTAAAAAATTGTTCAAAATTTAAAAAAAAAAAATTTTTGTCAAATACCGTTACATTTTTGCAAACATCGACATTTTAAATTATTTAAAAGTGTAACGCATTTTTCAAAATTTTCAAAATTTTATTTTGTCAACAGCCGTTAGATTTTGCCAAAGTCGACCATTAAAATAATTGAAAAGTGAAACGCATATTTTTAAATTTTGAAAAATTTTTTTTTTTGTCAAAAGCGGTTAATTTTATGCAAAAGTGGACATTTATAATTACTGAAAAATGTTAAAAAATTTTCAAAATTTTCAAACAAATTTTTAAGTCAAATACCATTACATTTTTGCAAAATTTGTCAAAATTATCAAAATATTATTTTTGTCAACAGCCGTTAGATTTTCGCCAAAGTCGACTTTTAAAATAATTGAAAAGTGAAACGCATATTTTTAAATTTTGAAAAATTGTTTTGTTTTATCAAAAGCCGTTAATTTTTTGCAAAAGTGGAAATTTATAATTACTGAAAAATGAAAAAAAAAATTTTCAAAATTTTCAAACGAATTTTTAAGTCAAATACCATTACATTTTTGCAAAATTTGTCAAAATTATCAAAATATTATTTTTGTCAACAGCCGTTAGATTTTCGCCAAAGTCGACTTTTAAAATAATTGAAAAGTGAAACGCATATTTTTAAATTTTGAAAAATTTTTTTGTTTTATCAAAAGCCGTTCAGATTTTTGCAAAAGTGGACATTTAAAATTACTGAAAAATGTAAAAAAATTTCAAATTTTTCAAACAAATTTTTAATTCAAATACCATTACATTTTTCCAAAATTTGTCAAATTTATCAAAATATTATTTTTATAAAGTGTAACGCATATTTTTAAATTAATTGAAAACATTTTTTATTTGACAAAAGCCGTTAGATTTTTGCAAAAGTGGACATATAATATTACTGAAAAGTGTAAAAAATTGTTCAAAATTTAAAAAAAAAATTGATGTCAAATACCGTTACATTTTTGCAAACATCGACATTTTAAATTATTTAAAAGTGTAACGCATTTTTAAAAATTATCAAAATTTTATTTTTGTCAACAGCCGATAGATTTTCGCCAAAGTCGACGTTTAAAATAATTGAAAAGTGTAACGCATATTTTTAAATTTTGAAAAATTGTTTTTTATCAAAAGCCGTTAGATTTTTGCAAAAGTGGACATTTATAATTACTGAAAAATGTAAAAAAAATTTCAAAATTTTTAAACGAATTTTTAAGTCAAATACCATTAAATTTTTGCAAAATTTGTAAAAATTATCGAAATATTATTTTTGTCAAAAGCCGTTAGATTTTCGCCAAAGTCGACTTTTAAAATAATTGAAAAGTGAAACGCATATTTTTAAATTTTGAAAAATTGTTTTGTTTTATCAAAAGCCGTTCATATTTTGCAAAAGTGGACATTTATAATTACTGAAAAATAAAAAAAAAATTTCAAAATTTTCAAACGAATTTTTAAGTCAAATACCATTACATTTTTTCAAAATTTGTCAAAATTATCAAAATATTATTTTTGTCAACAGCCGTTAGATTTTCGCCAAAGTCGACTTTTAAAATAATTGAAAAGTGAAACGCATATTTTTAAATTTTGAAAAATTTTTTTGTTTTATCAAAAGCCGTTCATATTTTGCAAAAGTGGAAATTTAAAATTACTGAAAAATGTAAAAAAATTTTCAAATTTTTCAAACAAATTTTTAATTCAAATACCATTACATTTTTCCAAAATTTGTCAAATTTATCAAAATATTATTTTTATAAAAGTGTAACGCATATTTTTAAATTTTGAAACATTTTTTTTTTGACAAAAGCCGTTAGATTTTTGCAAAAGTGGACATATAATATTACTGAAAAGTGTAAAAAATTGTTCAAAATTTAAAAAAAAAAATTGATGTCAAATACCGTTACATTTTTGCAAACATCGACATTTAAAATTATTTAAAAGTGTAACGCATTTTTAAAAATTATCAAAATTTTATTTTTGTCAACAGCCGTTAGATTTTCGCCAAAGTCGACGTTTAAAATAATTGAAAAGTGTAACGCATATTTTTAAATTTTGAAACATTGTTTTTTTATCAAAATTCGTTAGGATTTTGCAAAAGTGGACATTTATAATTACTGAAAAATGTAAAAAAAATTTCAAAATTTTTAAACGAATTTTTAAGTCAAATACCATTAAATTTTTGCTAAATTTGTAAAAATTATCGAAATATTATTTTTTGCAAAAGCAGTTAGATTTTCGCCAAAGTCGTTTTTTAAAATAATTGAAAAGTGTAACGCATATGTTTAAATTTAAAAATTTTTTTTTTGTCAAAAGCCGTTTGATTTTTGCAAAAGTGGACATATAATATTACTAGAAAAGTGTAAATTTTTTTCAAAATTTTCAAAAAAAAATGTTTGTCAAATACCGTTACATTTTTGCAAACATCGGCATTTTAAGTTATTCAAAAGTGTAACGCATTTTTCAAAATTACCAAAATTTTATTTTTGTCAACAGCCGTTAGATTTTCGCCAAAGTCGACTATTAAAATAATTTAAAAGTGAAACGCATGTTTTTAAATTTTAAAAAAATTGTTTTTTTTTATCAAAAGCCATTAATTTTTTGCAAAATGGGACAAATATAATTACTGAAAAATGTAAAAAAAATTTTCAAAATTTTCAAACAAATTTTTAAGTCAAATACCATTACATTTTTGCAAAATTTGTCAAAATTATCAAAATATTATTTTTGTCAACAGCCGTTAGATTTTCGCCAAAGTCGACTTTTAAAATAATTGAAAAGTGAAACGCATATTTTTAAATTTTGAAAAATTTTTTTGTTTTATCAAAAGCCGTTCATATTTTTGCAAAAGTGGAAATTTATAATTACTGAAAAATAAAAAAAAAATTTTCAAAATTTTCAAACGAATTTTTAAGTCAAATACCATTACATTTTTGCAAAATTTGTCAAAATTATCAAAATATTATTTTTGTCAACAGCCGTTAGATTTTCGCCAAAGTCGACTTTTAAAATAATTGAAAAGTGAAACGCATATTTTTAAATTTTGAAAAAATTGTTTTTTTTTTTTATCAAAAGCCGTTAATTTTTTGCAAAATGGGACAATTATAATAACTGAAAAATGTAAAAAAATTTTCAAAATTTTCAAACAAATTTTTTAAGTCAAATACCATTATATTTTTGCAAAATTTGTCAAAATTATCAAAATATTATAATATTTTGTCAACAGCCGTTAGATTTTCGCCAAAGTAGACTTTTCAAATAATTGAAAAGTGAATCGCATATTTTTAAATTTTTAAATATTTTTTTTTATTAAAAGCCGTTCATTTTTTGCAAAAGTGGAAATTTATAATTACTGAAAAATGTAAAAAAAATTTCAAAATTTTCAAACGAATTTTTAAGTCAAATACCATTACATTTTTGCAAAATTTGTCAAAATTATCAAAATATTATTTTTGTCAACAGCCGTTAGATTTTCGCCAAAGTCGACGTATAAAATAATAGAAAAGTCTAATGCATATTTTTAAATTTTCAAAAATTTTTATTTTAAAAAACCGATAGATTTTCTCAAAAAACCAACGTTTATAATGGTTAAGAAGTGTCACTTATTTTTCAAAATTATCAAAATTTTATTTTTGTCAACAGCAGTTAGATTTTCGCCAAAGTCGACTTTTAAAATAATTGAAAAGTGTAACTTATATTTTTAAATTTTGAAAAATTTTTTTTTTGTCAAAAGCCGTTAGATTTTTGCAAAAGTGGAAATTTATAATTACTGAAAAATGTAAAAAAATTTCAAAATTTTCAAACGAATTTTTAAGTCAAATACCATTACATTTTTGCAAAATTTGTCAAAATTATCAAAATATTATTTTTGTCAACAGTCGTTAGATTTTCGCCAAAGTCGACGTATAAAATAATAGAAAAGTGTAACGCATATTTTTAAATTTTCAAAAATTTTTTTTTTTCAAAAACCGATAGATTTTCTCAAAAAACCAACGTTTAAAATTGTTAAGAAGTGTCACTTATTTTTCAAAATTATCAAAATTTTATTATTGTAAACAGAAGTTAGATTTTCGCCAAAGTCGACTTTTAAAATAATTGAAAAGTGTAACTTATATTTTTAAATTTTGAAAAATTTTTTTTTGTCAAAAGCCGTTAGATTTTTGCAAAAGTGGAAATTTATAATTACTGAAAAATGTAAAAAAAAATTTTCAAAATTTTCAATCGAATTTTTAAGTCAAATACCATTACATTTTTGCAAAATTTGTCAAAATTATCAAAATATTATTTTTGTCAACAGCCGTTAGATTTTCGCCAAAGTCGACGTATAAAATAATTGAAAAGTGTAACCCATATTTTTAAATTTTCAAAATTTTTGTTTTCAAAAACCGATAGATTTTCTCAAAAAACCAACGTTTAAAATTGTTAAGAAATGTCAGTTATTTTTCAAAATTATCAAAATTTTATTTTTGTAAACAGCAGTAAGATTTTCGCCAAAGTCGACTTTTAAAATAATTGAAAAGTGTAACCTATATTTTTAAATTTTGAAAATTTTTTTTTTTGTCAAAAGCCGTTTGATTTTTGCATAAGTGAACATATAATATTATGGAAAAGTGAAAAATTTTTTCAAAATTTAAAAAAAAAAATGTTTGTCAAATAACGTTACATTTTCGCAAACATCGACATTTTAAGTTATTTAAAAGTGTAACGCATTTTTCAAAATTATCAAAATTTAATTTATGTCAACAGCCGTTAGATTTTGCCAAAGTCGATGATTAAAATAATTGAAAAGTGTAAAGCATATTTTTAAATTTTGAAAAAAAAAATTTTTTATCAAAAGGCGTTAATTTTTTCAAAAGTGGAAATTTATAATTATTTAAATATGTAAAAAAAAATTTCAAAATTTTCAAACAAATTTTTAATTTAAATACCATTACATTTTTGCAAAATTTGTCAAGATTATCAAAATATTATAATATTTTGTCAACAGCCGTAAGATTTTCGCCAAAGTAGACTTTTCAAATAATTGAAAAGTGAATCGCATATTTTTAAATTTTTAAATATTTTTTTTTTATTAAAAGCCGTTCATTTTTTTTGCAAAAGTGGAAATTTATAATTACTGAAAAATGTAAAAAAAATTTCAAAATTTTCAAACGAATTTTTAAGTCAAATACCATTACATTTTTGCAAAATTTGTCAAAATTATCAAAATATTATTTTTGTCAACAGCCGTTAGATTTTCGCCAAAGTCGACGTATAAAATAATTGAAAAGTGTAACGCATATTTTTAAATTTTCAAAAATTTTTATTTTAAAAAACCGATAGATTTTCTCAAAAAACCAACGTTTATAATGGTTAAGAAGTGTCACTTATTTTTCAAAATTATCAAAATTTTATTTTTGTCAACAGCAGTTAGATTTTCGCCAAAGTCGACTTTTAAAATAATTGAAAAGTGTAACTTATATTTTTAAATTTTGAAAAATTTTTTTTTTTGTCAAAAGCCGTTAGATTTTTGCAAAAGTGGAAATTTATAATTACTGAAAAATGTAAAAAAAAATTTCAAAATTTTCAAACGAATTTTTAAGTCAAATACCATTACATTTTTGCAAAATTTGTTAAAATTATCAAAATATTATTTTTGTCAACAGCCGTTAGATTTTCGCCAAAGTCGACGTATAAAATAATTGAAAAGTGTAACGCATATTTTTAAATTTTCAAAAATTTTTGTTTTCAAAAACCGATAGATTTTCTCAAAAAACCAACGTTTAAAATTGTTAAGAAGTGTCACTTATTTTTCAAAATTATCAAAATTTTATTATTGTAAACAGAAGTTAGATTTTCGCCAAAGTCGACTTTTAAAATAATTGAAAAGTGTAACTTATATTTTTAAATTTTGAAAATTTTTTTTTTTTGTCAAAAGCCGTTAGATTTTTGCAAAAGTGGAAATTTATAATTAATGAAAAATGTAAAAAAAAATTTCAAAATTTTCAAACGATTTTTGAAAGTCGACTTTTAAAATAATTGAAAAGTGTAACTTATATTTTTAAATTTTGAAAATTTTTTTTTTCAAAAGCCGTTAGATTTTTGCTAAAGTGGAAATTTATAATTACTGAAAAATGTAAAAAAATTTAAAAATTTTCAAACGAATTTTTAAGTCAATTACCATTACATTTTTGCAAAATTTGTCAAAATTATCAAAATATTATTTTTGTCAACAGCAGTTAGATGTTCGCCAATGTCGACTTTTAAAATAATTGAAAAGTGTAACGCATATGTTTAAATTTTGAAAATTTTTTTTGTCAAAAGCCGTTTGATTTTTGCAAAAGTGGACATATAATATTATGGAAAAGTGTAAAATTTTTTCAAAATTTTCAAAAAAAAATCTTTGTCAAATACCGTTACATTTTTGCAAACATCGGCATTTTAAGTTATTCAAAAGTGTAACGCATTTTTCAAAATTATCAAATTTTTTTTTTTGTCAACAGCCGTTAGATTTTCGCCAAAGTCGACTATTAAAATAATTTAAAAGTGAAACGCATATTTTTAAATTTTGAAAAAATTGTTTTTTTTTTTTCAAAAGCCGTTTATTTTTTGCAAAAGGGGACAATTATAATTACTGAAAAATGTAAAAAAATTTTCAAAATTTTCAAACAAAATTTTAAGTCAAATACCATTATATTTTTGCAAAATTTGTCAAAATTATCAAAATATTATAATATTTTGTCAACAGCCGTTAGATTTTCGCCAAAGTAGACTTTTAAAATAATTGAAAAGTGAATCGCATATTTTTAAATTTTGAAAAATTTTTTTTTTTATCAAAAGCGGTTCATTTTTTGCAAAAGTGGAAATTTATAATTACTGAAAAATGTAAAAAAAATTTTCAAAATTTTCAAACGAATTTTTAAGTCAATTACATTTTTGCAAAATTTGTCAAAATTATCAAAATATTATTTTTGTCAACAGCCGTTAGATTTTCGCCAAAGTCGACGTATAAAATAATTGAAAAGTGTAACGCATATTTTTAAATTTTCAAAAATTTTTGTTTTCAAAAACCGATAGATTTTCTCAAAAAACCAACGTTTAAAATTGTTAAGAAGTGTCACTTATTTTTCAAAATTATCAAAATATTATTTTTGTCAACAGCCGTTAGATTTTCGCCAAAGTCGACGTATAAAATAATTGAAAAGTGTAACGCATATTTTTAAATTTTCAAAAATTTTTGTTTTCAAAAACCGATAGATTTTCTCAAAAAACCAACGTTTAAAATTGTTAAGAAGTGTCACTTATTTGTCAAAATTATCAAAATATTATTTTTGTCAACAGCCGTTAGATTTTCGCCAAAGTCGACTTTTAAAATAATTGAAAAGTGTAGCTTATATTTTTAAATTTTGAAAATTTTTTTTGGTCAAAATCCGTTAGATTTTTGCAAAAGTGGAAATTTATAATTACTGAAAAATGTAAAAAAATTTTCAAAATTTTCCATCGAATTTTTAAGTCAATTACCATTACATTTTTGCAAAATTTGTCAAAATTATCAAAATTTTATTTTTGTAAACAGCAGTAAGATTTTCGCCAAAGTCGACTTTTAAAATAATTGAAAAGTGTAACTTATATTTTTAAATTTTGAAAATTTTTTTTTTGTCAACAGCCGTTAGATTTTTTTAAAAGTGGAAATTTATAGATACTGAAAAATGTAAAAAAAAATTTCAAAATTTTCAAACGAATTTTTAAGTCAATTACCATTACATTTTTGCAAAATTTGTCAAAATTATCAAAATATTATTTTTGTCAACAGCAGTTAGATGTTCGCCAATGTCGACTTTTAAAATAATTGAAAAGTGTAACGCATATGTTTAAATTTTGAAAATTTTTTTTTGTCAAAAGCCGTTTAATTTTTGCAAAAGTGGACATATAATATTATGGAAAAGTGTAAAATTTTTTTCAAAATTTTCAAAAAAAAATCTTTGTCAAATACCGTTACATTTTTGCAAACATCGGCATTTTAAGTTATTCAAAAAGTGTAACGCATTTTTCAAAATTATCAAATTTTTTTTTTTGTCAACAGCCGTTAGATTTTCGCCAAAGTCGACTATTAAAATAATTTAAAAGTGAAACGCATATTTTTAAATTTTGAAAAAATTGTTTTTTTTTTTTTCAAAAGCCGTTTATTTTTTGCAAAAGGGGACAAATATAATTACTGAAAAATGTAAAAAAATTTTCAAAATTTTCAAACAAAATTATAAGTCAAATACCCTTACATTATTGCAAAATTTGTCAAAATTATCAAAATATTATAATATTTTGTCAACAGCCGTTAGATTTTCGCCAAAGTAGACTTTTAAAATAATTGAAAATGAATCGCATATTTTTAAATTTTGAAAAATTTTTTTTTTTATCAAAAGCCGTTCATTTTTTGCAAAAGTGGAAATTTATAATTACTGAAAAATGTAAAAAAAAATTTTCAAAATTTTCAAACGAATTTTTAAGTCAATTACCATTACATTTTTGCAAAATTTGTCAAAATTATCAAAATATTATTTTTGTCAACAGCCGTTAGATTTTCGCCAAAGTCGACGTATATAATAATTGAAAAGTGTAACGCATATTTTTAAATTTTCAAAAATTTTTGTTTTCAAAAACCGATAGATTTTCTCAAAAAACCAACGTTTAAAATTGTTAAGAAGTGTCACTTATTTTTCAAAATTATCAAAATATTATTTTTGTCAACAGCCGTTAGATTTTCGCCAAAGTCGACTTTTAAAATAATTGAAAAGTGTAACTTATATTTTTAAATTTTGAAAAATTTTTTTTTTTTTGTCAAAAGCCGTTAGATTTTTGCAAAAGTGGAAATTTATAATTACTGAAAAATGTAAAAAAATTTTTCAAAATTTTCAATCGAATTTTTAAGTCAAATACCATTAAATTTTTGCAAAATTTGTCAAAATTATCAAAATATTATTTTTGTCAACAGCCGTTAGATTTTCGCCAAAGTCGACGTATATAATAATTGAAAAGTGTAACGCATATTTTTAAATTTTCAAAAATTTTTTGTTTTCAAAAACCGATAGATTTTCTCAAAAAACCAACGTTTAAAATTGTTAAGAAGTGTCACTTATTTTTCAAAATTATCAAAATTTTATTTTTTGTAAACAGCAGTAAGATTTTCGCCAAAGTCGACTTTTAAAATAATTGAAAAGTGTAACTTATATTTTTAAATTTTGAAAATTTTTATACCCTTGCAGAGGGTATATTAATTTTAGCCAGAAGTTTGCAACGCACCTTAGGAGACATCTCCGACCCTATAAAGTATATATATTCTGAATCAGCATCACCAGAGGAGTCGAAAAATGGATGTCCGTCTGTCCGTCCGTCCGTCCGTCCGTCCGTCCGTCCGTCCGTCTGTTGCAACGCAAACTAGTCTCTCAGTTTTTGAGCTATCTTCATGAAACTTGGCACACAAGCTTATTATTGCTGTAGGCTGTAAATAAGTCGGAACGATCCAGATCGGACCGATATATCGTATAGCTGTCATAGAAGCTATCGGCCGATTTTTGTTGTTTTTCAAGATATTGCAACAAGATTTGGCAAATCCTATTCTTATTACGTTCTTAATGTGCTGTCAAAATTGTATCAAAATCGGAGCACTATAACATATAGCTGCCATAGGAACAATCGGCTGAAATCAGGGTTTTTGTATGCAAACCTGTTTTGTTTTTGGAAATACCGCACATTATCAATACTTTTTAATGTTATACAGTAACCCGCCCTTAGTTTTTCCATTTAAATATCTCTGACGTTTATATTATATACATAGCTGTTATAGGAACAATCAGTCAGTCCGTCTGTATGTTGGAACTCAAATTAGTCCCCCAGTTATTGAGCTATCTACATGAAACTTTTCTTCCAAGCTTCTTATTTCTGCCCGCTTTTAATAAGTCGGAACGGGCCAGATCGGACTGATATATCGTATAGCTGTCATGAAGCCTATCGGCCGATTTTCGTTATATTTCAAGATATAGCTATCAGGCTTACCACATCCAAATCTAAGTGTGTCCCTAATAATAAAGTTCGAAATCGAACTTTTATAACTTATAACGATCAACGATCGGCCTAATGAAGGTTCATGTTGCAATTTTATGGAAATCTGAGTACTATTACATGTAGCTGTTAAACAAAAAATCATGAAGCTGTTATTCAAACGCATTTTTTAATGAGAACTTTCCAAATTTAGATTTCATGACCAACAGATCCTTTTCAAAGACATTTCCTCATAACATTTTGTGTTAAGTATATAAGAAATTCAGGTATATACAAAAGCATTAAAAAGGTAGAATTATTTTTTTCGAAGCAGGTGTTTGATTCATAGCCTTAATCAGGTAAAAATCTTGACTTCCTGTACTGTTATAATTGTTCAATAAATACCACAGAAACCAGCAGCAATCCAAATATATTTTATATTTTGTATAACTGCAAGGGTATGAAACCTTCGGCAAGCCGAAGGTAGCCTTGCTTTCTTGTTTTTTTGTCAAAAGCCGTTAGATTTTTGCAAAAGTGGAAATTTATAATAACTGAAAAATGTAAAAAAAATTTTCAAAATTTTCAAACGAATTTTTAAGTCAATTACCATTACATATTTGCAAAATTTGTCAAAATTATCAAAATATTATTTTTGTCAACAGCCGTTAGATTTTCGCCAAAGTCGACTTTTAAAATAATTGAAAAGTGTAACGCATATGTTTAAATTTTGAAAATTTTTTTTTTGTCAAAAGCCGTTTGATTTTTGCAAAAGATGACATATAATATTATGGAAAGGTGTAAAAATTTTTCAAAATTTTCAAAAAAAAATCTTTGTCAAATACCGTTACATTTTTGCAAACATCGGCATTTTAAGTTATTCAAAAGTGTAACGCATTTTTCAAAATTATCAAAATTTTATTTTTGTCAACAGCCGTTAGATTTTCACCAAAGTCGACTATTAAAATAATTTAAAAGTGAAACGCATATTTTTAAATTTTGAAAAAATTTTTTTTTTTTTTAAAAAGCCGTTTATTTTTTGCAAAAGGGGACAATTATAATTACTGAAAAATGTAAAAAAATTTTCAAAATTTTCAAACAAAATTTTAAGTCAAATACCATTACATTTTTGCAAAATTTGTCAAAATTATCAAAATATTATAATATTTTGTCAACAGCCGTTAGATTTTCGCCAAAGTAGACTTTTAAAATAATTGAAAAGTGAATCGCATATTTTTAAATTTTGAAAAAATTTTTTTTTTTATCAAAAGCCGTTCATTTTTTGCAAAAGTGGAAATTTATAATTACTGAAAAATGTAAAAAAAAAAATATTCAAACGAATTTTTAAGTCAAATACCATTACATTTTTGCAAAATTTGTTAAAATTATCAAAATATTATTTTTGTCAACAGCCGTTAGATTTTCGCCAAAGTCGACGTATAAAACAATTGAAAAGTGTAACGCATATTTTTAAATTTTCAAAATTTTTGTTTTCAAAAACCGATAGATTTTCTCAAAAAACCAACGTTTAAAATTGTTAAGAAGTGTCACTTATTTTTCAAAATTATCAAAATTTTATTTTTGTAAACAGCAGTTAGATTTTCGCCAAAGTCGACTTTTAAAATAATTGAAAAGTGTAACGCATATGTTTAAATTTTGAAAATTTTTTTTTTGTCAAAAGCCGTTAGATTTTTGCAAAAGTGGAAATTTATAATTACTGAAAAATGTAAAAAAATTTTCAAAATTTTCAAACGAATTTTTAAGTCAATTACCATTACATTTTTGCAAAATTTGTCAAAATTATCAAAATATTATTTTTGTCAACAGCAGTTAGATGTTCGCCAATGTCGACTTTTAAAATAATTGAAAAGTGTAACGCATATGTTTAAATTTTGAAATTTTTTTTTTTGTCAAAAGCCGTTTGATTTTTGCAAAAGTGGACATATAATATTATGGAAAAGTGTAAAATTTTTTTCAAAATTTTCAAAAAAAAAATCTTTGTCAAATACCGTTACATTTTTGCAAACATCGGCATTTTAAGTTATTCAAAAGTGTAACGCATTTTTCAAAATTATCAAATTTTTTTTTTGTCAACAGCCGTTAGATTTTCGCCAAAGTCGACTATTAAAATAATTTAAAAGTGAAACGCATATTTTTAAATTTTGAAAAAATTGTTTTTTTTTTTTCAAAAGCCGTTTATTTTTTGCAAAAGGTGTTAATTATAATTACTGAAAAATGTAAAAAAAATTTTCAAAATTTTCAAACAAAATTTTAAGTCAAATACCATTACATTTTTGCAAAATTTGTCAAAATTATCAAAATATTATAATATTTTGTCAACAGCCGTTAGATTTTCGCCAAAGTAGACTTTTAAAATAATTGAAAAGTGAATCGCATATTTTTAAATTTTGAAAAATTTTTTTTTTTATCAAAAGCGGTTCATTTTTTGCAAAAGTGGAAATTTATAATTACTGAAAAATGTAAAAAAAATTTTCAAAATTTTCAAACGAATTTTTAAGTCAATTACCATTACATTTTTGCAAAATTTGTCAAAATTATCAAAATATTATTTTTGTCAACAGCCGTTAGATTTTCGCCAAAGTCGACGTATAAAATAATTGAAAAGTGTAACGCATATTTTTAAATTTTCAAAAATTTTTGTTTTCAAAAACCGATAGATTTTCTCAAAAAACCAACGTTTAAAATTGTTAAGAAGTGTCACTTATTTTTCAAAATTATCAAAATTTTATTTTTGTAAACAGCAGTTAGATTTTCGCCAAAGTCGACTTTTAAAATAATTGAAAAGTGTAGCTTATATTTTTAAATTTTGAAAATTTTTTTTTTGTCAAAATCCGTTAGATTTTTGCAAAAGTGGAAATTTATAATTACTGAAAAATGTAAAAAAATTTTCAAAATTTTCCATCGAATTTTTAAGTCAATTACCATTACATTTTTGCAAAATTTGTCAAAATTATCAAAATTTTATTTTTGTAAACAGCAGTAAGATTTTCGCCAAAGTCGACTTTTAAAATAATTGAAAAGTGTAACTTATATTTTTAAATTTTGAAAATTTTTTTTTTTGTCAAAAGCCGTTAGATTTTTGCAAAAGTGGAAATTTATAGATACTGAAAAATGTAAAAAAAAATTTCAAAATTTTCAAACGAATTTTTAAGTCAATTACCATTACATTTTTGCAAAATTTGTCAAAATTATCAAAATATTATTTTTGTCAACAGCAGTTAGATGTTCGCCAATGTCGACTTTTAAAATAATTGAAAAGTGTAACGCATATGTTTAAATTTTGAAAATTTTTTTTTGTCAAAAGCCGTTTAATT
The DNA here is from genome assembly GCA_018151445.1 of Zaprionus inermis. NCBI lineage: Eukaryota > Metazoa > Arthropoda > Insecta > Diptera > Drosophilidae > Zaprionus > Zaprionus inermis. The sequence goes on along the minus strand of JAECXD010001554.1, from coordinate 22,076 downwards.
TTTGCAAAAGTGGACATATAATATTATGGAAAAGTGTAAAATTTTTTCAAAATTTTCAAAAAAAAATCTTTGTCAAATACCGTTACATTTTTGCAAACATCGGCATTTTAAGTTATTCAAAAGTGTAACGCATTTTTCAAAATTATCAAATTTTTTTTTTTGTCAACAGCCGTTAGATTTTCGCCAAAGTCGACTATTAAAATAATTTAAAAGTGAAACGCATATTTTTAAATTTTGAAAAAATTGTTTTTTTTTTTCAAAAGCCGTTTATTTTTTGCAAAAGGGGACAAATATAATTACTGAAAAATGTAAAAAAATTTTCAAAATTTTCAAACAAAATTTTAAGTCAAATACCATTACATTTTTGCAAAATTTGTCAAAATTATCAAAATATTATAATATTTTGTCAACAGCCGTTAGATTTTCGCCAAAGTAGACTTTTAAAATAATTGAAAAGTGAATCGCATATTTTTAAATTTTGAAAAATTTTTTTTTTTATCAAAAGCCGTTCATTTTTTGCAAAAGTGGAAATTTATAATTACTGAAAAATGTAAAAAAAAATTTTCAAAATTTTCAAACGAATTTTTAAGTCAATTACCATTAAATTTTTGCAAAATTTGTCAAAATTATCAAAATATTATTTTTGTCAACAGCCGTTAGATTTTCGCCAAAGTCGACGTATAAAATAATTGAAAAGTGTAACGCATATTTTTAAATTTTCAAAAATTTTTGTTTTCAAAAACCGATAGATTTTTTCAAAAAACCAACGTTTAAAATTGTTAAGAAGTGTCACTTATTTTTCAAAATGATCAAAATTTTATTTTTGTAAACAGCAGTTAGATTTTCGCCAAAGTCGACTTTTAAAATAATTGAAAAGTGTAGCTTATATTTTTAAATTTTGAAAATTTTTTTTTTTGTCAAAATCCGTTAGATTTTTGCAAAAGTGGAAATTTATAATTACTGAAAAATGTAAAAAAATTTTCAAAATTTTCCATCGAATTTTTAAGTCAAATACCATTACATTTTTGCAAAATTTGTCAAAATTATCAAAATATTATTTTTGTCAACAGCCGTTAGATTTTCGCCAAAGTCGACGTATATAATAATTGAAAAGTGTAACGCATATTTTTAAATTTTCAAAAATTTTTGTTTTCAAAAACCGATAGATTTTCTCAAAAAACCAACGTTTAAAATTGTTAAGAAGTGTCACTTATTTTTCAAAATTATCAAAATTTTATTTTTGTCAACAGCCGTTAGATTTTCGCCAAAGTCGACTTTTAAAATAATTGAAAAGTGTAACTTATATTTTTAAATTTTGAAAAATTTTTTTTTGTCAAAAGCCGTTAGATTTTTGCAAAAGTGGAAATTTATAATTACTGAAAAATGTAAAAATATTTTTCAAAATTTTCAATCGAATTTTTAAGTCAAATACCATTACATTTTTGCAAAATTTGTCAAAATTATCAAAATATTATTTTTGTCAACAGCCGTTAGATTTTCGCCAAAGTCGACGTATATAATAATTGAAAAGTGTAACGCATATTTTTAAATTTTCAAAAATTTTTGTTTTCAAAAACCGATAGATTTTCTCAAAAAACCAACGTTTAAAATTGTTAAGAAGTGTCACTTATTTTTCAAAATTATCAAAATTTTATTTTTGTAAACAGCAGTAAGATTTTCGCCAAAGTCGACTTTTAAAATAATTGAAAAGTGTAACTTATATTTTTAAATTTTGAAAATTTTTATACCCTTGCAGAGGGTATATTAATTTTAGCCAGAAGTTTGCAACGCACCTTAGGAGACATCTCCGACCCTATAAAGTATATATATTCTGAATCAGCATCACCAGAGGAGTCGAAAAATGGATGTCCGTCTGTCCGTCCGTCCGTCCGTCCGTCCGTCCGTCCGTCCGTCCGTCTGTTGCAACGCAAACTAGTCTCTCAGTTTTTGAGCTATCTTCATGAAACTTGGCACACAAGCTTATTATTGCTGTAGGCTGTAAATAAGTCGGAACGAGCCAGATCGGACCGATATATCGTATAGCTGTCATAGAAGCTATCGGCCGATTTTTGTTGTTTTTCAAGATATTGCAACAAGATTTGGCAAATCCTATTCTTATTACGTTCTTAATGTGCTGTCAAAATTGTATCGGAGCACTATAACATATAGCTGCCATAGGAACAATCGGCTGAAATCAGGGTTTTTGTATGCAAACCTGTTTTGTTTTTGGAAATACCGCACATTATCAATACTTTTTAATGTTATACAGTAACCCGCCCTTAGTTTTTCCATTTAAATATCTCTGACGTTTATATTATATACATAGCTGTTATAGGAACAATCAGCCAGTCCGTCTGTATGTTGGAACTCAAATTAGTCCCCCCAGTTATTGAGCTATCTACATGAAACTTTTCTTCCAAGCTTCTTATTTCTGCCCGCTTTTAATAAGTCGGAACGGGCCAGATCGGACTGATATATCGTATAGCTGTCATGAAGCCTATCGGCCGATTTTCGTTATATTTCAAGATATAGCTATCAGGCTTACCACATCCAAATCTAAGTGTGTCCCTAATAATAAAGTTCGAAATCGAACTTTTATAACTTATAACGATCAACGATCGGCCTAATGAAGGTTCATGTTGCAATTTTATGGAAATCTGAGTACTATTACATGTAGCTGTTAAACAAAAAATCATGAAGCTGTTATTCAAACGCATTTTTTAATGAGAACTTTCCAAATTTAGATTTCATGACCAACAGATCCTTTTCAAAGACATTTCCTCATAACATTTTGTGTTAAGTATATAAGAAATTCAGGTATATACAAAAGCATTAAAAAGGTAGAATTATTTTTTTTCGAAGCAGGTTTTTGATTCATAGCCTTAATCAGGTAAAAATCTTGACTTCCTGTACTGTTATAATTGTTCAATAAATACCACAGAAACCAGCAGCAATCCAAATATATTTTATATTTTGTATAACTGCAAGGGTATGAAACCTTCGGCAAACCGAAGGTAGCCTTGCTTTCTTGTTTTTTTGTCAAAAGCCGTTAGATTTTTGCAAAAGTGGAAATTTATAATAACTGAAAAATATAAAAAAAAATTTTCAAAATTTTCAAACGAATTTTTAAGTCAATTACCATTACATATTTGCAAAATTTGTCAAAATTATCAAAATATTATTTTTGTCAACAGCCGTTAGATTTTCGCCAAAGTCGACTTTTAAAATAATTGAAAAGTGTAACGCATATGTTTAAATTTTGAAAATTTTTTTTTTTGTCAAAAAGCCGTTTGATTTTTGCAAAAGATGACATATAATATTATGGAAAGGTGTAAAAATTTTTCAAAATTTTCAAAAAAAAATCTTTGTCAAATACCGTTACATTTTTGCAAACATCGGCATTTTAAGTTATTCAAAAGTGTAACGCATTTTTCAAAATTATCAAAATTTTATTTTTGTCAACAGCCGTTAGATTTTCGCCAAAGTCGACTATTAAAATAATTTAAAAGTGAAACGCATATTTTTAAATTTTGAAAAAATTATTTTTTTTTTTTTAAAAGCCGTTTATTTTTTGCAAAAGGGGACAATTATAATTACTGAAAAATGTAAAAAAATTTTCAAAATTTTCAAACAAAATTTTAAGTCAAATACCATTACATTTTTGCAAAATTTGTCAAAATTATCAAAATATTATAATATTTTGTCAACAGCCGTTAGATTTTCGCCAAAGTAGACTTTTAAAATAATTGAAAAGTGAATCGCATATTTTTAAATTTTGAAAATTTTTTTTTTTTTATCAAAAGCCGTTCATTTTTTGCAAAAGTGGAAATTTATAATTACTGAAAAATGTAAAAAAAAATTTTCAAACGAATTTTTAAGTCAAATACCATTACATTTTTGCAAAATTTGTCAAAATTATCAAAATATTATTTTTGTCAACAGCCGTTAGATTTTCGCCAAAGTCGACGTATAAAATAATTGAAAAGTGTAACGCATATTTTTAAATTTTCAAAAATTTTTGTTTTCAAAAACCGATAGATTTTCTCAAAAAACCAACGTTTAAAATTGTTAAGAAGTGTCACTTATTTTTCAAAATTATCAAAATTTTATTTTTGTAAACAGCAGTTAGATTTTCGCCAAAGTCGACTTTTAAAATAATTGAAAAGTGTAGCTTATATTTTTAAATTTTGAAAATTTTTTTTTTTGTCAAAAGCCGTTAGATTTTTGCAAAAGTGGAAATTTATAATTACTGAAAAATGTAAAAAAATTTTCAAAATTTTCCATCGAATTTTTAAGTCAATTATCATTACATTTTTGCAAAATTTGTCAAAATTATCAAAATATTATTTTTGTCAACAGCAGTTAGATTTTCGCCAAAGTCGACTTTTAAAATAATTGAAAAGTGTAACGCATATGTTTAAATTTTGAAAATTTTTTTTTGTCAAAAGCCGTTTGATTTTTGCAAAAGTGGACATATAATATTATGGAAAAGTGTAAAATTTTTTCAAAATTTTCAAAAAAAAATGTTTGTCAAATACCGTTACATTTTTGCAAACATTGGCATTTTAAGTTATTCAAAAGTGTAACGCATTTTTCAAAATTACCAAAATTTTATTTTTGTCAACAGCCGTTAGATTTTCGCCAAAGTCGACTATGAAAATAATTGAAAAGTGAAACGCATATTTTTAAATTTTGAAAAAATTGTTTTTTTTATCAAAACCCGTAATTTTTTGGAAAATGGGACAATTATAATTACTGAAAAATGTAAAAAAATTTTCAAAATTTTCAAACAAATTTTTAAGTCAAATACCATTACATTTTTGCAAAATTTGTCAAAATTATCAAAATATTATAATATTTTGTCAACAGCCGTTAGATTTTCGCCAAAGTCGACTTTTAAAATAATTGAAAAGTGTAACGCATATGTTTAAATTTTGAAAATTTTTTTTTTTGTCAAAAGCCGTTTGATTTTTGCAAAAGATGACATATAATATTATGGAAAGGTGTAAAAATTTTTCAAAATTTTCAAAAAAAAAATCTTTGTCAAATACCGTTACATTTTTGCAAACATCGGCATTTTAAGTTATTCAAAAGTGTAACGCATTTTTCAAAATTATCAAAATTTTATTTTTGTCAACAGCCGTTAGATTTTCGCCAAAGTCGACTATTAAAATAATTTAAAAGTGAAACGCATATTTTTAAATTTTGAAAAAATTATTTTTTTTTTTTTAAAAGCCGTTTATTTTTTGCAAAAGGGGACAATTATAATTACTGAAAAATGTAAAAAAATTTTCAAAATTTTCAAACAAAATTTTAAGTCAAATACCATTACATTTTTGCAAAATTTGTCAAAATTATCAAAATATTATAATATTTTGTCAACAGCCGTTAGATTTTCGCCAAAGTAGACTTTTAAAATAATTGAAAAGTGAATCGCATATTTTTAAATTTTGAAAATTTTTTTTTTTTATCAAAAGCCGTTCATTTTTTGCAAAAGTGGAAATTTATAATTACTGAAAAATGTAAAAAAAATTTTCAAACGAATTTTTAAGTCAAATACCATTACATTTTTGCAAAATTTGTCAAAATTATGAAAAATATTATTTTTGTCAACAACCGTTAGATTTTCGCCAAAGTCGACTTTTAAAATAATTGAAAAGTGTAACGCATATTTTTAAATTTTGAAAAATTTTTTTTTGTCAAAAGCCGTTAGATTTTTGCATAAGTGGACATATAATATTATGGAAAAGTGTAAAATTTTTTCAAAATTATCAAAATTTAATTTATGTCAACAGCCGTTAGATTTTGCCAAAGTCGATGATTAAAATAATTGAAAAGTGTAAAGCATATTTTTAAATTTTGAAAAAAAATTTTTTTATCAAAATCCGTTAATTTTTTCAAAAGTGGAAATTTATAATTATTGAAAAATGTAAAAAAAATTTCAAAATTTTCAAACAAAATTTTAAGTCAAATACCATTACATTTTTGCAAAATTTGTCAAAATTATCAAAATATTATAATATTTTGTCAACAGCCGTTAGATTTTCGCCAAAGTAGACTTTTAAAATAATTGAAAAGTGAATCGCATATTTTTAAATTTTGAAAAAATTTTTTTTTTTTTATCAAAAGCCGTTCATTTTTTTGCAAAAGTGGAAATTTATAATTACTGAAAAATGTAAAAAAAATTTTCAAAATTTTCAAACGAATTTTTAAGTCAAATACCATTACATTTTTGCAAAATTTGTCAAAATTATCAAAATATTATTTTTGTCAACAGCCGTTAGATTTTCGCCAAAGTCGACTTTTAAAATAATTGAAAAGTGAAACGCATATTTTTAAATTTTGAAAAATTTTTTTTTGTTTTATCAAAAGCCGTTCATTTTTTGCAAAAGTGGAAATTTATAATTACTGAAAAATGTAAAAAAATTTTCAAAATTTTCAAACGAATTTTTAAGTCAAATAGCATTACATTTTTGCAAAATTTGTCAAAATTATCAAAATATTATTTTTGTCAACAGCCGTTAGATTTTCGCCACAGTCGACGGTTAAAATAATTGAAAAGTGTAACGTATATTTTTAAATTTTGAAAAATTTTTTTTTGTCAAAAGCCGTTAGATTTTTGCATAAGTGGACAAATAATATTATGGAAAAGTGTAAAATTTTTTCAAAATTTAAAAAAAAAATGTTTGTTAAATACCGTTACATTTTTGCAAACATCGATATTTAAAGTTATTTAAAAGTGTAACGCATTTTTCAAAATTATCAAAATATAATTTATGTCAACAGCCGTTAGATTTTGCCAAAGTCGATGATTAAAATAATTGAAAAGTGAAACGCATATTTTTAAATTTTGAAAAAAAAAAATTTTTTATCAAAAGCCGTTAATTTTTTCAAAAGTGGAAATTTATAATTATTGAAAAATGTAAAAAAAATTTTCAATATTTTCAAAAAATTTTTTAATTGAAATACCATTACATTTTTGCAAAATTTGTCCAAATTATCAAAATATTATAATATTTTGTCAACAGCCGTTAGATTTTCGCCAAAGTAGACTTTTAAAATAATTGAAAAGTGAATCGCATATTTTTAAATTTTGAAATATTTTTTTTTTTATCAAAAGCCGTGTATTTTTTGCAAAACTAGAAATTTATAATTACTGAAAAAGTAAAAAAATTTTCAAAATTTTCAAACGAATTTTTAAGTCAAATACCATTACATTTTTGCAAAATTTGTCAAAATTATCAAAATATTTTTTTTTGTCAACAGCCGTTAGATTTTCGCCAAAGTCGACTTTTAAAATAATTGAAAAGTGAAACGCATATTTTTAAATTTTGAAAAAATTGTTTTTTTTTCTATCAAAAGCCGTTAATTTTTTGCAAAATGGGACAATTATAATTACTGAAAAATGTAAAAAAATTTTCAAAATTTTCAAACAAATTTTTAAGTCAAATACCATTACATTTTTGCAAAATTTGTCAAAATTATCAAAATATTATAATATTTTGTCAACAGCCGTTAGATTTTCGCAAAAGTAGACTTTTAAAATAATTGAAAAGTGAATCGCATATTTTTAAATTTTGAAATATTTTTTTCTTATCAAAAGCCGTTTATTTTTTGCAAAACTGGAAATTTATAATTACTGAAAAAGTAAAAAAATTTTCAAAATTTTCAAACGAATTTTTAAGTCAAATACCATTACATTTTTGCAAAATTTGTCAAAATTATCAAAATATTATTCTTGTCAACAGCCGTTAGATTTTCGCCAAAGTCGACTATTAAAATAATTTAAAAGTGAAACGCATATTTTTAAATTTTCAAAATTTTTGTTTTCAAAAACCGATAGATTTTCTCAAAAAACCAACGTTTAAAATTGTTAAGAAGTGTCACTTATTTTTCAAAATTATCAAAATTTTATTTTTGTAAACAGCAGTTAGATTTTCGCCAAAGTCGACTTTTAAAATAATTGAAAAGTGTAACTTATATTTTTAAATTTTGAAAATTTTTTTTTTTTGTCAAAAGCCGTTAGATTTTTGCAAAAGTGGAAATTTATAATTACTGAAAAATGTAAAAAAATTTTCAAAATTTTCAAACGAATTTTTAAGTCAATTACCATTACATTTTTGCAAAATTTGTCAAAATTATCAAAATATTATTTTTGTCAACAGCAGTTAGATGTTCGCCAATGTCGACTTTTAAAATAATTGAAAAGTGTAACGCATATGTTTAAATTTTGAAAATTTTTTTTTTTGTCAAAAGCCGTTTGATTTTTGCAAAAGTGGACATATAATATTATGGAAAAGTGTAAAATTTTTCAAAATTTAAAAAAAAAATGTTTGTCAAATAACGTTACATTTTTGCAAACATCGACATTTTAAGTTATTTAAAAGTGTAACGCATTTTTCAAAATTATCAAAATTTAATTTATGTCAACAGCCGTTAGATTTTGCCAAAGTCGATGATTAAAATAATTGAAAAGTTTAAAGCATATTTTTAAATTTTGAAAAAAAAAATTTTTTATCAAAATCCGTTAATTTTTTCAAAAGTGGAAATTTATAATTATTGAAAAATGTAAAAAAAAATTTTCAAAATTTTCAAACAAATTTTTAATTTAAATACCATTACATTTTTGCAAAATTTGTCAAGATTATCAAAATATTATAATATTTTGTCAACAGCCGTTAGATTTTCGCCAAAGTCGACTTTTAAAATAATTGAAAAGTGTAACTTATATTTTTAAATTTTGAAAATTTTTTTTTTTGTCAAAAGCCGTTAGATTTTTGCAAAAGTGGAAATTTATAATTACTGAAAAATGTAAAAAAAATTTCAAAATTTTCAAACGAATTTTTAAGTCAAATACCATTACATTTTTGCAAAATTTGTCAAAATTATCAAAATATTATTTTTGTCAACAGCCGTTAGATTTTCACCAAAGTAGACTTTTAAAATAATTGAAAAGTGAATCGCATATTTTTAAATTTTGAAATATTTTTTTTTATCAAAAGCCGTTTATTTTTTGCAAAAGTGGAAATTTATAATTACTGAAAAAGTAAAAAAAATTTTCAAAATTTTCAAACGAATTTTTAAGTTAAATACCATAACATTTTTGCAAAATTTGTCAAAATTATCAAAATATTATTTTTGTCAACAGCCGTTAGATTTTCGCCAAAGTCGACTTTTAAAATAATTGAAAAGTGAAACGCATATTTTTAAATTTTGAAAAAATTGTTTTTTTTTTATCAAAAGCCGTTAATTTTTTGCAAAATGGGACAATTATAATTATTGAAAAATGTAAAAAAATTTTCAAAATTTTCAAACAAATTTTTAAGTCAAATACCATTACATTTTTGCAAAATTTGTCAAAATTATCAAAATATTATTTTAGTCAACAGCCGTTAGATTTTCGCCAAAGTCGACTTTTAAAATAATTGAAAAGTGAAACGCATATTTTTAAATTTTGAAAAATTTTTTTTTGTTTTATCAAAAGCCGTTCATTTTTTGCAAAAGTGGAAATTTATAATTACTGAAAAATTTATAGAAATAAATTTATAATTACTGAAAAATGTAAAAAAATTTTCAAAATTTTCAAACGAATTTTTAAGTCAAATATCATTACATTTTTGCAAAATTTGTCAAAATTATCAAAATATTATTTTTGTCAACAGCCGTTAGATTTTCGCCACAGTCGACGGTTAAAATAATTGAAAAGTGTAACGCATATTTTTAAATTTTGAAAATTTTTTTTTTTTGTCAAAAGCCGTTAGATTTTTGCATAAGTGGACAAATAATATTATGGAAAAGTGTAAAATTTTTTCAAAATTTAAAAAAATAAGAAAGCAAGGCTACCTTCGGCTTGCCGAAGGTTTCATACCCTTGCAGTTATACAAAATATAAAATATATTTGGATTGCTGCTGGTTTCTGTGGTATTTATTGAACAATTATAACAATACAGGAAGTCAAGATTTTTACATGATTAAGGCTATGAATCAAACACCTGCTTCGAAAAAAAATAATTTTACCTTTTTAATGCTTTTGTATATACCTGGATTTCTTATATACTTAACACAAAATGTTATGAGGAAATGTCTTTGTATTGTAAAGGATCTGTTGGTCATAAGATATAAATTTGGAAAGTTATCATTCAAAAATACGTTTGAATAACAGCTTCATGATTTTTTGTTTAACAGCTACATGTAATAGTACTCAGATTTCCATAAAATTGCAACATGAACCTTCATTAGGCCGATCGTTGATCGTTATAAGTTATAAAAGTTCGATTTCGAACTTTATTATTAGGGACACACTTAGATTTGGATGTGATAAGCCTGATAGCTATATCTTGAAATATAACGAAAATCGGCCGTAGGCTCCATGAAAGCTATACGATATATCAGTCCGATCTGGCCCATTCCGACTTATTTAAAGAGGGCAGAAATAAGAAGCTTGTGAGCAAAGTTTCGTGAAGATAGCTCAGTAACTGGGGGACTAATTTGCGTTGCAACAGACACGCGGACTGACTGAGTGTTCCTATAACAGCTATAGAATATAAACGTCTAAGATATTTAAATGGAAAAACTAAGGGCGGGTTACTGTATAACATTAAAAAGTATTGATAATGTGCGGTATTTCCAAAAACAAAACAGGTTTGCATACAAAAACCCTGATTTCAGCCGATTGTTCCTATGGCAGCTACATGTTATAGTGGTCCGATTTTGATACAATTTTGACAGCACATTAAGAACGTAATAGGAATAGGATTTGCCAAATCTTGTTGCAATATCTTGAAAAACAACAAAAATCGGCCGATAGCTTCTATGACAGCTATACGATATAACGGTCCGATCTGGCTCGATCCGACTTATTTACAGCCTACATCAATAATAAGCTTGGGTGCCAAGTTTCATGAAGATAGCTCAATAACTGGGGGACTAATTTGAGTTGCAACAGACAGACGGACTGACTGATTGTTCCTATAACAGCTATAGAATATAAACGTCTAAGATATTTAAATGGAAAAACTAAGGGCGGGTTACTGTATAACATTAAAAAGTATTGATAATGTGCGGTATTTCCAAAAACAAAACAGGTTTGCATACAAAAACCGTGATTTCAGCCGATTGTTCCTATGGCAGGTATATGTTATAGTGGTCCGATTTTGATATAATTTTGTCAGCACATTAAGAACGTAATAAGAATAGGATTTGCCAAATCTTGTTGCAATATCTTGAAAAACAACAAAAATCGGCCGATAGCTTCTATGACAGCTATACGATATATCGGTCCGATCTGGCTCGTTCCGACTTATTTACAGCCTACAGCAATAAGAAGCTTGTATGCCAAGTTTCATGAAGATAGCTCAAAAACTGAGAGACTAGTTTGCGTTGCAACAGACGGACGGACGGACGGACAGACGGACATCCATTTTTCGACTCCTCTGGTGATGCTGATTAAGAATATATATACTTTATAGGGTCGGAGATGTCTCCTAAGGTGCGTTGCAAACTTCTGGCTAAAATTAATATACCCTCTGCAAGGGTATAAAAATGTTTGTCAAATACCGTTACATTTTTGCAAACATCGATATTTAAAGTTATTTAAAAGTGTAACGCATTTTTCAAAATTATCAAAATATAATTTATGTCAACAGCCGTTAGATTTTGCCAAAGTCGACGATTAAATAATTGAAAAGTGAAACGCATATTTTTAAATTTTGAAAAAAAAAATTTTTATCAAAAGCCGTTAATTTTTTCAAAAGTGAAAATTTATAATTATTGAAAAATGTAAAAAAAATTTTCAAAATTTTCAAAACGATTTTTAATTTAAATACCATTACATTTTTGCAAAATTTGTCCAAATTATCAAAATATTATAATATTTTGTCAACAGCCGTTAGATTTTCGCCAAAGTAGACTTTTAAAATAATTGAAAAGTGAATCGCATATTTTTAAATTTTGAAATATTTTTTTTTTATCAAAAGCCGTTTATTTTTTGCAAAAGTGGAAATTTATAATTACTGCAAAATGTAAAAAAATTTCAAAATTTTCAAACGAATTTTTAAGTCAAATACCATTACATTTTTGCAAAATTTGTCAAAATTATCAAAATATTATTTTTGTCAACAGCCGTTAGATTTTCGCCACAGTCGACGGTTAAAATAATTGAAAAGTGTAACGCATATTTTTTTACCCGCTACTCGAAGAGTATAAGAGTATTATAACTTTGTGCCAACCGAAAATGTTTGTAACAGGCAGAAGGAGACATCTCCGACCCCATAAAGTATATATATTCTGAATCAGCATGAACAGCCGAGTCGATATAGCCATGTCCGTCTGTCCGTCTGTCTGTCTGTCCGTCCGTATGAAAACCTAGATCTCAGCTATTATAAGAGCTAGAGCTACCAAATTTGGAGACAATATGTGTTAATTCTGCACGCAGATCAAGTTTATTTTGGATTTTTGCCACGCCTCCATCCATTCATAAATCTATTGTAGCTGCACATATAGCTCTACAGCTAATACATGTGATAAAAACCACCATGCGGGTGTGTTGGCAAAGTTTCAATAAGATCGGCCGATAAATAAGGAAGATATTCAAGAAATAGTATTGCACTGTGGCCATGTGCTTATGTCGGTTTTTCCTAATGTCAGTACCCGAGTTCAACTCCAGCAGCAGACAACTTTTTTTAATTATGTGGCAACTTTTTTTTTTTTTTTTTTTTAATTATGTGGCAACTCTTTTTTTTAATTATGTGCGCCGAAAAAAACATAGTGCAATTTTATTGGTCATTGCGTAGGAAATGCAGTGGTCGAGTGGTGATGGTAGTTGACTGTTAAGCGAGAGGTTCGGAGTTCAACTCCTGGGTGCCGCGGCGAATTATATTTATTTTTTTGGATCTTATATTTTTTTTTTATTTAATAGTGTGTTGCAAAATTCAAAATAAATTTTTAGTATATTTAAAGCCACTTAGAATCGAAAGTGACAGCAACACAAAAAACAAACGACAAATTTAATTAAATATGTTGAGATGTATTGTGAGGCAGCATATATGTATGTATGTATAGGCGTTTCTTTCACACATGCATAATTTATAACTGCAAAGTAATAAAAGCAAAGGGCAACATCCAATAAGAATCCAGTGGAACTTGCATAGGCAAAACAAATTAGAGACGGAAAGAAATAAAAAGCAAGAACGCATTGTTCACATTTGGCACGTGTTTTTCCGAAGAATTGTAGCGGGTATATCACAGTCGAGTCAGCTCGACTGTAGCCTTTCCGACTTGTTAAATTTTTTCTTTGTCAAAAGCTGTTAGATTTTTGCAAAAGTGAACATATAATATTACTGAAAAGTGTAAAAAAATTTTCAAAATTTTCATAAAATTTGTTTGTCAAATAACATTACATTTTTGCAAAAATCGACGTTTAAAATTATTTAAATGTGTAACGCATTTTTCAAAATTTTATTTTTGTCAACAGCCGTGTTTACGCCGAAAACGAGCCGCCTAAAGGTAGGCAACATCGGCGTCAACAGTGAGAGAGTAACGAAGAGCTCTCTCGCTTTTCTATCCGGGACTATGTTAAGCTAGCTTTAAGTCAGCCTGTAATATATATATAAGTGATATATATGAAAAGAGTGAGTTTAAAAAATTATAAAGTGATGTGCATATACCACGCGCCCCGAATTGTTTTTATTTCCGAATTGTTTTCTCCGCGTCGGTTCGTATAACTTTTCAGCAGTGCACCACACCCCCGATCCCGACGAGCAAGCCGCCACCAAAAACATTGGTCCTTCGAGCCGGATAATCAACCAAGTTGGACATTACGTCGCTGGATTCGCCAATCCATCCATCCCGCTCGAACCTCAGCGTTCGGCATCTCATCAGGAACACCACAGATAAGTACATAATATTTTACTTATCCTCCCAGGCAGAGGAGCTGTGTGTAATTCCTCCTTTTCCTACCCACGCAATTTGTGCCACAGGCATCTCTGTATATAAGTTAACTAAAGCTAACGTCGCTCCCAGGGGCGCATGAAATACGACAACATCGGCATACTGCAACGTAAGCATTATGCCGGATGTCGATACGTAGCCGGCAGACACTGCTTATTTGCGTGGCCGCTACGAATATGAGATTGCAACAATATGTTTCGGTTTCATACTAGCTCCTAAGTTTGAATTATTGTATCTTATATTTAGTTCTGATTTTGCTTCCGACGCTACAGCTCCGCTTGGCTCGGTATAATAAAGCGTAAACAGTAAACTCCTAATCTTTTATTGTCACGGCTCCGCCTGACATCGGATTAGTAAAAGCCGCGCGCGATAACGCCGGCAACAACATAGTAGAGTAGTTATTTGCTACTCTCATAAGCAGCAGCACTCGCTCTGCTCAATAAAGAGAAACTAAAATATACTCCGTCGCGTTTTTATTTGAGTGACGTAAAACACCATAAACACAACATACCAGGTAACTGGTTAATTTATACGTATGCACATACGTACATACAGACGACTGCCATATCAGAAAGTTTTACATACATATATATATGTAATTGTAAACCAATAAATTACACACAGTTTTCTCCATTAAAATTATAGTATCCTCTGCCACGTATAAATTAACCAGTTGGGAGCGACGTTAGCTTTAGTTAACTATCCCCCCCTCAAGACGGAGGCCGCCCTCGGCCGACCTTAACTCAGCAATCGCCACGTTCAGTTGTCTTGCGGACCTCTTGGCCTTCCAGGCGCGCCAGCCCACAATGGCAACACATAGCAGGAGGCAACATGATGCTGCTACGGTCAGTGCCACTTGCTGGGGTCGTTCGGGTATTTCTTCTCTGAACCTCCGGATTGTCTCTAAGTTACCTTCATTTAGGCGATGAAGGTACGGGAGACTGAGCACGCTTTGGTGGGAGGTGATGTTCAGCAGAGGGAATTTTGCTACCTGGTGCTCTGTTCTGGACCCCGTTCTGGTTGACGTACAGGGTTCCGTTAATGACGGCATGTCGGGCGAAGGTAACAAGGTGCGTGCCATGCACCCAGATTTCAGAGCCGTTGTCCACTTAAAACTTGGCGGCCCTGTCGTTGATACTAACGATCCCCTCATCCACGTGGGTGATGGGATCCAGGCTGCTGGGTTGTGTTTCGCAGTGCGCCGCGTCGCCTGCATGGAGTTCTCTCGCTCATGGGCTGCCTGATGACAGCTGGCAGAGGGTGGCTCTGGTTGATGCGGTGCAAGCTTTACCGGTGCAGATCTCGTTGTTGCACTCTGCGATAACGCCATCATCTAAACGTAGCATGGCTCCTTCGTGACTGACGGGGAAAATAGTAATTGTCTTACAGGCGAACTTAATTACCGGAAACTTAATGATAAAGTGTAATGCGTTATTGGATTGCAGAATCTTTACGGACGATACGGACATGAGGTCCCTATGGGGGTGTTGGTGGGCTCCTCTAGCCAAACTGAACTTAAATCTGCGTGATCAAGAATATTTGGGCTAACAATGTTCATTTTTGCAAGTGTCACGGCCAACATTAAATTCTGAAGCTCCATCATGAGCATTCTACTTCTCGCGAGCAATGTTTCATACAAATGACCGGTGTCAATTTGCGACTCTTTTGCTGTCTTGAGGAATAAGTTGACGGTGGCAGTTAGTTTATTATTTTGACTCAGGACTTTGGTATTGACTTCTATTTGCCTATTGTTCGCGTTGATCAACCGCGCTTCTAAGACCCTACCCTTCTCCAAATCACTGGACGGATAAGATTGATCCTGTGGGTGAAAGTTTAAATGGTGGATTTTTCTGTTCTGTAGCCAAGGGGGAACCCCACCAATAATAAGAAAAGTGTTTAAGAATATAATATGCGCGGATGGCGCTAAGCTTAGATCTACTACAAGTTGCGCCAAGTGGCTAAAAAATGTAAAATTAAGCGGACCTGAGCAATGAGCGCGTCATTATACCCGCTACTCGAAGAGTATAAGGGTATTATAACTTTGTGCCAACCGAAAATGTTTGTAACAGGCAGAAGGAGACATCTCCGACCCCATAAAGTATATATATTCTGAATCAGCATGAACAGCCGAGTCGATATAGCCATGTCCGTCTGTCCGTCTGTCCGTCTGTCCGTCTGTCCGTCTGTCCGTCTGTCCGTCTGTCCGTCTGTCTGTCCGTATGAAAACCTAGATCTCAGCTATTATAAGAGCTAGAGCTACCAAATTTGGAGACAATATGTGTTAATTATGCCCGCAGATCAAGTTTATTTTGGATTTTTGCCACGCCTCCATCCGCCCCCAAAAATCGATAATAAATCGATAATAGCTGCAAATATAGCTCTACAGCATTCATTTTTTATCCATGTGATAAAAACCACCATCCGGGCGTGTTGCGAAAGTTTCAATAAGATCGGCCGATAAATAAGGAAGATATTCAAGAAATAGTATTGCCTTGTGGCCATGTGCCTGTGTCGGTTTTTCCTAATGTCAGTACCCGAGTTCAACACCAGCAGCAGACAACTTCAAAATGATTATAATGCAATTATTGATATGTAGAATGACTAACGGTGTCAAAACATAAACAAAATGTCATTATTTTTGGAAATCAATTGATTTTTAAGAAAGTTATGGTGAAAAAAAATTTTCGGAAAAATGGACATAAAAGGGGGGACCCTTACACAAATTTTCAAAATTTCAAAAATTTCAAAAATGTTTATAATGCAATTATTGATATGTAGAATGACTAACGGTGTCAAAACATAAACAAAATGTCATTATTTTTGGAAATCAATTGATTTTTAAGAAAGTTATGGTGAAAAAAAAATTTTCGGAAAAATGATAAGGGGGGACCCTTACACAAATTTTCAAAATTTCAAAAATTTCAAAATGTTTATAATGCAATTATTGATATGTAGAATGACTAACGGTGTCAAAACATAAACAAAATATCAAAACAAAACAAAATGTCATTATTTTTGGAAATCAATTGATTTTTAAGAAAGTTATGGTGAAAAAAAATTTTCGGAAAAATGATAAGGGGGGGACCCTTACACAAATTTTCAAAATTTCAAAAATTTCAAAATGTTTATAATGCAATTATTGATATGTAGAATGACTAACGGTGTCAAAACATAAACAAAATGTCATTATTTTTGGAAATCAATTGATTTTTAAGAAAGTTATGGTGAAAAAAAATTTTCGGAAAAATGATAAGGGGGGACCCTTACACAAATTTTCAAAATTTCAAAAATTTCAAAATGTTTATAATGCAATTATTGATATGTAGAATGACTAACGGTGTCAAAACATAAACAAAATGTCATTATTTTTGGAAATCAATTGATTTTTAAGAAAGTTATGGTGAAAAAAAATTTTCGGAAAAATGATAAGGGGGGACCCTTACACAAATTTTCAAAATTTCAAAAATTTCAAAATGATTATAATGCAATTATTGATATGTAGAATGACTAACGGTGTCAAAACATAAACAAAATGTCATTATTTTTGGAAATCAATTGATTTTTAAGAAAGTTATGGTGAAAAAAAATTTTCGGAAAAATGATAAGGGGGGGACCCTTACACAAATTTTCAAAATTTCAAAAATTTCAAAATGATTATAATGCAATTATTGATATGTAGAATGACTAACGGTGTCAAAACATAAACAAAATGTCATTATTTTTGGAAATCAATTGATTTTTAAGAAAGTTATGGTGAAAAAAAATTTTCGGAAAAATGATAAGGGGGGACCCTTACACAAATTTTCAAAATTTCAAAAATTTCAAAATGTTTATAATGCAATTATTGATATGTAGAATGACTAACGGTGTCAAAACATAAACAAAATGTCATTATTTTTGGAAATCAATTGATTTTTAAGAAAGTTATGGTGAAAAAAAATTTTCGGAAAAATGATAAGGGGGGGACCCTTACACAAATTTTCAAAATTTCAAAAATTTCAAAATGTTTATAATGCAATTATTGATATGTAGAATGACTAACGGTGTCAAAACATAAACAAAATGTCATTATTTTTGGAAATCAATTGATTTTTAAGAAAGTTATGGTGAAAAAAAATTTTCGGAAAAATGATAAGGGGGGACCCTTACACAAATTTTCAAAATTTCAAAAATTTCAAAATGATTATAATGCAATTATTGATATGTAGAATGACTAACGGTGTCAAAACATAAACAAAATGTCATTATTTTTGGAAATCAATTGATTTTTAAGAAAGTTATGGTGAAAAAAAATTTTCGGAAAAATGATAAGGGGGGACCCTTACACAAATTTTCAAAATTTCAAAAATTTCAAAATGTTTATAATGCAATTATTGATATGTAGAATGACTAACGGTGTCAAAACATAAACAAAATGTCATTATTTTTGGAAATCAATTGATTTTTAAGAAAGTTATGGTGAAAAAAAATTTTCGGAAAAATGATAAGGGGGGACCCTTACACAAATTTTCAAAATTTCAAAAATTTCAAAATGTTTATAATGCAATTATTGATATGTAGAATGACTAACGGTGTCAAAACATAAACAAAATGTCATTATTTTTGGAAATCAATTGATTTTTAAGAAAGTTATGGTGAAAAAAAATTTTCGGAAAAATGATAAGGGGGGACCCTTACACAAATTTTCAAAATTTCAAAAATTTCAAAATATTTCAAAATGTCAAAACATAAACAAAATCATTATTTTTGAAATCAATTGATTTTTATGTAGAAAGTTATGGTGAAAAAAATTTCGGAAAAAGAAAGGGGGACCCTTACAAAAATTTTTAAAATTTCAAAAATTTCAAAATGTTTATAATGCAATTATTGATATGTAGAATGACTAACGGTGTCAAAACATAAACAAAATGTCATTATTTTTGGAAATCGCTTGATTTTTAAGAAAGTTATGGTGAAAAAAAATTTTCGGAAAAATGATAAGGGGGGACCCTTACACAAATTTTCAAAATTTCAAAAATTTCAAAATGATTATAATGCAATTATTGATATGTAGAATGACTAACGGTGTCAAAACATAAACAAAATGTCATTATTTTTGGAAATCACTTGATTTTTAAAAGAAAGTTATGGTGAAAAAAAAAAATTTTCGGAAAAATGATAAGGGGGGACCCTTACACAAATTTTCAAAATTTCAAAAATTTCAAAATGATTATATAATGCAATTATTGATATGTAGAATGACTAACGGTGTCAAAACATAAACAAAATGTCATTATTTTTGGAAATCAATTGATTTTTAAGAAAGTTATGGTGAAAAAAAATTTTCGGAAAAATGATAAGGGGGGACCCTTACACAAATTTTCAAAATTTCAAAAATTTCAAAATGTTTATAATGCAATTATTGATATGTAGAATGACTAACGGTGTCAAAACATAAACAAAATGTCATTATTTTTGGAAATCAATTGATTTTTAAGAAAGTTATGGTGAAAAAAAATTTTCGGAAAAATGATAAGGGGGGACCCTTACACAAATTTTCAAAATTTCAAAAATTTCAAAATGTTTATAATGCAATTATTGATATGTAGAATGACTAACGGTGTCAAAACATAAACAAAATGTCATTATTTTTGGAAATCAATTGATTTTTAAGAAAGTTATGGTGAAAAAAAATTTTCGGAAAAATGATAAGGGGGGGACCCTTACACAAATTTTCAAAATTTCAAAAATTTCAAAATGTTTATAATGCAATTATTGATATGTAGAATGACTAACGGTGTCAAAACATAAACAAAATGTCATTATTTTTGGAAATCAATTGATTTTTAAGAAAGTTATGGTGAAAAAAAAATTTTCGGAAAAATTGATAAAGGAAAGGGGGACCCATTACACAAATTTTTTCAAAATTTCAAAAATTTCAAAATGTTTATAATGCAATTATTGATATGTAGAATGACTAACGGTGTCAAAACATAAACAAAATGTCATTATTTTTGGAAATCAATTGATTTTTAAGAAAGTTATGGTGAAAAAAAATTTTCGGAAAAATGATAAGGGGGGACCCTTACACAAATTTTCAAAATTTCAAAAATTTCAAAATGTTTATAATGCAATTATTGATATGTAGAATGACTAACGGTGTCAAAACATAAACAAAATGTCATTATTTTTGGAAATCAATTGATTTTTAAGAAAGTTATGGTGAAAAAAAATTTTCGGAAAAATGATAAGGGGGGACCCTTACACAAATTTTCAAAATTTCAAAAATTTCAAAATGTTTATAATGCAATTATTGATATGTAGAATGACTAACGGTGTCAAAACATAAACAAAATGTCATTATTTTTGGAAATCAATTGATTTTTAAGAAAGTTATGGTGAAAAAAAATTTTCGGAAAAATGATAAGGGGGGACCCTTACACAAATTTTCAAAATTTCAAAAATTTCAAAATGTTTATAATGCAATTATTGATATGTAGAATGACTAACGGTGTCAAAACATAAACAAAATGTCATTATTTTTGGAAATCAATTGATTTTTAAGAAAGTTATGGTGAAAAAAAATTTTCGGAAAAATGATAAGGGGGGACCCTTACACAAATTTTCAAAATTTCAAAAATTTCAAAATGTTTATAATGCAATTATTGATATGTAGAATGACTAACGGTGTCAAAACATAAACAAAATGTCATTATTTTTGGAAATCAATTGATTTTTAAGAAAGTTATGGTGAAAAAAAATTTTCGGAAAAATGATAAGGGGGGACCCTTACACAAATTTTCAAAATTTCAAAAATTTCAAAATGATTATAATGCAATTATTGATATGTAGAATGACTAACGGTGTCAAAACATAAACAAAATGTCATTATTTTTGGAAATCGCTTGATTTTTAAGAAAGTTATGGTGAAAAAAAATTTTCAGAAAAATGATAAGGGGGGACCCTTACACAAATTTTCAAAATTTCAAAAATTTCAAAATGATTATAATGCAATTATTGATATGTAGAATGACTAACGGTGTCAAAACATAAACAAAATGTCATTATTTTTGGAAATCAATTGATTTTTAAGAAAGTTATGGTGAAAAAAAATTTTCGGAAAAATGATAAGGGGGGACCCTTACACAAATTTTCAAAATTTCAAAAATTTCAAAATGTTTATAATGCAATTATTGATATGTAGAATGACTAACGGTGTCAAAACATAAACAAAATGTCATTATTTTTGGAAATCAATTGATTTTTAAGAAAGTTATGGTGAAAAAAAATTTTCGGAAAAATGATAAGGGGGGACCCTTACACAAATTTTCAAAATTTCAAAAATTTCAAAATGTTTATAATGCAATTATTGATATGTAGAATGACTAACGGTGACAAAACATAAACAAAATGTCATTATTTTTGGAAATCGCTTGATTTTTAAGAAAGTTATGGTGAAAAAAAATTTTCGGAAAAATGATAAGGGGGGACCCTTACACAAATTTTCAAAATTTCAAAAATTTCAAAATGATTATAATGCAATTATTGATATGTAGAATGACTAACGGTGTCAAAACATAAACAAAATGTCATTATTTTTGGAAATCAATTGATTTTTAAGAAAGTTATGGTGAAAAAAAATTTTCGGAAAAATGATAAGGGGGGACCCTTACACAAATTTTCAAATTTTCAAAAATTTTAAAATGATTATAATGCAATTATTGATATGTAGAATGACTAACGGTGTCAAAGCATAAACAAAATGTCATTATTTTTGGAAATCAATTGATTTTTAAGAAAGTTATGGTGAAAAAAAATTTTCGGAAAAATGATAAGGGGGGACCCTTACACAAATTTTCAAAATTTCAAAAATTTCAAAATGTTTATAATGCAATTATTGATATGTAGAATGACTAACGGTGTCAAAACATAAACAAAATGTCATTATTTTTGGAAATCAATTGATTTTTAAGAAAGTTATGGTGAAAAAAAATTTTCGGAAAAATGATAAGGGGGGACCCTTACACAAATTTTCAAAATTTCAAAAATTTCAAAATGTTTATAATGCAATTATTGATATGTAGAATGACTAACGGTGTCAAAACATAAACAAAATGTCATTATTTTTGGAAATCAATTGATTTTTAAGA
>JAECXD010001549.1:0-21904 GCA_018151445.1 Zaprionus inermis | reverse complement strand
ACATTAAAAAGTATTGATAATGTGCGGTATTTCCAAAAACAAAACAGGTTTGCATACAAAAACCCTGATTTCAGCCGATTGTTCCTATGGCAGCTATATGTTATAGTGCTCCGATTTTGATAAAATTTTGACAGCACATTAAGAACGTAATAAGAATAGGATTTGCCAAATCTTGTTGCAATATCTTGAAAAACAACAAAAATCGGCCGATAGCTTCTATGACAGCTATACGATATATCGGTCCGATCTGGCTCGTTCCGACTTATTTACAGCCTACAGCAATAATAAGCTTGTGTGCCAAGTTTCATGAAGATAGCTCAATAACTGGGGGACTAATTTTGATTTGCAACAGACAGACGGACTGACTGATTGTTCCTATAACAGCTATAGAATATAAACGTCTGAGATATTTAAATGGAAAAACTAAGGGCGGGTTACTGTATAACATTAACAAGTATTGATAATGTTCGGTATTTCCAAAAACAAAACGGGTTTGCATACAAAAACCCTGATTTCAGCCGATTGTTCCTATGGCAGCTATATGTTATACTGGTTCGATTTTGATACAATTTTGACAGCACATTAAGAACGTAATAAGAATAGGATTTGCCAAATCTTGTTGCAATATCTTGAAAAACAACAAAAATCGGCCGATAGCTTCCAAGACAGCTATACGATATATCGGTCCGATCTGGCTCGTTCCGACTTATTTACAGCCTACAGCAATAATATGCTTGTGTGCCAAGTTTAATGAAGATAGCTCAATAACTGGGGGACTAATTTGAGTTGCAACAGACAGACGGACTGACTGATTGTTCCTATAACAGCTATAGAATATAAACGTCAGAGATATTTAAATGGAAAAACTAAGGGCGGGTTACTGTATAACATTAACAAGTATTGATAATGTGCGGTATTTCCAAAAACAAAACAGGTTTGCATACAAAAACCCTGATTTCAGCCGATTGTTCCTATGGCAGTTATATGTTATAGTGGTCCGATTTTGATACAATTTTGACAGCACATTAAGAACGTAATATGAATAGGATTTGCTTGAAAAACAACAAAAATCGGCCGATAGCTTCTATGACAGCTATACGATATATCGGTCCGATCTGGCCCGTTCCGACTTATTTACAGCCTACAGCAATAATAAGCTTGTGTGCCAAGTTTCATGAAGATAGCTCAATAACTGGGGGACTAATTTGAGTTGCAACAGACAGACGGACTGACTGATTGTTCCTATAACAGCTATAGAATATAAACGTCAGAGATATTTAAATGGAAAAACTAAGGGCGGGTTACTGTATAACATTAACAAGTATTGATAATGTGCGGTATTTCCAAAAACAAAACAGGTTTGCATACAAAAACCCTGATTTCAGCCGATTGTTCCTATGGCAGCTATATGTTATACTGGTTCGATTTTGATACAATTTTGACAGCACATTAAGAACGTAATATGAATAGGATTTGCCAAATCTTGTTGCAATATCTTGAAAAACAACAAAAATCGGCCGATAGCTTCTATGACAGCTATACGATATATCGGTCCGATCTGGCTCGTTCCGACTTATTTACAGCCTACAGCAATAATAAGCTTGTGTGCCAAGTTTCATGAAGATAGCTCAATAACTGGGGGACTAATTTGATTTGCAACAGACAGACGGACTGACTGATTGTTCCTATAACAGCTATAGAATATAAACGTCTGAGATATTTAAATGGAAAAACTAAGGGCGGGTCACTGTATAACATTAAAAAGTATTGATAATGTGCGGTATTTCCAAAAACAAAACGGGTTTGCATACAAAAACCCTGATTTCAGCCGATTGTTCCTATGGCAGTTATATGTTATAGTGGTCCGATTTTGATACAATTTTGACAGCACATTAAGAACGTAATATGAATAGGATTTGCCAAATCTTGTTGCAATATCTTGAAAAACAACAAAAATCGGCCGATAGCTTCTATGACAGCTATACGATATATCGGTCCGATCTGGCTCGTTCCGACTTATTTACAGCCTACAGCAATAATAAGCTTGTGTGCCAAGTTTCATGAAGATAGCTCAATAACTGGGGGACTAATTTGAGTTGCAACAGACAGACGGACTGACTGATTGTTCCTATAACAGCTATAGAATATAAACGTCAGAGATATTTAAATGGAAAAACTAAGGGCGGGTTACTGTATAACATTAAAAAGTATTGATAATGTGCGGTATTTCCAAAAACAAAACAGGTTTGCCTACAAAAACCCTGATTTCAGCCGATTGTTCCTATGGCAGCTATATGTTATACTGGTTCGATTTTGATACAATTTTGACAGCACATTAAGAACGTAATATGAATAGGATTTGCCAAATCTTGTTGCAATATCTTGAAAAACAACAAAAATCGGCCGATAGCTTCTATGACAGCTATACGATATATCGGTCCGATCTGGCTCGTTCCGACTTATTTACAGCCTACAGCAATAATAAGCTTGTGTGCCAAGTTTCATGAAGATAGCTCAAAAACTGAGAGACTAGTTTGCGTTGCAACAGACGGACGGACGGACGGACGGACGGACGGACGGACGGACAGACGGGCATCCATTTTTCGACTCCTCTGGTGATGCTGATTCAGAATATATATACTTTATAGGGTCGGAGATGTCTCCTAAGGTGCGTTGCAAACTTCTGGCTAAAATTAATATACCCTCTGCAAGGGTATAAATATAAGATACAAAAAAAATAAATATAATTCGCCGCGGCACCCAGGAGTTGAACTCCGGACCTCTCGCTTAACAGTCAACTACCATCACCACTCGACCACTGCATTTCTAACGCAATGACCAATAAAATTGCACTATGAATATTTTCGGTGCACATCATTAAAAAAAAAGTTGCCACATAATTAAAAAAAAAAAGGTTGCCACATAATTAAAACAAGAAAGCATGGCTACCTTCGGCTTGCCGAAGGTTTCATACCCTTGCAGTTATACAAAATATAAAATATATTTGCATTGCTGCTGGTTTCTGTGGTATTTATTGAACAATTATAACAATACAGGAAGTCAAGATTTTTACCTGATTAAGGCTATGAATCAAAAACCTGCTTCGAAAAAAAATAATTCTACCTTTTTAATGCTCTTGTATATACCTGGATTTCTTATATACTTAACACAAAATGTTATGAGGAAATGTCTTTGTAAAGGATCTTTTGGTCATAAAATCTAAATTTGGAAAGTTCTCATTAAAAAATGCGTTTGAATAACAGCTTCATGATTTTTTGTTTAACAGCTATATGTAATAGTACTCAGATTTCCATAAAATTGCAACATGAACCTTCATTAGGCCGATCGTTGATCGTTATAAGTTATAAAAGTTCGATTTCGAATTTTATTATTAGGTACACACTTAGATTTGGATGTGGTAAGCCTGATAGCTATATCTTGGAATATAACGAAAATCGGCCGATAGGCTCCATGACAGCTATACGATATATCAGTCCGATCCGACTTATTTAAAGAGGGCAGAAATAAGAAGCTTGTGAGCAAAGTTTCATGAAGATAGCTCAATAACTGGGGGACTAATTTGCGTTGCAACAGACAGACGGACTGACTGATTGTTCCTATAACAGCTATAGAATATAAACGTCTGAGATATTTAAATGGAAAAACTAAGGGCGGGTTACTGTATAACATTAAAAAGTATTGATAATGTGCGGTATTTCCAAAAACAAAACAGGTTTGCATACAAAAACACTGATTTCAGCCGATTGTTCCTATGGCAGCTATTTGTTATAGTGGTCCGATTTTTGATACAATTTTGACAGCACATTAAGAACGTAATATGAATAGGATTTGCCAAATCTTGTTGCAATATCTTGAAATATAACGAAAATCGGCCGATAGGCTTCATGACAGCTATACGATATATCAGTCCGATCTGGCCCGTTCCGACTTATTAAAAGTGGGCAGAAATAAGAAGCTTGGGAGAAAAGTTTCATGTAGATAGCTCAATAACTGGGGGACTAATTTGAGTTCCAACATACAGACGGACTGACTGATTGTTCCTATAACAGCTATGTATATAATATAAACGTCAGAGATATTTAAATGGAAAAACTAAGGGCGGGTTACTGTATAACATTAAAAAGTATTGATAATGTGCGGTATTTCCAAAAACAAAACAGGTTTGCATACAAAAACCCTGATTTCAGCCGATTGTTCCTATGGCAGCTATATGTTATAGTGCTCCGATTTTGATACAATTTTGACAGCACATTAAGAACGTAATAAGAATAGGATTTGCCAAATCTTGTTGCAATATCTTGAAAAACAACAAAAATCGGCCGATAGCTTCTATGACAGCTATACGATATATCGGTCCGATCTGGCTCGTTCCGACTTATTTACAGCCTACAGCAATAATAAGCTTGTGTGCCAAGTTTCATGAAGATAGCTCAAAAACTGAGAGACTAGTTTGCGTTGCAACAGACGGACGGACGGACGGACAGACGGACATCCATTTTTCGACTCCTCTGGTGATGCTGATTCAGAATATATATACTTTATAGGGTCGGAGATGTCTCCTAAGGTGCGTTGCAAACTTCTGGCTAAAATTAATATACCCTCTGCAAGGGTATAAAAAGTTGTCTGCTGCTGGAGTTGAACTCGGGTTCTGACATTAGGAAAAACCGACATAAGCATATGGCCACAGTGCAATACTATTTCTTGAATATCTTCCTTATTTATCGGCCAATCTTATTGATCTTTGCCAACACGCCCGCATGGTGGTTTTTATCACATGTATAAAAAATGATTGCTGTAGAGCTATATTTGCAGCTACAATCGACTTTTTTTCGATTTGTGGGGGCGGATGGAGGCGTGGCGAAAATCCAAAATAAACTTGATCTGCGTGCAGAATTAACACATATTGTCCCCAAATTTGGTAGCTCTCTCTCTCACACGGACGGACAGACAGACAGACGGACAGACGGACATGGCTATATCGACTCGGCTGTTCATGCTGATTCAGAATATATATACTTTATGGGGTCGGAGATGTCTCCTTCTGCCTGTTACAAACATTTTCGGTTGGCACAAAGTTATAATACCCTTATACTCTTCGAGTAGCGGGTATAAAAAAGGTTGCCACATAATTAAAAACAAGAAAGCAAGGCTACCTTCGGCTTGCCGAAGGTTTCATACCCTTGCAGTTATACAAAATATAAAATATATTTGGATTGCTGCTGGTTTCTGTGGTATTTATTGAACAATTATAACAGTACAGGAAGTCAAGATTTTGACCTGATTAAGGCTATAAATCAAACACCTGCTTCGAAAAAAAATAATTCTACCTTTTTAATGGTTTTGTATATACCTGGATTTCTTATATACTTAACACAAAATGTTATGAGGAAATGTCTTTGTGTTATAAAGGATCTGTTGGGCATAAAATATAAATAAATTTGGAATGTTCTCATTCAAAAATGCGTTTGAATAACAGCTACATGATTTTTTGTTTAACAGCTATATGTAATAGTACTCAGATTTCCATAAAATTGCAACATGAACCTTCATAAGGCCGATCGTTGATCGTTATAAGTTATAAAAGTTCGATTTCGAACTTTATTATTAGGGACACACTTAGATTTGGATGTGGTAAGCCTGATAGCTATATCTTGAAATATAACGAAAATCGGCCGATAGGCTCCATGACAGCTATACGATATTTCAGACCGATCTGGCCCGTTCCGACTTATTTAAAGAGGGCAGAAATAAGCAGCTTGTGAGCAAAGTTTCTTGAAGATAGCTCAATAACTGGGGGACTAATTTGCGTTGCAACAGACAGACGGACTGACTGATTGTTCCTATAACAGCTATAGAATATAAACGTCTGAGATATTTAAATGGAAAAACTAAGGGCGGGTTACTGTATAACATTAAAAAGTATTGATAATGTGCGGTATTTCCAAAAACAAAACGGGTTTGCATACAAAAACCCTGATTTCAGCCGATTGTTCCTATGGCAGCTATATGTTATAATGGTTCGATTTTGATACAATTTAGACAGCACATTAAGAACGTAATAAGAATAGGATTTGCCAAATCTTGTTGCAATATCTTGAAAAACAACAAAAATCGGCCGATAGCTTCTATGACAGCTATACGATATATCGGTCCGATCTGGCTCTTTCCGACTTATTTACAGCCTACAGCAATAATAAGCTTGTGTGCCAAGTTTCATGAAGATAGCTCAAAAACTGAGAGACTAGTTTGCGTTGCAACAGACGGACGGACGGACGGACGGACGGACGGACAGACGGACATCCATTTTTCGACTCCTCTGGTGATGCTGATTCAGAATATATATACTTTATAGGGTCGGAGATGTCTCCTAAGGTGCGTTGCAAACTTCTGGCTAAAATTAATATACCCTCTGCAAGGGTATAAAAAGTTGTCTGCTGCTGGAGTTGAACTCGGGTTCTGACATTAGGAAAAACCGACATAAGCACATGGCCACAGTGCAATACTATTTCTTGAATATCTTCCTTATTTATCGGCCGATCGTATTGAACTTATCTTATTGATCTTTGCCAACACGCCCGCATGGTGGTTTTTATCACATGTATAAAAAATGATTGCTGTAGAGCTATATTTGCAGCTACAATCGACTTTTTTTCGATTTGTGGGGGCGGATGGAGGCGTGGCGAAAATCCAAAATAAACTTGATCTGCGTGCAGAATTAACACAAATTGTCCCAAAATTTGGTAGCTCTAGCTCTTATAATAGCTGAGATCTAGGTTTTCACACGGACGGACAGACAGACAGACGGACAGACGAACATGGCTATATCGACTCGGCTGTTCATGCTGATTCAGAATATATATACTTTATGGGGTCGGAGATGTCTCCTTCTGCCTGTTACAAACATTTTCGGTTGGCACAAAGTTATAATACCCTTATACTCTTCGAGTAGCGGGTATAAAAAATATAAGATACAAAAAAAATAAATATAATTCGCCGCGGCACCCAGGAGTTGAACTCCGGACCTCTCGCTTAACAGTCAACTACCATCACCACTCGACCACTGCATTTCTAACGCAATGACCAATAAAATTGCACTATGAATATATTCGGTGCACATCAGTAAAAAACAAGAAAGCAAGGCTACCTTCGGCTTGCCGAAGGTTTCATACCCTTGCAGTTATACAAAATATAAAATATATTTGCATTGCTGCTGGTTTCTGTGGTATTTATTGAACAATTATAACAATACAGGAAGTCAAGATTTTTACCTGATTATTTTTTTTTTTTTTTTTTATTTTTTTTTATTTTTTTGGACGTTGATACAATGAATGTATAATCAAGTGGTCCTTGCAAAACCAAGCCGATGGTTGTTACGCGCGGATCCCAGACACAGCGAATGTCCACCTCCCGCCCAACCGACCGAGGGGCACAGTCGTCTGACGTACGACTCGAAACGCGAAACGCGAAATAGAGAACGCGGGCATGCAAAGATACCGAGATAGAAAAGATTTTCGAGGAAAGATTACTTAATTTCTAGATAGGTAGGACAAGATTTCAAATTTTAGGCATGCAACAGAAGAAGCGTTAGAAGAAAGAAAGTAAAGATTATTATAGTCACAACATAATACCCTAAACGGATCATGAAGGGCATAGTTCGACCTACAATTAGGAAGAGTTAGTGGTACGTAATTACGTGTTAATCTACAAGGGACAGAAAAGTGTAGCTGGCTAACCAGGTCAACACTGTCAATGTCACCTTGGATGAGGTTATTAATAAATACTACACCCAGCATGGTTCTACGATTAGCTAGAGAAGGTAAGTTAAGTAGTAGAAGTCTACTGCCATAGGAAGGAAGTCTTAAATTTACGTCCCAGTTAAGGCCTCGTAAGGCGAAAATTAAAAAATTTTTTTGTACAGATTCAATGCGGTTTTTGTGAGTAGTGTACTGGGGACACCATACGCATGATCCATATTCCAGAATTGGACGAACAAGTGAGGTGTAGAGGGTCTTTGTTACATAAGGATCGTCAAACTCCTTAGACCATCTCTTAATAAAGCCAAGCACACCCATGGCTTTATTGACCATATGGGAAATATGTTCGGAAAACTTTAGTTTTCGGTCCAAACGGACCCCAAGATCATCAACTAGAGTAATTCTTTCTAAGACACAACCACAAAGAGTGTAGGAAACGTACTTTGGACTGGCTCGATAGAATGTCATCAGCTTGCATTTGGAGCTGTTCAGGTTTAAGAAATTTGCACAACACCAGGAATGAAAACTATCTAGGTCGGCTTGTAAGTGCGAGTGGCAGTAGTCATCTTTAAATTGATAACAAAGCTTTACATCATCCGCATACATGAGAGTACGGGAGTTATGTATGACCAAAGGTAGGTCATTGATGAAAAGCGTAAAAAGGAGGGGGGCCTAGATGGCTACCCTGAGGAACGCCAGATGTGGCATGAAGAAGGTGTGAAAGTACATTTTTAAAGAGAACTCTTTGGGTTCTGCCATTCAGATAACTCACAATCCAATTAAGAAGTTTTGGTGTGAAGCCTAAGAGGCTGAGTTTATGTGCAAGAAGGGAATGATTTACTGAGTCAAAAGCCTTACTGAAATCAGTGTATATAACATCAGTTTGAAGATTTTCCTGAAAACCTTTTATAACAAAGGATGTCAGCTCCAGTAAGTTTGTCGTAGTTGATCGACGTTTTATAAATCCGTGCTGAGAAGGCGATATGACGGATCTACAGAAATGTTGCAAGTGAGGAGTTAATACATTCTCGAAGAATTTAGGTATAGCCGACAATTTAGAGATACCTCTATAATTGCTTGCTTCAGACTTACTGCCCTTCTTAAACAAGGGGATGATAAAAGATTCCTTCCAAATGGAAGGAAAGGATGAAGTATCTAAGGACAGCGAAAATAGTTTGAGCAATGGCTTACTTAGGGAGTAGGCACAGAACCGAAGTACACAAGCGGGAACACCGTCGGGACCTGGCGAAAAAACTGGTTTAACCAAGTGAAGATCCTTAACAAGTGAATTTTCGTTTAGAATAGGGGTGAAGATACCATTTGAGCAAGGAATATTGTATGGATAAACATGAATCTTTTGTGTAGTAGGCGAATACGTGGTTTGAAAAAACCTAGCAAACATATCGGCCATGGCTTGGTCGGTATCTGCAGTGGTATTTTCAAACGACAACTTTGAGGGAAAGACAGAAGATTTACGCTTCATATTAACAAAACTATAAAACTGTTTAGGGTTCTCAAGGAACTGAGACCTACAACGAGCTAGATAGTTTTTATAACATTTCGCGTTAAGGACCGAGAAATTTAATCGTGCAGTTAAAAAACGGGAAAAAGCTAAACTGCAATTATTAATTTTATATTTTTTAAATAAGCTGGATTTTAAATTTTTAAGGCGAGACAGCTCTTTTGTAAACCATGGTGGCTTACTCGAGCATGCCTGATAGAAACGCGGAACACAAATATCAAAGAAAGAGTCAATGGTCTTATAAAATATGCTTACCGCCACTGAAATATCAGTAGTCGAGTAAAGCTCTGTCCAGTCGCAGTTGGAAAGTAAAAAGTTCAATAATACAAAGTCTGCTTTTCTAAAGCAGCGTATACGTTTACACAGTTTTTCATATTTAACAAAACATTTGCCCAGATCAAAAGTAGCTTCAAAAGTGGGATGATAAGAATCTTCTGGTAAAGAAAGTGGTTGAGTCCTTATTAGAGACACCCTAGATGGATCAGATACGAAGCATAAATCCAAGGATCTGTTTCTAAAGTTTTTGATATGATTGACCTGCGACAATGACATATCAAACAGACCGTCAAATAGGTCATGCTGCCGAGAAGGCAATAAATAAGTCTCACCAACACTTGGTGTCCAGTCACATTCAGGAACATTGAAGTCACCAAGGACTATAAAATGATCCCTGTCTGATAACAGGTTGAAGACAGTCTTTATTGCAGACAAGTGTTGCAAATAGACTGACAATTCCGATGACGGCGGAATATATGAACAGGTTATAAAACAGAAAAAACCGGGAAAGTGTAATTTTACACAAATAAATTCAATGCAATGTTGAACTTCCGGTTGAAAAAGTTCCGATGATATGGCGGAATTTACTGCAATCAGAACTCCCCCACCACGTCGGCCAGGTCGATCAAGCCTGTATGTTGTATACTTACTTGGTAAAACTTCGGTGCTTAAAATATCCGGTTTTAACCAAGTTTCAGTAAACACTAAAACGTGGGAGGTAAAAGAAAGGCTGTTTAGGAATAGATTAGATAGTTTGCTACATAATCCTCTAACATTTTGGTATGTAAGAAGAAAAGTAGCACTTAGTTTTTTGCATTTTGTTTTTGGGTGGACGTTTCTGGGATTGGCAGTGAAAGAACAATCGGTTTCCGATTCTTTTTCTTTTTCGCCTCAAACTCTTTAACCATTACATGTTCTGGCCAAAATGTTGGAGAACATATAATGGCTAGCAGTTCAGCCGGGACACTAATTTTAAAGGACGATATGTCCCTCTCATATGAGAATTTAAATTTTTCCACTTTAAACTCGACAGCTTGTATTTTGGCTTGAATATAAGCCGCAACATCTTGAGATGTAAGATCAGGGGCAAGCCGGGAAACGAAAATTTGTTTCCTTAGTGGAACTCCTAACACCTTTTTAGGCTCCACGGGTATTACACCTATGGGATAGTTCATAACCGGTACTCCGGAACTAGAACTTGCCTTAGGTATATCTATAATCTGTGGTACAGGCAAAGAAACCACAGCGGACACATCGGAAATTTTGTGTGACACCATTTGCACACACTCGTTGATGACTTTTTCTGATACCGATGATCTCGTCACCATAGGAGTAGTGAACGACATCACCGGCTGAGTCACAGGAGTGCATGGCTGGTCAATGAGAGGGGGGCGGAATGACAGCAGGCAAAGGCTTCGCTACGTGAGCGGATTTCTTGCGCTTGGGCGACTCATTTAATAGCTTTAAACTATTAAACGAGTTGTCCAACGCTGAGAACTGATCGGCAAGTTTACGGAAACTGCCAAACAATTCCCGAAATCCAGTCTTTGTCTGCCGCATGAACGACATCATATCGTTCTCCGCCTCCCGACACATGTCGCAACAGTAGCGCAAACCAGTGCGCTTGGCCACGGCGTCAGCCGTAGAGGCCGTGTAGCCGGCACATTTTATGTGCACGACGTTGTCACAAAGCCAGCAAGAGATGCTTGGCTGAGCAACAGTCACCTGCTTTAGACAGGATTTCTTATAACAACTTACGCCTTCCATTTTACGGGGTCTCTACTGTAGCCAAGAAAAACTACCGCAAGAACAAAAGCAAAAATGAAAGAAGGAGAAAAAATAAAATAAATGAGAGAGGATTGCGAGTCAAGAGCGCACGCAAAAGATAGTGAGAGTAGGCGAGTGAGCGCGAGAGAGTGTTAGGCACCCACACACTAAAAGATGTTACTGTTATAGCTGCAAAGAGAATGCAACAACAACAGCCGAAACAGAAGAGCACAATAAAAACAATTGCACTCTGAAAAGCGAAAAACAAAAAGAAACAACGAAATGGCAGTGGAATAAAGTTTAGAATAAAATTGTGATTAGTAAATTACAAACCAGTGGGTGAAAACAGCAGGCATGCACTCGCGTTTGTGAACGGATATGTTCAAGGTACTTTTAAATTATAAATCAAAAGCTAAACGCCGATTGTTAGCATTTATAAAATAAAAATCGGGGAGCAGAAAAAAAACGCGTCCGTTCACTTGGAAGAGATAGGTTTTCGTCAAAAACCTATGAATCAAAAACCTGCTTCGAAAAAAAATAATTCTACCTTTTTAATGCTCTTGTATATACCTGGATTTCTTATATACTTAACACAAAATGTTATGAGGAAATGTCTTTGTAAAGGATCTTTTGGTCATAAAATCTAAATTTGGAAAGTTCTCATTAAAAAATGCGTTTGAATAACAGCTTCATGATTTTTTGTTTAACAGCTACATGTAATAGTACTCAGATTTCCATAAAATTGCAACATGAACCTTCATTAGGCCGATCGTTGATCGTTATAAGTTATAAAAGTTCGATTTCGAATTTTATTATTAGGTACACACTTAGATTTGGATGTGGTAAGCCTGATAGCTATATTTTGGAATATAACGAAAATCGGCCGATAGGCTCCATGACAGCTATACGATATATCAGTCCGATCCGACTTATTTAAAGAGGGCAAAAAATAAGAAGCTTGTGAGCAAAGTTTCATGAAGATAGCTCAATAACTGGGGGACTAATTTGCGTTGCAACAGACAGACGGACTGACTGATTGTTCCTATAACAGCTATAGAATATAAACGTCTGAGATATTTAAATGGAAAAACTAAGGGCGGGTTACTGTATAACATTAAAAAGTATTGATAATGTGCGGTATTTCCATAAACAAAACAGGTTTGCATACAAAAACACTGATTTCAGCCGATTGTTCCTATGGCAGCTATTTGTTATAGTGGTCCGATTTTGATACAATTTTGACAGCACATTAAGAACGTAATATGAATAGGATTTGCCAAATCTTGTTGCAATATCTTGAAATATAACGAAAATCGGCCGATAGGCTTCTATGACAGCTATACGATATATCAGTCCGATCTGGCCCGTTCCGACTTATTAAAAGAGGGCAGAAATAAGAAGCTTGGGAGAAAAGTTTCATGTAGATAGCTCAATAACTGGGGGACTAATTTGAGTTCCAACATACAGACGGACTGACTGATTGTTCCTATAACAGCTATGTATATAATATAAACGTCAGAGATATTTAAATGGAAAAACTAAGGGCGGGTTACTGTATAACATTAAAAAGTATTGATAATGTGCGGTATTTCCAAAAACAAAACAGGTTTGCATACAAAAACCCTGATTTCAGCCGATTGTTCCTATGGCAGCTATATGTTATAGTGCTCCGATTTTGATATAATTTTGACAGCACATTAAGAACGTAATAAGAATAGGATTTGCCAAATCTTGTTGCAATATCTTGAAAAACAACAAAAATCGGCCGATAGCTTCTATGACAGCTATACGATATATCGGTCCGATCTGGCTCGTTCCGACTTATTTACAGCCTACAGCAATAATAAGCTTGTGTGCCAAGTTTCATGAAGATAGCTCAATAACTGGGGGACTAATTTGAGTTGCAACAGACAGACGGACTGACTGATTGTTCCTATAACAGCTATAGAATATAAACGTCTGAGATATTTAAATGGAAAACTATGGGCGGGTTACTGTATAACATTAACAAGTATTGATAATGTTCGGTATTTCCAAAAACAAAACGGGTTTGCATACAAAAACCCTGATTTCAGCCGATTGTTCCTATGGCAGCTATATGTTATACTGGTTCGATTTTGATACAATTTTGACAGCACATTAAGAACGTAATATGAATAGGATTTGCCAAATCTTGTTGCAATATCTTGAAAAACAACAAAAATCGGCCGATAGCTTCTATGACAGCTATACGATATATCGGTCCGATCTGGCTCGTTCCGACTTATTTACAGCCTACAGCAATAATAAGCTTGTGTGCCAAGTTTCATGAAGATAGCTCAAAAACTGAGAGACTAGTTTGCGTTGCAACAGACGGACGGACGGACGGACGGACGGACGGACGGACAGACGGACATCCATTTTTCGACTCCTCTGGTGATGCTGATTCAGAATATATATACTTTATAGGGTCGGAGATGTCTCCTAAGGTGCGTTGCAAACTTCTGGCTAAAATTAATATACCCTCTGCAAGGGTATAAAAAGGTTGCCTCATAATTAAAAAAAGTTGTCTGCTGCTGGAGTTGAACTCGGGTTCAGACATTAGGAAAAACCGACATAAGCACATGGCCACAGTGCAATACTATTTCTTGAATATCTTCCTTATTTATCGGCCGATCTTATTGAAACTTTGCCAGCATGGTGGTTTTTATCACATGTATAAAAAATGATTGCTGTAGAGCTATATTTGCAGCTACAATCGACTTTTTTTCGATTTGTGGGGGCGGATGGAGGCGTGGCGAAAATCCAAAATAAACTTGATCTGCGTGCAGAATTAACACATTTGGTAGCTCTAGCTCTTATAATAGCTGAGATCTAGGTTTTCACACGGACGGACAGACAGACAGACGGACAGACGGACATGGCTATATCGACTCGGCTGTTCATGCTGATTCAGAATATATATACTTTATGGGGTCGGAGATGACTCCTTCTGCCTGTTACAAACATTTTCGGTTGGCACAAAGTTATAATACCCTTATACTCTTCGAGTAGCGGGTATAAAAATATAAGATACAAAAAAAATAAATATAAGTCGCCGCGGCACCCAGGAGTTGAACTCCGGACCTCTCGCTTAACAGTCAACTACCATCACCACTCGACCACTGCATTTCTTACGCAATGACCGATAAAATTGCACTATGAATATTTTCGGTGCACATAATTAAAAAAAAGAGTTGCCACATAATTAAAAAAAGAAAAAAGTTGCCACATAATTAAAAAAAAGTTGTCTGCTGCTGGAGTTGAACTCGGGTTCTGACATTAGGAAAAACCGACATAAGCACATGGCCACAGTGCAATACTATATCTTGAATATCTTCCTTATTTATCGGCCAATCTTATTGATCTTTGCCAACACGCCCGCATGGTGGTTTTTATCACATGTATAAAAAAATGATTGCTGTAGAGCTATATTTGCAGCTACAATCGACTTTTTTTCGATTTGTGGGGGCGGATGGAGGCGTGGCGAAAATCCAAAATAAACTTGATCTGCGTGCAGAATTAACACATATTGTCCCCAAATTTTGTAGCTCTCTCTCTCTCACACGGACGGACAGACAGACAGACGGACAGACGGACATGGCTATATCGATTCGGCTGTTCATGCTGCTTCAGAATATATATACTTTATGGGGTCGGAGATGTCTCCTTCTGCCTGTTACAAACATTTTCGGTTGGCACAAAGTTATAATACCCTTATACTCTTCGAGTAGCGGGTATAAAAAAAGGTTGCCACATAATTAAAAAACAAGAAAGCAAGGCTACCTTCGGCTTGCCGAAGGTTTCATACCCTTGCAGTTATACAAAATATAAAATATATTTGGATTGCTGCTGGTTTCTGTGGTATTTATTGAACAATTATAACAGTACAGGAAGTCAAGATTTTGACCTGATTAAGGCTATAAATCAAACACCTGCTTCGAAAAAAAATAATTCTACCTTTTTAATGGTTTTGTATATACCTGGATTTCTTATATACTTAACACAAAATGTTATGAGGAAATGTCTTTGTGTTATAAAGGATCTGTTGGGCATAAAATATAAATAAATTTGGAAAGTTCTCATTCAAAAATGCGTTTGAATAACAGCTACATGATTTTTTGTTTAACAGCTATATGTAATAGTACTCAGATTTCCATAATATTGCAACATGAACCTTCATAAGGCCGATCGTTGATCGTTATAAGTTATAAAAGTTCGATTTCGAACTTTATTATTAGGGACACACTTAGATTTGGATGTGGTAAGCCTGATAGCTATATCTTGAAATATAACGAAAATCGGCCGATAGGCTCCATGACAGCTATACGATATATCAGTCCGATCTGGCCCGTTCCGACTTATTTAAAGAGGGCAGAAATAAGCAGCTTGTGAGCAAATATTCTTGAAGATAGCTCAATAACTGGGGGACTAATTTGCGTTGCAACAGACAGACGGACTGACTGATTGTTCCTATAACAGCTATAGAATATAAACGTTTGAGATATTAAAATGGAAAAACTAAGGGCGGGTTACTGTATAACATTAAAAAGTATTGATAATGTGTGGTATTTCCAAAAACAAAACGGGTTTGCATACAAAAACCCTGATTTCAGCCGATTGTTCCTATGGCAGCTATATGTTATAATGGTTCGATTTTGATACAATTTAGACAGCACATTAAGAACGTAATAAGAATAGGATTTGCCAAATCTTGTTGCAATATCTTGAAAAACAACAAAAATCGGCCGATAGCTTCTATGACAGCTATACGATATATCGGTCCGATCTGGCCCGTTCCGACTTATTTACAGCCTACAGCAATAATAAGCTTGTGTGCCAAGTTTAATGAAGATAGCTCAATAACTGGGGGACTAATTTGAGTTGCAACAGACAGACGGACTGACTGATTGTTCCTGTAACAGCTATAGAATATAAACGTCTGAGATTTTTAAATGGAAAAACTAAGGGCGGGTTACTGTATAACATTAAAAAGTATTGATAATGTGCGGTATTTCCAAAAACAAAACAGGTTTGCATACCTGATTTCAGCCGATTGTTCCTATGGCAGCTATATGTTATAGTGGTCCGAATTTGATACAATTTAGACAGCACATTAAGAACGTAATAAGAATAGGATTTGCCAAATCTTGTTGCAATATCTTGAAAAACAACAAAAATCGGCCGATAGCTTCTATGACAGCTATACGATATATCGGTCCGATCTGGCCCGTTCCGACTTATTTACAGCCTACAGCAGAAATAAGCTTGTGTGCCAAGTTTAATGAAGATAGCTCAATAACTGGGGGACTAATTTGAGTTGCAACAGACAGACGGACTGACTGATTGTTCCTGTAACAGCTATAGAATATAAACGTCTGAGATTTTTAAATGGAAAAACTAAGGTCGGGTTACTGTATAACATTAAAAAGTATTGATAATGTGCGGTATTTCCAAAAACAAAACAGGTTTGCATACCTGATTTCAGCCGATTGTTCCTATGGCAGCTATATGTTATAGTGGTCCGATTTTGATACAATTTTGACAGCACATTAAGAACGTAATAAGAATAGGATTTGCCAAATCTTGTTGCAATATCTTGAAAAACAATAAAAATCGGCCGATAGCTTCTATGACAGCTATACGATAAATCGGTCCGATCTGGCTCTTTCCGACTTATTTACAGCCTACAGCAATAATAAGCTTGTGTGCCAAGTTTCATGAAGATAGCTCAATAACTGGGGGACTAATTTGAGTTGCAACAGACAGACGGACTGACTGATTGTTCCTATAACAGCTATAGAATATAAACGTCTGAGATATTTAAATGAAAAAACAAAGGGCGGGTTACTATATAACATTAAAAAGTATTGATAATGTGCGGTATTTCAAAAAACTTAACGGGTTTGCATACAAAAACCCTGATTTCAGCAGATTGTTCCTATGGCAGCTATATGTTATAATGGTTCGATTTTGATACAATTTAGACAGCACATTAAGAACGTAATAAGAATAGGATTTGCCAAATCTTGTTGCAATATCTTGAAAAACAACAAAATTCGGCCGATAGCTTCTATGACAGCTATACGATATATCGGTCCGATCTGGCTCGTTCCGACTTATTTACAGCCTACAGCAATAAGAAGCTTGTATGCCAAGTTTCATGAAGATAGCTCAAAAACTGAGAGACTAGTTTGCGTTGCAACAGACGGACGGACGAACGGACGGACGGACGGACGGACGGACGGACGGACGGACGGACGGACGGACGGACGGACGGACGGACGGACAGACGGACATCCATTTTTCGACTCCTCTGGTGATGCTGATTCAGAATATATATACTTTATAGGGTCGGAGATGTCTCCTAAGGTGCGTTGCAAACTTCTGGCTAAAATTAATATACCCTCTGCAAGGGTATAAAAAGTTGTCTGCTGCTGGAGTTGAACTCGGGTTCTAACATTAGGAAAAACCGACATAAGCACATGGCCACTGTGCAATACTGTTTCTTGAATATCTTCCTTATTTATCGGCCGATCGTATTGAACTTATCTTATTGATCTTTGCCAACACGCCCGCATGGTGGTTTTTATCACATGTATAAAAAATGGTTGCTGTAGAGCTATATTTGCAGCTACAATCGACTTTTTTTCGATTTGTGGGGGCGGATGGAAGCGTGGCGAAAATCCAAAATAAACTTGATCTGCGTGCAGAATTAACACAAATTGTCCAAAAATTTGGTAGCTCTAGCTCTTATAATAGCTGAGATCTAGGTTTTCACACGGACGGACAGACAGACAGACGGACAGACGGACAGACTGACATGGCTATATCGACTCGGCTGTTCATGCTGATGCAGAATATATATACTTTATGGGGTCGGAGATGTCTCCTTCTGCCTGTTACAAACATTTTCGGTTGGCACAAAGTTATAATACCCTTATACTCTTCGAGTAGCGGGTATAAAAAATATAAGATACAAAAAAAATAAATATAATTCGCCGCGGCACCCAGGAGTTGAACTCCGGACCTCTCGCTTAACAGTCAACTACCATCACCACTCGACCACTACATTTCTAACGCAATGACCAATAAAATTGCACTATGAATATATTCGGTGCACATCATTAAAAAAAAAGTTGCCACATAATTAAAAAAAAACAAGTCGGAAAGGCTACAGTCGAGCTGACTCGACTGTGATATACCCGCTACAATTCTTCGGAAAACACGTGCCAAATGTGAACAATGTGTTCTTGCTTTTTATTTCTTTCCGTCTCTAATTTGTTTTGCCTATGCGGGTTCCACTCGATTTTTATTGGATGTTGCCCTTTGCTGTTATTACTTTGCAATTATAAATTATGCATGTGGGAAAGAGACGCCTATACATACATATATGCTGCCTCACAATACATCTCAACATATCTAATTAGATTTGTCGTTTGTTTTTTGTGTTGCTGCTCAATGTCTCTTTCGATTCTAAGTGGCTTTAAATATACTACAAATTTATTTTGAATTTTGCAACACACTATAAAATAAAAAAAAATATAAGATACAAAAAAATAAATATATTTCACCGCGGCACCCAGGAGTTGAACTCCGGACCTCTCGCTTAACAGTCAACTACCATCACCACTCGTCCACTGCATTTCTAACGCAATGACCAATAAAATTGCACTATGAATATTTTCGGTGCACATCATTAAAAAAAAAAGTTGCCACATAATTAAAAAAAAAAAAAGGTTGCCACATAATTAAAAAAAGTTGTCTGCTGCTGGAGTTGAACTCGGGTTCTGACATTAGGAAAAACCGACATAAGCACATGGCCACAGTGCAATACTATTTCTTGAATATCTTCCTTATTTATCGGCCGATTTTATTGATCTTTGCCAACACGCCCGCATGGTGGTTTTTATCACATGTATAAAAAATGGTTGCTGTAGAGCTATATTTGCAGCTACAATCTACTTTTTTTTCGATTTGTGGGGGCGGTTTTCACACGGACGGACAGACAGACGGACGGACAGACGGACATGGCTATATCGACTCGGCTGTTCATGCTGATTCAGAATATATATACTTTATGGGGTCGGAGATGTCTCCTTCTGCCTGTTACAAACATTTTCGGTTGGCACAAAGTTATAATACCCTTATACTCTTCGAGTAGCGGGTATAAAAAATATAAGATACAAAAAAAATAAATATAATTCGCCGCGGCACCCAGGAGTTGAACTCCGGACCTCTCGCTTAACAGTCAACTACCATCACCACTCGACCACTGCATTTCTAACGCAATGACCAATAAAATTGCACTATGAATATTTTCGGTGCACATCATTAAAAAAAAAGTTGCCACATAATTAAAAAAAAAACAAGAAAGCAAGGCTACCTTCGGCTTGCCGAAGGTTTCATACCCTTGCAGTTATACAAAATATAAAATATATTTGGATTGCTGCTGGTTTCTGTGGTATTTATTGAACAATTATAACAGTACAGGAAGTCAAGATTTTGACCTGATTAAGGCTATAAATCAAACACCTGCTTCGAAAAAAAATAATTCTACCTTTTTAATGGTTTTGTATATACCTGGATTTCTTATATACTTAACACAAAATGTTATGAGGAAATGTCTTTGTGTTATAAAGGATCTGTTGGGCATAAAATATAAATAAATTTGGAAAGTTCTCATTCAAAAATGCGTTTGAATAACAGCTACATGATTTTTTGTTTAACAGCTATATGTAATAGTACTCAGATTTCCATAATATTGCAACATGAACCTTCATAAGGCCGATCGTTGATCGTTATAAGTTATAAAAGTTCGATTTCGAACTTTATTATTAGGGACACACTTAGATTTGGATGTGGTAAGCCTGATAGCTATATCTTGAAATATAACGAAAATCGGCCGATAGGCTCCATGACAGCTATACGATATATCAGTCCGATCTGGCCCGTTCCGACTTATTTAAAGAGGGCAGAAATAAGCAGCTTGTGAGCAAATATTCTTGAAGATAGCTCAATAACTGGGGGACTAATTTGCGTTGCAACAGACAGACGGACTGACTGATTGTTCCTATAACAGCTATAGAATATAAACGTTTGAGATATTAAAATGGAAAAACTAAGGGCGGGTTACTGTATAACATTAAAAAGTATTGATAATGTGTGGTATTTCCAAAAACAAAACGGGTTTGCATACAAAAACCCTGATTTCAGCCGATTGTTCCTATGGCAGCTATATGTTATAATGGTTCGATTTTGATACAATTTAGACAGCACATTAAGAACGTAATAAGAATAGGATTTGCCAAATCTTGTTGCAATATCTTGAAAAACAACAAAAATCGGCCGATAGCTTCTATGACAGCTATACGATATATCGGTCCGATCTGGCCCGTTCCGACTTATTTACAGCCTACAGCAATAATAAGCTTGTGTGCCAAGTTTAATGAAGATAGCTCAATAACTGGGGGGACTAATTTGAGTTGCAACAGACAGACGGACTGACTGATTGTTCCTGTAACAGCTATAGAATATAAACGTCTGAGATTTTTAAATGGAAAAACTAAGGGCGGGTTACTGTATAACATTAAAAAGTATTGATAATGTGCGGTATTTCCAAAAACAAAACAGGTTTGCATACCTGATTTCAGCCGATTGTTCCTATGGCAGCTATATGTTATAGTGGTCCGAATTTGATACAATTTAGACAGCACATTAAGAACGTAATAAGAATAGGATTTGCCAAATCTTGTTGCAATATCTTGAAAAACAACAAAAATCGGCCGATAGCTTCTATGACAGCTATACGATATATCGGTCCGATCTGGCCCGTTCCGACTTATTTACAGCCTACAGCAGAAATAAGCTTGTGTGCCAAGTTTAATGAAGATAGCTCAATAACTGGGGGACTAATTTGAGTTGCAACAGACAGACGGACTGACTGATTGTTCCTGTAACAGCTATAGAATATAAACGTCTGAGATTTTTAAATGGAAAAACTAAGGTCGGGTTACTGTATAACATTAAAAAGTATTGATAATGTGCGGTATTTCCAAAAACAAAACAGGTTTGCATACCTGATTTCAGCCGATTGTTCCTATGGCAGCTATATGTTATAGTGGTCCGATTTTGATACAATTTTGACAGCACATTAAGAACGTAATAAGAATAGGATTTGCCAAATCTTGTTGCAATATCTTGAAAAACAATAAAAATCGGCCGATAGCTTCTATGACAGCTATACGATAAATCGGTCCGATCTGGCTCTTTCCGACTTATTTACAGCCTACAGCAATAATAAGCTTGTGTGCCAAGTTTCATGAAGATAGCTCAATAACTGGGGGACTAATTTGAGTTGCAACAGACAGACGGACTGACTGATTGTTCCTATAACAGCTATAGAATATAAACGTCTGAGATATTTAAATGAAAAAACAAAGGGCGGGTTACTATATAACATTAAAAAGTATTGATAATGTGCGGTATTTCAAAAAACTTAACGGGTTTGCATACAAAAACCCTGATTTCAGCAGATTGTTATGGC
>JAECXD010001542.1:0-105691 GCA_018151445.1 Zaprionus inermis | reverse complement strand
TCTAAACGAAAATTCACTTGTTAAGGATCTTCACTTGGTTAAACCAGTTTTTTCGCCAGGTCCCGACGGTGTTCCCGCTTGTGTACGTCGGTTCTGTGCCAACTCCCTAAGTAAGCCATTGCTCAAACTATTTTCGCTGTCCTTAGATACTTCATCCTTTCCTTCCATTTGGAAGGAATCTTTTATCATCCCCTTGTTTAAGAAGGGCAGTAAGTCTGAAGCAAGCAATTATAGAGGTATCTCTAAATTGTCGGCTATACCTAAATTCTTCGAGAATGTATTAACTCCTCACTTGCAACATTTCTGTAGATCCGTCATATCGCCTTCTCAGTACGGATTTATAAAACGTCGATCAACTACGACAAACTTACTGGAGCTGACATCCTTTGTTATAAAAGGTTTTC
Source organism: Zaprionus inermis (assembly GCA_018151445.1). Taxonomy (NCBI): domain Eukaryota; kingdom Metazoa; phylum Arthropoda; class Insecta; order Diptera; family Drosophilidae; genus Zaprionus; species Zaprionus inermis. The sequence continues at coordinate 105,287 of JAECXD010001542.1, read as the reverse complement.
AGGAAAATCTTCAAACTGATGTTATATACACTGATTTCAGTAAGGCTTTTGACTCAGTAAATCATTCCCTTCTTTGCACATAAACTCAGCCTCTTAGGCTTCACACCAAAACTTCTTAATTGGATTGTGAGTTATCTGAATGGCAGAACCCAAAGAGTTCTCTTTAAAAATGTACTTTCACACCTTCTTCATGCCACATCTGGCGTTCCTCAGGATAGCCATCTAGGCCCCCTCCTTTTTACGCTTTTCATCAATGACCTACCTTTGGTCATACATAACTCCCGTACTCTCATGTATGCGGATGATGTAAAGCTTTGTTATCAATTTAAAGATGACTACTGCCACTCGCACTTACAAGCCGACCTAGATAGTTTTCATTCCTGGTGTTGTGCAAATTTCTTAAACCTGAACAGCTCCAAATGCAAGTTGATGACATTCTATCGAGCCAGTCCAAAGTACGAAAAGTAGAAAGAATTACTCTAGTTGATGATCTTGGGGTCCGTTTGGACCGAAAACTAAAGTTTTCCGAACATATTTCCCATATGGTCAATAAAGCCATGGGTGTGCTTGGCTTTATTAAGAGATGGTCTAAGGAGTTTGACGATCCTTATGTAACAAAGACCCTCTACACCTCACTTGTTCGTCCAATTCTGGAATATGGATCATGCGTATGGTGTCCCCAGTACACTACTCACAAAAACCGCATTGAATCTGTACAAAAAAATTTTTTAATTTTCGCCTTACGAGGCCTTAACTGGGACGTAAATTTAAGACTTCCTTCCTATGGCAGTAGACTTCTACTACTTAACTTACCTTCTCTAGCTAATCGTAGAACCATGCTGGGTGTAGTATTTATTAATAACCTCATCCAAGGTGACATTGACAGTGTTGACCTGGTTAGCCAGCTACACTTTTCTGTCCCTTGTAGATTAACACGTATTTACTTACCACTAACTCTTCCTAATTGTAGGTCGAACTATGCCCTACACGATCCGTTTAGGGTATTATGTTCTGACTATAATAATCTTTACTTTCTTTCTTCTAACGCTTCCTCTGTTGCATGCCTAAAATTTGAAATCTTGTCCTACCTATCTAGAAATTAAGTAATCTTTCCTCGAAAATCTTTTCTATCTCGGTATTTTTGCATGCCCGCGTTCTCTATTTCGCGTTTCGCGTTTCGAGTCGTACGTCAGACGACTGTGCCCCTCGGTCGGTTGGGCGGGAGGTGGACATTCGCTGTGTCTGGGATCCGCGCGTAACAAGCATCGGCTTGGTTTTGCAAGGACCACTTGATTATACATTCATTATGTCAACGTCAAAAAAAAAAAAAAAAAAAAAAAATTTCATGTAGCTGTTAAACAAAAAATCATGTAGCTGTTATTCAAACGCATTTTTGAATGAGAACTTTCCACATTTATTTATATTTTATGACCAACAGATCCTTTACAACACAAAGACATTTCCTCATAACATTTTGTGTTAAGTATATAAGAAATCCAGGTATATACAAAAGCATTAAAAAGGTAGAATTATTTTTTTCGAAGCAGGTGTTTGATTCATAGCCTTAATCAGGTCAAAATCTTGAATTCCTGTACTGTTATAATTGTTCAATAAATACCACAGAAACCAGCAGCAATCCAAATATATTTTATATTTTGTATAACTGCAAGGGTATGAAACCTTCGGCAAGCCGAAGGTAGCCTTGCTTTCTTGTTTACTTTGCAACCTGCAAGTAATTAACTGGCGCCCGAGCAGAGACCGGTACGCGTACGATACAGCAAAACGTCTTGTAAGTTCGCGGCTGGCAATAACTTTTGCCGCAACCGGTCTAAAACGCGAGTGTAAGTGAACGTGCAACTCCGAAAAAAATTAAAACATTTTTCGTTCGTTCAAATCGACTCCGGCAAATCGAACTTAACTTGTTCATTTGCCCATCGGTGGACTCCAAGGACTGAAGACAGGGCCACAGACCACCCCTCAACCCTGTACGCATCGCAGGATCCCTAGTAGTTGTGGGACAAACAGGATGAAATCCGGATCGTCGGAGGGAGGAGCCACATCATATAAGTTACCCATAGTACTGTAAGATTACACCAATTCATTATCAAGAAACTAAACTAAAAACACAAATAGACTCTTAAGAAAACACGCATATAAAAAACCGTAAAACGATAAATCAAACAAAGAGATCACAAAAGTGATATAACCGATTCCAACTTTACAATTCCCAAGGGACCCTCTAAAGTAAAAGGAAAAAACCAGCCTCTGGTTATAAATCAAATAAGCAACAAACACGAACACACACACACACACATACATACACACAAAAACAAATTATCTCTAAGAAAACACAATATCTTACTAACTCAATTCAAACATAATAAGCTCCATAATTTGCTCCCTTGACCAATATAAAACTCGACACATTCTTAATCCAGATTCGCTTTGCGTTTTATGGCTAACGTGAATAATCTTATCAGGCCCTCAATACTAAGTGCAGAAGCTTGTAGACAAAGAATTAGACGTCAGGAAGAACAAGAACTTAATAGAAATATGGTTGAAAACATAGACAGAGATGCATTAGCAGCAACAGTGAGTGAAATCCTAGCACAACAATTGCCAGGTTTGTTGAGACGTCACAATTCTTCAGAAGAATTTGCGAACGTAACAGACCAAGTAATTGCCCCAGAGCATGCAGGGAACTTAGGAGACTTAGACAGAGTGCCGGATATAGTAAAAACTATCCGAGACTTTTCAGGTGACCCTTCAGAGTTCAGCTCATGGAAGAAGGGAGTAGATCGTATCTTAGAAGCGTACAGTGCTTACCAGGGTACCCCAAAATACTATGGTATCTTACATACCATACGTAATAAGATTGTAGGACACGCCGACATGGCACTAGAATCCTACAATACCCCATTAAACTGGTTAGCGATGTCAAAGTGTCTGACTCTTCACTACGCGGACAAACGTGACATTAACACACTAGAATACCAAATGACGATGCTCATACAGGGTGTTAACCAATCAGTGGAAGAATTCCACCAAACGGTTTATAAACACCTATCACTAATCCTAAACAAGATCGGTTGTATGGGGTTAGGAAGAGAAGCAGAATTGTTAATGACGAAGATGTACAGAGATAAGGCTCTAGACACCTTTGTACGAGGATTACAAGGCGACTTGCCTCGCCTACTGGGAATCAAAGAACCAGTAGATTTACCCTCAGCATTAGACCTTTGCCTCAAGTTAGAAAACCAGAACTTCAGGGCAAGACATGCTACAAACATGGGACAGACAAGACAGTTTAGAAACCAAACTGCAAAACCTTCACCTGCTCCTCGCAGCACTCCCTTCATAAATAGACAACCACCAATTCCATCTCCAAGACCTCAACATTACCAAATCGGACAACAACCACCGACTGCTTTACCACGACAAAATTTAAATAACTTCGGTTACCAGCTTGCACAGCCAGCAGCTGCACCTCGACCTTTCCAGAACAGGCAATTCCTGCCACAACTGTCAGCGCCACCTAGGCCACAGGCCCCAAAACCACTGCCTCGTCCAGAGCCTATGGATGTGGATCCCAGTGTTCAGACCAGAATGATAAATTACACGAACAGACCTCGCTTCGAACCAGGCAAAAGACCACCTGGTCCGATACCAGATGGGATGAAGCGACAAAGAAACTTTAATATACAGACCACAACGGAAGAAAACGAGACGCGACCCCCTGAGACTCCACTGACAATGACGGACTATGAACAAGCTATGGCAGAGTACGAGGACTACAACAACCTTGACGACAACTTGGACGACTACGTAGACCAGATAGACGAAGCCGACGCTGACAATAACACGTACGATTACTACGATGACGCAGCTTTGCATTTTTTAGAATAAAGAGTTCCTCTCTTCCATATTTCGTATGCAAGATGAGGAATGGAAATTTTATTAAAATACTTATAGACACCGGTTCAAACAGAAACTACATCCAACCTAAATTCGTCAATAACCCTATTCAAAATAAAGCACCTTTCAATGCTGTCTCAGTAGGTGGCAGCACAGTAGTTACGCACCATAAGGTAGCAAACCTTTTTAACATTGCAGACGTTAAAGTAAAGTTTTTCCTGTTGCCCACATTGAAATCTTTCGATGCTATTTTGGACAACGATAGTTTAAAAGAATTAGGGGAAGAGATAAAAATAAGTAAAAATATAATGACACTAAAAAACGGTATTTCAATCCCCATCAAAGAAAAAACATTCGAAGCAGTTAACACAATTATTCCGAGAACATCCCACTTGTCCGACACACAAAAAGCCAAGCTAAGCGAATTACTCAAGTCATTTCCAGACTTGTTCGCAGACCCAAACCAGAAACTGACCTACACAACAAATGTGAAGGCAACGATCCGAACCTCGTCCGATACTCCGGTTTACTCAAAATTCTATCAGTATCCAATGACACTGAAAGATGAGGTAAACAAACAGATAAAATAACTTTTAGAAGATGGTATAATTCGACCTTCTAGGTCCCCGTACAATTCACCAGTGTGGATTGTACCTAAAAAGGCAGACGCTTCAGGCGGAAAAAAATATCGAATGGTTATTGATTATCGTAAACTTAATAAAATAACCATTGCATATAAATACCCTATTCCCGAGATAAATGATGAACTTACCCAATTAGGGGACAATAAGGTATTCTCCGTTTTAGATCTGAAAAGTGGCTTCCATCAAATATCTTTGAAAAATAGTGAAATAGAAAAGACCGCTTTCTCCGTGAACAACGGAAAATATGAGTTTACACGACTCCCATTTGGTCTTAAGAAGGCGCACCCTCAATCTTCCAACGTGCATTAGACGACATACTTCGAGAACATATTGGAAAAATATGTTTCATTTATATAGACGATATCATCATATTTAGCAAAGATGATGATACGCAGATTGAGAACTTGGCTAAAATTTTTCAAACTTTACAGAACGCTAACATGAAATGTCAGCTAGACAAATGTGAGTTCATGAAAAACAAAAGTCGAATTCCTTGGATTTGTTGTCTCCGATAGGGGAATAGAAACAAACCCAAGTAAGGTGGCAGCGATAGCAAATTATTCCTGCCCTAAAACTTTGAGAGATCTAAGATCTTTCCTAGGGCTTTCAGGCTACTATAGAAGGTTTATACAAAATTATGCCAAATTGGCAGAACCCCTAACTTCACTTTTAAGAGGGGAAGATGGACACGTGTCCAAAAGAATGTCATCAAAAAAAATAATTTCATTAGACAATGAAGCCCTAGAGTCTTTTAAGAAACTTAAAAGTAACCTAGTTTCAAAAGAAATAATTCTCCGTTACCCAGATTTCATTTCCATTTAACTACTGATGCTTCAAATTTCGCGATAGGAGCAGTCCTATCGCAAGACAACCACCCTATATCATTTCTCTCTAGAACACTTTCCAAAGCCGAAGAGAACTATGCGGCTAACGAGAAAGAGATGCTAGCCATAATTTGGGCACTCAAGGCCCTCAAAAATTACCTGCACGGTAAAAGCAAAGGTTAAGATCTTTACAGATCATCAACCTTTAACACATTCTCTGAGTAGCTGGAATGGAAATGCCAGAATCAAGAGATGGAAAGCATATCTAGAGGAGTATGATTATGAAATATTCTATAAACCGGGAAAGGAAAATGTTGTTGCAGACGCGCTCTCAAGAATACCTTTAGAGCAAATTAACTCCGTTGCCTCTACACAACACAGCGCCGAATGTTCTAGCCAGCGAAAGTTCTAGCCAGCGTCGAAGCCCCAATAAATGTTTTCAAAAATCAAATATTCTTTTACAAATCAGATAAATATGACTACAGGTTCACCATCCCATTTCCTACCTTCCATAGACATGAAATATACCTACTCGACTACACTACGGACGATATAATAACAGACTTAAAAAAATATCTCAACCCTTCCGTAATAAACGGTATTCACACGACTGAAAATATAATGGGAAAAATACAGACAATTTACCGAAGTCACTTCAAAGGAATCAAAACTCGATTCACCCAGTCCAGGGTAGAAGACTTGATAGACGAAACTGAACAGGAAGAAAGAATTCTTGAAATCCATAGGAGAGCACATCGAAACGCTCTAGAAAATCAAAAGCAACTATCAGAAACCCATTATTTTCCAAAAATGAAGCACAAAATTATACATTTAGTCAAGCAATGTAAAGTTTGCAAAGAGGTTAAATATGACAGACACCCCCCTAATCCGGAACTTCAAGAAACTCCTACTCCAGAATACCCCGGTCACATATTGCACATTGACATCTACTCTACCGAACGACACTTAGTACTCACTGCAATAGACAAGTTTTCCAAATTAGCGCATGCACGAATTATAAACTCAAAAGCGATAGAGGACATCAGAACCCCTTTGCGCGATATTATATTCTATTTCGGAGTCCCTAAACATATCGTTATGGACAACGAAAAAGCTTTCAATTCACAGTCAATTAAGTTCATGCTGGAACAGCTACAGATAGAAGTTTATACTGCCCCAACATACAAAAGTACCGTTAACGGTCAGATAGAACGCTTCCACTCAACACTTTCAGAAATAATGAGATGCCTCAAGAAAGAGGGGACAGAGAGGAATTTCAAGGAACTTTTAGAAAGGGCAGTTTACGAGTACAATTACAGTTTTCATTCCGTTACAAAGAAACGACCACTAGAAGTATTCTTCGGCAGGAGAGTGACAACAGACCCGGACCAATACGAAACGGACAGACAAGATAACATTGAAAGACTTAAAAATAAACAGAAAACGGACCGGACAAACCATAATAAGAGCAAAAAGGAAATACGTAATTATCAGCCTGGAGAAGAAATATTCGTAAGAATAAACACTAGATTAGGTTCCAAGCTTTCCCCAAGATATAGGAAAGAAACAGTTAAAGAAAACAAGCACACAATAATAATAACAGTATCAGGAAAAACAGTACATAAAAGCCATATCAAAATCTACAATTTTTCAGGATATTACTATGGATTACGAACGATGTTGGTGGAACGATGAACCTTACGAACTATACGAACGCACAGATACTGACAATAACCAAGGGAATCGGAAAAGTACAAACCTCAACGACCAAACTAATACAGGTTGGAAGCACATAGCGGGTAGTCCGGATCATGATGACCTGGTTATGATAGAGCAAAACTTGGATAAACTTATTGACAACAATAACCAACAGGTCATTATTAACAAACAGTTAGAAGAAAGAATAAATAAACTCACTTCGGTATCCAACGCCCTTACAAATTCTATTGAGATAGCTATTAGCCTGCACAATCAGATTAGACTTCTAAAAGAAGAAATTATTAACATAAGATATGCCATTCAGTGGGCACAACTAAACGTAGTTAACACACTCGTACTGAATGAAGATGAGTTAATTGAAATCGAGAAAATTTTTAAAAGAAATAACATGCCACCCCTGTCAATGGAAGAAATAATGGAGTTTTCCGATGTCTCAATTTTACACAATAAAACAACACTTTTGTATATTGTAAAAATTCCAAACTTAGAAGAAATACAATACCAAGACATTATCATAAAGCCCATAGTACAAAACAATTCAATTATACACTTAAACTTTCAAGAAATTTTTGTTTTCAAAAATCTCACCTATGGCATTCCCCAAACTTGTAAAATAATAGAATATATTAAGATATGCGATAAGAAAAACATTGTTAATATAAGTAATTCAAATTGCATCGATTTGCTCAATGCATGTGCTTCATCTTTGGGCTGAAGAAATCGCTCAGGCTACTACCAAGGAACCGAAAATAATAACGAGTCCACATATGGCGTTGACTCATTAAATTTTTTAAGGATCGCTCCCAGATACCGTTCATTAAACGTCAGTTGGCTGAAGGAAGACTAAAAATTCTCAGCGACACCGGAGTGGGAATTATGGAATTATGTAAAGCCCGTAAAGGAGCTAGAAGACAAAATTTCGGTCAAAAAACATTTCACTATAAGCTCAATACATGGCACCATTGATATAAAAAATAAATGCCTTTTTACTAGACTCACTCGGTACATTTAATGCCAGTGAAGACTTTGACCTGGTAACGCCGGCCGGAATAATATGAAATCCACCGAAAAGACTTTACAGTGCCAAGGCACGTCAACTGTGATAGTGTGAGCTGCACAGATGTAAATAGCATAAATGTTCCTGAGCCTGTAAAAAAAGAATTTTAAAATTATTCTTAAAAACATTAAAGCAACTGTTAAAACAAGACATTAGCAGACCGTCAAGGGTTGTTGACAAAAAGGCATAGACGTCGAGGTTAAAAGCAACAAGCGATCGGAAATCAATTTTAGGGAACTAAATAAAAAAAAAAAATTTGCAGACCGCTACCAAGTGCCAAGTATACTCATTCTAGCGAACTTGGGAAAGACAAGTTTTTTTGAAATCACATAAAGTCAGGGTACCATCAAACTAATCTAGCAGAGCATGGGAGCAAGAAAATCTTATTTTCAGTTATCGGTGGAATATATGAGTTCTGCCGCTTACTATTTAGCCCTAAAAATACTGGAAGCATTTTTCAAAGGGCCATTAAAGATGCTTTAAGAGAGCACATCGGGGAAAATATGTTACGTTTATGTAGACGATTTTGTTCAGAAGATAAAGCCGATCATGTCAAGCATATGAAATATTATAAAGATGTTTGATTGACGATAACATGACAGTTTTACAGGAAAAGACTACATTTTAAAAAGATAGCATAGATAGATAGCATTATTCATTGCCCTGGCAAATTACTATAGAGTATTTTTTTGGACGTTGATACAATGAATGTATAATCAAGTAGTCCGGGCAAGCCGATGCTTGTTACGCGCGGATCCCAGACACAGCGAATGTCCACCTCCCGCCCAACCGACCGAGGGGCACAGTCGTCTGACGTACGACTCGAAACGCGAAACGCGAAATAGAGAACGCGGGCATGCAAAGATACCGAGATAGAAAAGAATTTCGAGGAAAGATTACCTTATTTCTAGATAGGTAAGAAAGAATTTCAAATTTTAAGCATGCAACAGAGGAAGCGTTAGAAAAAAGAAAGTAATGATTATTATAGTCCAAACATAATACCCTAAATGGATCGTGAAAGGCATAGTTCGACCTACAATTAGGAAGAGTTAGTGATAAGTAATTACGTGTTAGTCTGCAAATACTACACCCAGCATGGTCCTACGATTAAATAGAGAAGGTGAGTTATGCTTATGTATCTAGATTTCAATCCATTTAACCATTGAGGACTGATGCTTCAGCAAGCGGTATCAGATTCACTGACAAAAATACCGTCTTTGAGATTCTTAAAGAAGTGGTGAACCCAGAAAACGTTAATGCAAGCATATTTTTCGATTGCTAAATTCTGGCACTGCAAAAATATGGTGTTAGACATAACCGATATAAACGAGCAAGTAGAGATCATCACTGCCGAACATAATCGTGCCCAGGAAAATATTCTTTTCTTCTAAAATGGGAAAATTGGCCAGCGAAATTGTGTCAAATTGTGTGGAGTGTGCACGCAAGCCAAGTATGACAGACACCTGAAAAAGGAAGAACTCGGGAAGATATGCTGGATAACTTCTGCATACGATATATTTATACCCTTGCAGAGGGTATATTAATTTTAGCCAGAAGTTTGCAACGCACCTTAGGAGACATCTCCGACCCTATAAAGTATATATATTCTGAATCAGCATCACCAGAGGAGTCGAAAAATGGATGTTCGTCTGTCCGTCCGTCCGTCCGTCTGTTGCAACGCCTGTCTGTCTGTCCGTATGAAAACCTAGATCTCAGCTATTATAAGAGCTAGAGCTACCAAATTTGGAGACAATATGTGTTAATTCTGCACGCAAATCAAGTTTATTTTGGATTTTTACCACGCCTCCATCCGCCCCCATAAATCGAAAATAAGTCGATTGTAGCTGCAAATATAGCTCTACAGCAATCATTTTTTATACATGTGATAAAAACTGTGTTGGCAAAGTTTCAATAAGATCAGCCGATAAATAAGGAAGATATTCAAGAAATAGTATTGCACTGTGGCCATGTGCTTATGTCGGTTTTTCCTAATGTCAGTACCCGAGTTCAACTCCAGCAGCAGACAACTTTTTTTAATTATGTGGCAACTTTTTTTTTTTAATTATGTGCACCGAAAATATTCATAGTGCAATTTTATCGGTCATTGCGTAAGAAATGCAGTGGTCGAGTGGTGATGGTAGTTACCTGTTAAGCGAGAGTTTCGGAGTTCAACTCCTGGGTGCCTTATATTTATTTTTTTTTGTATCTTCTTTTTTTATACCCTTGCAGTTTTTTATTTTATAGTGTGTTGCAAAATTCAAAATACATTTATAATATATTTAAAGCCACTTAGAATCGAAAGAGACATTGAGCAGCAACACAAAAAACAAACGACAAATCTAATTAGATATGTTGAGATGTATTGTGAGGCAGCATATATGAATGTATGTATAGGCGTCTCTTTCACACATGCATAAATTATAACTGCAAAGTAATAAAATCAAAGGGCAACATCCAATAAGAATCGAGTGGAACTTTGCATAGGTAAAACAAATTAGAGACGGAATGAAATAAAAAGCAAGAACGCATTGTTCACATTTGGCACGTGTTTTTCCGAAGAATTGTAGCGGGTATATCACAGTCGAGTCAGCTCGACTGTAGCCTTTCCGACTTGTTCGAAATACATTATTTCCGTTGCGGAAACTTTGGGAGCTGAAAACAAAACGATTAAAAATGCGTGCGTTCGACTTAAATTGTTAACTTCTATTATTCCATTTTGCCTTTTTAAGCCTTGCTATCATACGTCTGCGATGCGGGGCAAATTCAAAGAGAGTAAAAGAGTTGATTTTCGCTCCCGCTCCGACATAAACTAACTTATCCTAGACTTCAAAAATTTTTCTTTTGAACTAATAATTTATTCAATCGTCTTTAAGCAGTGTCAAACGAGTGATAATGATGAACCCTTATACATCCTTTCTGCAAAAGAAGTTTGTAATTATCTCTTCTATCACGACTTATAGTGAAACGAGCAACAGTTATTTGAGTATAAAACGGACACTTTATGCAGATATACCATAATGTAACCATACTATGTACAAATGAACACGTAAGTTTAGTATCAGTCCTCGCACTTTGATTTTAATAAATCAGTTTTATATTGAAATCGAATCGAAACACTGTTTCTTAAATATACTGCTCAGGCTATGTTATAATTGTTCAATACAGAAACCAGCAGCAATCCAAATATATTTTATATTTTGTATAACTGCAAGGGTATGAAACCTTCGACAAGCCGAAGGTAGCCTTGCTTTCTTGTTTTACATATTTTTAACAAAAAATATTTTCGACCGGCATTGATAAATTTTCAAAATTTTCCAGTTGGTGAATTTATTCCCAAATATTAGAACAGTGTCAATATTGCTGCAATCAAATCTGAAACAATAACATCACTGCTAAAAAAACAGCTACAACATTTACGTTGTGAATGCACCACCTCTTCACAGCTTTTAAAATGGTCATGTGGAGCGATTCCACAGCAAATATCTCAAAATTGAATTGGTCCTGATGGCGACAGTAGAATACAAAACAAGAAAGCAAGGCTACCTTCGGCTTGCCGAAGGTTTCATACTCTTGCAGTTATACAAAATATAAAATATATTTGGATTGCTGCTGGTTTCTGTGGTATGTATTGAACAATTATAACAGTACTGGAAGTCAAGATTTTCACCTGATTAAGGCTATGAATCAAACACCTGCTTCGAAAAAAAATAATTCTACCTTTATAATGCTTTTGTATATACCTGGATTTCTTATATACTTAACACAATATGTTATGAGGAAATGTCTTTGTGATGTAAAGGATCTGTTGGTCATAACATATAAATAAATTTAGAAAGTTCTCATTCAAAAATGCGTTTGAATAACAGCTACATGATTTTTTGTTTAACAACTATATGTAATAGTACTCAGATTTCCATAAAATTGCAACATGAACCTTCATTAGACCGATCGTTGATCGTTATAAGTTATAAAAGTACGATTTCGAACTTTATTATTAGGGACACACTTAGATTTGGATGTGGTAAGCCTGATAGCTATATCTTGAAATATAACAAAAATCGGCCGATAGGCTCCATGACAGCTATACGATATATCGGTCCGATCTGGCTCGTTCCGACTTATTTACAGCCTACATCAATAATAAGCTTGGGTGCCAAGTTTCATGAAGATAGCTCAATAACTGGGGGACTAATTTGCGTTGCAACAGACAGACGGACTGACTGATTGTTCCTATAACAGCTATAGAATATAAACGTCTGAGATATTTAAATGGAAAAACTTAGGGCTGGTTACTGTATAACATTAAAAAGTATTGATAATGTGCGGTATTTCCAAAAACAAAACAGGTTTGCATACAAAAACCCTGATTTCAGCCGATTGTTCCTATGGCAGCTATATGTTATAGTGGTCCGATTTTGATACAATTTTGACAGCACATTAAGAACGTAATTAGAATAGGATTTGCCAAATCTTGTTGCAATATCTTGAAAAACAACAAAAATCGGCCGATAGCTTCTATGACAGTTATACGATATATCGGTCCGATCTGGCTCGTTCCGACTTATTTACAGCCTACATCAATAATAAGCTTGGGTGCCAAGTTTCATAAAGATAGCTCAATAACTGGGGGACTAATTTGCGTTGCAACAGACAGACGGACTGACTGATTGTTCCTATAACAGCTATAGAATATAAACGTCTGAGATATTTAAATGGAAAAACTAAGGGCGGGTTACTGTATAACATTAAAAATTATTGATAATGTGCGGTATTTCCAAAAACAAAACAGGTTTGCATACGAAAACCCTGATTTCAGCCGATTGTTCCTATGGCAGCTATATGTTATAGTGGTCCGATTTTGATACAATTTTGACAGCACATTAAGAACGTAATAAGAATAGGATTTGCCAAATCTTGTTGCAATATCTTGAAAAACATCAAAAATCGGCCGATAGCTTCTATGACAGCTATACGATATATCGGTCCGATCTGGCTCGTTCCGACTTATTTACAGCCTACATCAATAATAAGCTTGGGTGCCAAGTTTCATTAAGATAGCTCAATAACTGGGGGACTAATTTGAGTTGCAACAGACAGACGGACTGACTGATTGTTCCTTTAACAGCTATAGAATATAAACGTCTGAGATATTTAAATGGAAAAACTAAGGGCGGGTTACTGTATAACATTAAAAAGTATTGATAATGTGCGGTATTTCCAAAAACAAAACAGGTTTGCATACGAAAACCCTGATTTCAGCCGATTGTTCCTATGGCAGCTATATGTTATAGTGGTCCGATTTTGATACAATTTTGACAGCACATTAAGAACGTAATAAGAATAGGATTTGCCAAATCTTGTTGCAACATCTTGAAAAACATCAAAAATCGGCCGATAGCTTCTATGACAGCTATACGATATATCGGTCCGATCTGGCTCGTTCCGACTTATTTACAGCCCACATCAATAATAAGCTTGTGTGGCAAGTTTCATGAAGATAGCTCAATAACTGGGGGACTAATTTGAGTTGCAACAGACAGACGGACTGACTGATTGTTCTTATAACAGCTATAGAATATAAACGTCTGAGATATTTAAATGGAAAAACTAAGGGCGGGTTACTGTATAACATTAAAAAGTATTGATAATGTGCGGTATTTCCAAAAACAAAACAGGTTTGCATACAAAAACCCTGATTTCAGCCGATTGTTCCTATGGCAGTTATATGTTATAGTGGTCCGATTTTGATATAATTTTGACAGCACATTAAGAACGTAATAAGAATAGGATTTGCCAAATCTTGTTGCAATATCTTAAAAAACAACAAAAATCGGCCGATAGCTTATATGACAGCTATACGATATATCGGTCCGATCTGGCTCGTTCCGACTTATTTACAGCCTATATCAATAATAAGCTTGGGTGCCAAGTTTCATGAAGATAGCTCAATAACTGGGGGACTAATTTGCGTTGCAACAGACAGACGGACTGACTGATTGTTCCTATAACAGCTATAGAATATAAACGTCTGAGATATTTAAATGGAAAAACTTAGGGCGGGTTACTGTATAACATTAAAAAGTATTGATAATGTGTGGTATTTCCAAAAACAAAACAGGTTTGCATACAAAAACCCTGATTTCAGCCGATTGTTCCTATGGCAGCTATATGTTATAGTGGTCCGATTTTGATACAATTTTGACAGCATATTAAGAACGTAATAAGAATAGGATTTGCCAAATCTTGTTGCAATATCTTGAAAAACAACAAAAATCGGCCGATAGCTTCTATGACAGTTATACGATATATCGGTCCGATCTGGCTCGTTCCGACTTATTTACAGCCTACATCAATAATAAGCTTGGGTGCCAAGTTTCATGAAGATAGCTCAATAACTGGGGGACTAATTTGCGTTGCAACAGACAGACGGACTGACTGATTGTTCCTATAACAGCTATAGAATATAAACGTCTGAGATATTTAAATGGAAAAACTAAGGGCGGGTTACTGTATAACATTAAAAATTATTGATAATGTGCGGTATTTCCAAAAACAAAACAGGTTTGCATACGAAAACCCTGATTTCAGCCGATTGTTCCTATGGCAGCTATATGTTATAGTGGTCCGATTTTGATACAATTTTGACAGCACATTAAGAACGTAATAAGAATAGGATTTGCCAAATCTTGTTGCAATATCTTGAAAAACATCAAAAATCGGCCGATAGCTTCTATGACAGCTATACGATACATCGGTCCGATCTGGCTCGTTCCGACTTATTTACAGCCTACATCAATAATAAGCTTGGGTGCCAAGTTTCATTAAGATAGCTCAATAACTGGGGGACTAATTTGAGTTGCAACAGACAGACGGACTGACTGATTGTTCCTATAACAGCTATAGAATATAAACGTCTGAGATATTTAAATGGAAAAACTAAGGGCGGGTTACTGTATAACATTAAAAAGTATTGATAATGTGCGGTATTTCCAAAAACAAAACAGGTTTGCATACAAAAACCCTGATTTCAGCCGATTGTTCCTATGGCAGCTATTTGTTATAGAGGTCCGATTTTGATAAAATTTTGACAGCATATTAAGAACGTAATAAGAATAGGATTTGCCAAATCTTGTTGCAATATCTTGAAAAACAACAAAAATCGGCCGATAGCTTCTATGACAGCTATACGATATATCGGTCCGATCTGGCTCGTTCCGACTTATTTACAGCCTACATCAATAATAAGCTTGGGTGCCAAGTTTCATGAAGATAGCTCAATAACTGGGGGACTAATTTGCGTTGCAACAGACAGACGGACTGACTGATTGTTCCTATAACAGCTATATAATATAAACGTCTGAGATATTTAAATGGAAAAACTAAGGGCGGGTTACTGTATAACATTAAAAAGTATTGATAATGTGTGGTATTTCCAAAAACAAAACAGGTTTGCATACGAAAACCCTGATTTCAGCCGATTGTTCCTATGGCAGCTATATGTTATAGTGGTCCGATTTTGATACAATTTTGACAGCACATTAAGAACGTAATAAGAATAGGATTTGCCAAATCTTGTTGCAATATCTTAAAAAACAACAAAAATCGGCCGATAGCTTATATGACAGCTATACGATATATCGGTCCGATCTGGCTCGTTCCGACTTATTTACAGCCTACTGCAATAAGAAGCTTGTATGCCAAGTTTCATGAAGATAGCTCAAAGACTGAGAGACTAGTTTGCGTTGCAACAGACGGACGGACGGACGGACGGACAGACGGACATCCATTTTTCGACTCCTCTGGTGATGCTGATTCAGAATATATATACTTTATAGGGTCGGAGATGTCTCCTAAGGTGCGTTGCAAACTTCTGGCTAAAATTAATATACCCTTTGCAAGGGTATAAAAATGTGTGCACTCAGTCACTGATAAAACTCATACATGCATGCATCGCCGGACGATTTTTGAACAAGAATATATGAAAAAATAGACTCCTAAAAAAATAGAAGGCTGAGCAACAAATTTACCTCCTTGTGCAAACTAAAATGGTTTCCCATGTTAGATCTCATTAGGAAGATAGTGCTCCATGAGGACAACCTCAATAAGCCAGCTTAATTTTCAAATATTTTAGGCAATTAGATTCACTAGAAATAGCTAAAGAACGAATAACCGATTATTTTCATGCTACTTACATATCTACAATAGTTGTAAATGCTTTTTGAACACCGAGAATATTTAAGACACTCTAACAATTATATATTTATATAAGATACTGAGAAAATATATGATTTGTTTCCACATTCACACATGCGACGTTGATATAGATCACACAAGAAGTCTTCTATCCACTCTCGAAATACACCATAGAATAGTTAGTGCTTAGATTTATCGAACACTATATTGAAAGGTGTTGTTGGCCCTTCAGATGCATCATTTGAATTTGAAAAGGTTTAAATGCCCGAGTCACAGTTAATAAACTCAAGCAATAGACAAGTATTCATTAACTTTGAGACTCAGAAGCAAATTAACCAACTAACCGAAACATTTGGTTGATTGATTCACCTCATGATATGAACCACTATTGGCTAAAAAGCACTAGGCTTCTTACATAATTATTAAATAATATAACGTAATTAATCCAACCATACTTTATCAATTCGACTTAAGGTATTTGCTTGAATAACCCAAATTATTCGTTTAATGGAAGCTTCTATTGTTAAGGTCCTTAAGATCGCAAACATTATTGACATACTAAATAAGTCAGAAAGGCTACAGTCGAGCGTACTCGACTTTTCGTGCCAAATGTGAACAATGCGTTCTTGCTTTTTATTTCTTTCCGTCTCTAATTTGTTTTGCCTATGCAAGTTCCACTCGATTCTTATTGGATGTTGCCCTTTGCTTTTATTATTTTGCAGATATAAATTATGCATGTGTGAAAGAGACGCCTATACATAAGTTAACAACACTTTTGCTGCACAACAACAAGAAGCGCAAGGTTACATAAACAACGTGCACTTGGTCAGCATTCCCAAAACCGTGGGACTACTGGCCAGCATAGCCTAAACATCCGCCACGTGCGCTTGGTCAGCAAATTCCAAGCCGCGGCCAACTGCAGGAACCCGACTGCACCAGCGACAACAGCGGCAGCGACAACAGCGGCAGCGGCAGCGACGGCGGCGGCTCTCAACAACAGCAGCTTTCTTATGATAAATTTTTTTTGTATAAAATTAGTCTAAAACCACAACTGAAAGAATAAAGACATATTATTTTTTGAACTTTTAATCAAATCAAGATTTAATTGACGCCTGAGCAGGGACCTGAGAACATCCGAACAAGCCATCGTGTTTAAGTACCAGTGCCCCAAAACGCCACACAGTGTACCTCGCGTCTAAGTACCAGTGCCTCAAAACGCCACACAGTGTACCTTGTGCTATAAGTACCAGTGCCCCAAAACGCCACACAGTGTACCTTGTGCTCCAAGTACCAGTGCCCCACCGCCACACAGTGTACCGAGATCATAATACCTCGCAAGAGCCGAGCACCGCGAGCGCGATTGACTTTAAAAGGAGAACTCACAAGTCTCGTTTCTTACCGCCGACTCCGTCTGTTGTACCAGTTCGCAGACGGCTACTACATTAGTGCTACCAAGGATCCCCAGTCACCTGCCGCACCGCCGCTTCGCCGCATCGCCGCAGGACAAAAAGGAACAAATCTACAGAGCCAGTAGTAGCAGATTCGCCGGATTATGTTATACCTGTAAGCATAGTTGTTAAGAGATACTGAAAAAACCTTCCTAAAAATTAAATCAAGAACCATAAAGAATAGACGTTAAGGCATACAAGTTAAGAACACACAATATAAATTCGATAATATCCACCCCTTTTCCCCTAAGCATAGTAAAACAAATGGTGAATAATCCAATACGATATAAACCATAACTCTGTGGAAAAATATAATCGATCAAAAGAGACTGCAATCGCAGTATAATACATTCCAATCCTGCGAATCCTAAGGAACCCTCCAGGATAGAAGGAAGTGACCATCCACTGGTCTTCCAGCAATAAAATCATAAACAAATAAAAAAAAAAGAAAAAAACTCAACTAGAGTAGAGTAGTTGTCCGATTCCAAAACGAATATTTCCTCGTACTTCAAATTTTGTTCAAAAATGCCGGGCTGGTTAACCGATGCCATGGCAGGACTAGGTATTGCCGGTGGCCCCAGTCAAGCGGCTGATAACAGACAACCGGGGACCAGCACCCCTACTACTACCCCTGAATTAAAAAGTGTAATTATGGGCCTAATTAGAGAAACACTAGAGAGCCAAAAAATGTTCAGCCCGAATTTTGGACACGAACATTTTAGGGACATTCCACTAGTAGGACCTAGGACAGGCGAAGAACGCGGGGGGGGGGGTACCTAAATTAACGAAACTTATTAAGGAATTTTCGGGAGACAGATCCACTTTTAATTCATGGAAAAAGAACGTCGACCGCGTAATGGCTATCTATGAAGGACAAGAAGAATCCTACAAATTCTATTTGATGACCTTAGCTGTACGTACTAAGGTGGTTGGTGAAGCAGACGCGGTTCTAGAATCGTATAATACGCCAATGAATTGGAAAGCGATTTCAAAGTGTCTTACGGCACACTATGCTGATAAACGAGATCTAAAAACTCTCGAGTATCAGATGTTCTCGCTAAGCCAAGGCCGTATGTCCACATCCGAATTCTACCAAGCTGTCTATCATCAGCTCTCATTGATTTTGAATCAAATCGGTGCCCATGAGGAGTCACCAGAAGTTATCAGAGCGTTAACCAATAACTACCGAGGCAAGGCACTTGACACATTCGTGAGAGGCCTTAATGGCGACTTGCCACGACTATTAGCCATAAAGAAACCAAAAGATCTCAGCCACGCATTGCATTTGTGTGGTCTAGTAGAGAACCAAGAGCAAAGAAACTCATTTGCACCGAAGATTAGACAACAACCCCCACCTGTACCGCCAAGACAAATAACTAGATTAGTGACCCAAAGACCTTTACAGAACGCCAGTTCTACGCAATGGAGGAACGTTGACCCACGACTTTATCACACCCCAAGACCAGCAATATACCAACATTCAATGCCTCCAACCGGTGCTAATCAAAATACTGCACCCCAGCCCTATAGACCGCCACAAAACTCCTATATCCCATACCAAATGCAATTACCCACACAAGGCCAACAGCAAGTAGCACCTCCCCGACCATACGCACCGAAACCATACCCAAAACCGGTACCCATGGAGGTTGATCACTCTGTCCGATCGAAACAAATCGACTACATGAACAGACCACAGGATAACGAATTAGCTGGGAAACGCCCCCCTCCTCAAGGCCAGTCTGGTCCCGTGTCTAAATACCAGAGGCATTTTCACGTTACCACTGGAGAGCCAGAATCAGATAGGGAATCCGAGTATGAAATGCCATACCCACCGGAAATGTCCGAGCAAGCCTATTACGAGTATGTCGAAAAGCAAGGGGCAGCGGAGTTAACGAGCGTCTTAACAGAGGAGAATGAACAGGAGTATGCCACCGTGGATGTAGCCGAACTCAATTTTTTAGACTAAATAGTTCTTCGTTACCTTACATCAATTGTGGTACGAAGGACGGAAAGACTTTCAAATTCTTAATAGATACAGGATCCAACCAAAACTACATACGAGCCCCAACCACTATTAATTCGAACAGCATGTGTTTTTGGCAGTGTGCAATGTTCAACACACGATATTTTCAATACTATTGCAGATAACGTATGCCAATGTATTTTGTCTAAAAGAGCATTTTATTCGATTTACGATGACAAAAAAAATTTCTTGTATTTCCAACAACAACAACAACATGAGTAATTCATTCAAACGGTAGACTTAAGAGACAAGAAAAAAATGACCACTATTAATTCGAACGCTGCGTAATATAACAAATTAATTAATATTAGAATTGTGTAACGTCGCCTCTGGCCTGTATTACACATTTAACACGTTTTGGCATTGATTTTAATACATTTTTGGCAATGTTCTCGAGAAATCGAGTCCCACATCTCTTGTAACTTAATTTTGAGGTCAGAAATGCTCCTTTGTGGCTCATTTCGAAGCTTTCTTTTCATTAGCCACCAAATATTTTCTATGGGGCTTAGATCTGGACTATTTGATGGCCAACCTAAAACCTCCATTTGGTTATTGAAGCCAATTTTTGGTTATTTTGGCTGTGTGCGATGATGCTCCGTCCTGCTGAAAAGTGAATTCACCACAATCTGCCAGTTTTGGTATTGATGGCAGCAAACTTTCTTCCAAAATATTAATATATTTTTCAGCATTAACCGTCCCTTCAATAAAATGCAGCTTTCCTAATCCTTTGGCTGACATACATCCCCATACTATAGTGCTTGCAGGAAACTTTACTGTCCTTTTAAGGCAGTCCATAATGTTTCTGTCTTTGTACGGATGACGCGTTTTCTCGTATCGCCGACACTAACATCATATTTAGCTTCATCGTTAAATATGATGGTGTCCCATTGCCTTTGAGTCCAAGACATCCTTTCCTGAGCCCATTGCAAACGCTTTTTTTTGACGAAGCGTTAGCAAGGGTTTTTCCTTGGCCTACAAGTCAGAAAAGTAATTGGGTGAGATACATAATAATAACAAAACATACTTTATAGAAACCATATCCAATATTTTTTAACTGCAGTCGCGTCCATTCTCGCTTGACAGTGTGGGCAAAGTTCTGCGACCACTCTGAAGCCAAATTTCTTAATGATTGGCGACGATCAGCCTTTACAATTTTGGCCAGTTCCCTTTTGTCGCGGGGTGTTATTGCTGATGCTCGCCCTCTATTTGCAATATTATTTTCAATATTCCCAGTTTTTTGAACAATTGGATCACCCCATGCACTGACGATTTAGACAAATGTAATTGTTTGCTTATTTCAGTAAATGTCTTCCCAGATTTATAATAATCTCTAATCAATACTCTGATTTCGGTGCAAATAGGCTTACCAAGTACCATCGTTGCTAAACTTTTACTGATCTGCAGTAATTTACAATTTTTTTGCATTCTGCATTGTGTTATTATTTGCAGATTATAACTAGATAGTGATCCCGTTACATTGGTTGCTTTTGTTTTGTTGTTGTTTTGAGATAACAGTAAGCTTGCGCAGTGTTCGAATTAATAGTGGTCATTATACCCTTGCAAAGGGTATATTAATTTTAGCCAGAAGTTTGCAACGCACCTTAGGAGACATCTCCGACCTTATAAAGTATATATATTCAGAATCAGCATCACCAGTGGAGTCCAAAAATGGATGTCCGTCCGTCCGTCCGTCCGTCTGTTGCAACGCAAACTAGTCTCTCAGTTTTGGAGCTATCTTCATGAAACTTGGCGCACAAGCTTATTTTTGCTGTAGGCTGTAAATAAGTCGGAAGGAGCCAGATCGGACCGATATATCGTATAGCTGTCATAGAAGCTATCGGCCGATTTTTGTTGTTTTTCAAGATATTGCAACAAGATTTGGCAAATCCTATTCTTATTACGTTCTAAATGTTCTGTCAAAATTGTATCAAAATCGGACCACTATAACATATAGCTGCCATAGGAACAATCGGCTGAAATCAGGGTTTTTGTATGCAAACCCGTTTTGTTTTTGGAAATACCGTACATTATCAATACTTTTTAATGTTATACAGTAACCCGCCCTTAGTTTTTCCATTAAATATCTCAGACGTTTATATTCTATAGCTGTTATAGGAACAATCAGTCAGTCCGTCTGTCTGTTGCAACTCAAACTAGTCTCTCAGTTTTTGAGCTATCTTCATGAAACTTGGCACACAAGCTTATTATTGCTGTAGGCTGTAAATAAGTCGGAACGAGCCAGATCGGACCGATATATCGTATAGCTGTCATAGAAGCTATCGGCCGATTTTTGTTGTTTTTCAAGATATAGCTATCAGGCTTACCACATCCAAATCTAAGTGTGTCCCTAATAATATAGTTCGAAATCGAACTTTTATAACTTATAACGATCAACGATCAGTCTAATGAAGGTTCATGTTGCAATTTTATGGAAATCTGAGTACTATTACATATAGTTGTTAAACAAAAAATCATGTAGCTGTTATTCAAACGCATTTTTTAATGAGAACTTTCCAAATGTATTTATATTTTATGACCAACAGATCCTTTACAACACAAAGACATTTCCTCATAACATTTTGTGTTAAGTATATAAGAAATCCAGGTATATACAAAAGCATTAAAAAGGTAGAATTATTTTTTTTCGAAGCAGGTGTTTGATTCATAGCTTTAATCAGGTAAAAATCTTGACTTCCAGTACTGTTATAATTGTTCAATAAATACCACAGAAACCAGCAGCAATCCAAATATATTTTATATTTTGTATAACTGCAAGGGTATGAAACCTTCGGCAAGCCGAAGGTAGCCTTGCTTTCTTGTTTTTTTCTTATCTCTTAAGTCTACCGTTTGAATGAATTACTCATGTTGTTGTTGTTGTTGGAAATACAAGAAATTTTTTTTGTCATCGTAAAGAGAATAAAATGCTCTTTTAGACAAAATACATTGGCATACGTTATCTGCAATAGTATTGAAAATATCGTGTGTTGAACATTGCACACTGCCAAAAACACATGCTGTTCGAATTAATAGTGGTTGGGGCTCGTACAAACAAATCTAGTAACAAACCCTAAGTCGAATGAACACCCTTTCTATGCAAACTCTGTGGGCGGTCAAACAAAGATCACCCACCATACCTTCCTTCACCTGTTCAACAAAGATCATACCCCAATAAGATTTTTTTGCTCCCCACTCTCAAAACATTCCATGGTATAATAGGAAACGACACTTTAAAACAGCTTAACGCTGTCAACGATGTTAAAAATGACCTGTTGATCGTAAACGGGGATTATAGGGTAAAAATTAAACAGCTGCCCACTCAGGCGGTAAACAATATCAAAGTGAGAACTGAGCAAATGACCGAAAAGCAGAAAGAACTCATGGACTCAATAATCAAGAAACACGCCGAATTATTCGCTGAACCCGACGAAAAACTAACATACACTACCCAAGTAGAAGGAGAGATAAGAACTTCATCGGATTTACCGGTGTATAGCAAACATTACCCATACACTGCCTCATTGAGACCAGAGGTCGAAAAACAAATGAACCAATTGCTACTAGATGGCATCGTAAGACCTTCACGGTCACCATATAACGCTCCAGTATGGATAGTCCCAAAAAAAAAAACAAGACGGAAAGGCTACAGTCGAGCTGACTCGACTGTGATATACCCGCTACAATTCTTCGGAAAAACACGTGCCAAATGTGAACAATGCGTTCTTGCTTTTTATTTCTTCCCGTCTTTAATTTGTTTTGCCTATGCAAGTTCCACTCGATTCTTATTGGATGTTGCCCTTTGCTTTTATTACTTTGCAGTTATAAATTATGCATGTGTGAAAGAGACGCCTACACATACATACATATATGCTGCCTCACAATACATCTCAACATATCTAATTAGATTTGTCGTTTGTTTTTTGTGTTGGTCCTCAATGTCTCTTTCGATTCTAAGTGGCTTTAAATATACTAAAAATTTATTTTGAATTTTGCAACACACCATAAAATAAAAAAAATATATAAGATACAAGAAAAATAAATATATGGCGCCGCGGCACCCAGGAGTTGAACTCCGGACCTCTCGCTTAACAGTCAACTACCATCACCATTCCACCACTGCATTTCTTACGCAATGACCGATAAAATTGCACTATGAATATTTTCGGTGCACATAATTAAAAAAAAAAGTTGACACATAATTAAAACAAAAAAACAAGAAAGCAAGGCTACCTTCGGCTTGCCGAAAGTTTCATACCCTTGCAGTTATACAAAATATAAAATATATTTGGATTGCTGCTGGTTTCTGTGGTATTTATTGAACAATTATAACAGTACAGGAAGTCAAGATTTTTACCTGATTAAGGCTATGAATCAATCACCTGCTTCGAAAAAATATAATTCTACCTTTTTAATGCTTTTGTACATACCTGGATTTCTTATATACTTAACACAAAATGTTATGAGGAAATGTCTTTGTGTTGTAAAGGATCTGTTGGTCATAAAATATAAATAAATTTGGAAAGTTCTCATTCAAAAATGCGTTTGAATAACAGCTACAGGATTTTTTGTTTAACAGCTACATGTAATAGTACTCAGGTTTCCATAAAATTGCAACATGAACCTTCATTAGGCCGATCGTTGATCGTTATAAGTTATAAAAGCTCGATTTCGAACTTTATTATTAGGGACACACTTAGATTTGGATGTGGTAAGCCTGATAGCTATATCTTGAAATATAACGAAAATCGGCCGATAGGCTCCATGACAGCTATACGATATATCAGTCCGATCTGGCCCGTTCCGACTTATTTAAAGAGGGCAGAAATAAGAAGCTTGTGAGCAAAGTTTCATGAAGATAGCTCAATAACTGGGGGACTAATTTGCGTTGCAACAGACACGCGGACTGACTGATTGTTCCTATAACAGCTATAGAATATAAACGTCTGAGATATTTAAATGGAAAAACTAAGGGCTGGTTACTGTATAACATTAAAAAGTATTGATAATGTGCGGTATTTCCAAAAACAAAACAGGTTTGCATACAAAAACCCTGATTTCAGCCGATTGTTCCTATGGCAGCTATATGTTATAGTGGTCCGATTTTGATACAATTTTGACAGCACATTAAGAACGTAATAAGAATAGGATTTGCCAAATCTTGTTGCAATATCTTGAAAAACAACAAAAATCGGCCGATAGCTTCTATGACAGCTATACGATATATCGGTCCGATCTGGCTCGTTCCGACTTATTTACAGCCTACATCAATAATAAGCTTGGGTGCCAAGTTTCATGAAGATAGCTCAAAAACTGAGAGACTAGTTTGCGTTGCAACAGACGGACGGACGGACAGACGGACATCCATTTTTCGACTCCTCTGGTGATGCTGATTCAGAATATATATACTTTATAGTGTCGGAGATGTCTCTTAAGGTGCGTTGCAAACTTCTGGCTAAAATTAATATACCCTCTGCAAGGGTATAAAAAGGTTGCCACATATTTAAAAAAAGTTGTCTGCTGCTGGAGTTGAACTCGGGTTATGACATTAGGAAAAACCGACATAAGCACATGGCCACAGTGCAATACTATTTCTTGAATATCTTCCTTATTTATCTGCCGATCTTATTGAAACTTTGCCAACACACCCGCATAGTGATTTTTATCACATGTATAAACAAGAAAGCAAGGCTACCTTCGGCTTGCCGAATGTTTCATACCCTTGCAGTTATACAAAATATAAAATATATTTGGATTGCTGCTGGTTTCTGTGGTATTTATTGAACAATTATAACAGTACAGGAAGTCGAGTTTTTTACCTGATTAAGGCTATGAATCAAACACCTGCTTAAAAAAAAATAATTCTACCTTTTAATGCTTTTGTATATACCTGGATTTCTTATATACTTAACACAAAATGTTATGAGGAAATGTCTTTGTGTTGTAAGGGATGTGTTGGTCATAAAATCTAAATTTGGAAAGTTCTTGTTCAAAAATACGTTTGACAGCTATATGATTTTTTGTTTAACAGCTACATGTAATAGTACTCAGGTTTCCATAAAATTGCAACATGAACCTTCATTAGGCCGATCGTTGATCGTTATAAGTTATAAAAGTTCGATTTCGAACTTTATTATTAGGGACACACTTAGATTTGGATGTGGTAAGCCTGATAGCTATATCTTGAAATATAACGAAAATCGGCCGATAGGCTCCATGACAGCTATACGATATATCAGTCCGATCTGGCCCGTTCCGACTTATTTAAAGAGGGCAGAAATAAGAAGCTTGTGAGCAAAGTTTCATGAAGATAGCTCAATAACTGGGGGGACTAATTTGCGTTGCAACAGACACGCGGACTGACTGATTGTTCCTATAACAGCTATAGAATATAAACGTCTGAGATATTTAAATGGAAAAACTAAGGGCTGGTTACTGTATAACATTAAAAAGTATTGATAATGTGCGGTATTTCCAAAAACAAAACAGGTTTGCATACAAAAACCCTGATTTCAGCCGATTGTTCCTATGGCAGCTATATGTTATAGTGGTCCGATTTTGATACAATTTTGACAGCACATTAAGAACGTAATAAGAATAGGATTTGCCAAATCTTGTTGCAATATCTTGAAAAACAACAAAAATCGGCCGATAGCTTCTATGACAGCTATACGATATATCGGTCCGATCTGGCTCGTTCCGACTTATTTACAGCCTACATCAATAATAAGCTTGGGTGCCAAGTTTCATGAAGATAGCTCAAAAACTGAGAGACTAGTTTGCGTTGCAACAGACGGACGGACGGACAGACGGTCATCCATTTTTCGACTCCTCTGGTGATGCTGATTCAGAATATATATACTTTATAGTGTCGGAGATGTCTCTTAAGGTGCGTTGCAAACTTCTGGCTAAAATTAATATACCCTCTGCAAGGGTATAAAAAGGTTGCCACATATTTAAAAAAAGTTGTCTGCTGCTGGAGTTGAACTCGGGTTATGACATTAGGAAAAACCGACATAAGCACATGGCCACAGTGCAATACTATTTCTTGAATATCTTCCTTATTTATCGGCCGATCTTATTGAAACTTTGCCAACACACCCGCATAGTGATTTTTATCACATGTATAAACAAGAAAGCAAGGCTACCTTCGGCTTGCCGAAGGTTTCATACCCTTGCAGTTATACAAAATATAAAATATATTTGGATTGCTGCTGGTTTCTGTGGTATTTATTGAACAATTATAACAGTACAGGAAGTCGAGATTTTTACCTGATTAAGGCTATGAATCAAACACCTGCTTCGAAAAAAAATAATTCTACCTTTTTAATGCTTTTGTACATACCTGGATTTCTTATATACTTAACACAAAATGTTATGAGGAAATGTCTTTGTGTTGTAAAGGATCTGTTGGTCATAAAATATAAATAAATTTGGAAAGATCTCATTCAAAAATGCGGTTGAATAACAGCTACATGATTTTTTGTTTAACAGCTATATGTAATAGTACTCAGATTTCCATAAAATTGCAACATGAACCTTCATTAGGCCGATCGTTGATCGTTATAAGTTATAAAAGTTCGATTTCGAACTTTATTATTAGGGACACACTTAGATTTGGATGTGGTAAGCCTGATAGCTATATCTTGAAATATAACGAAAATCGGCCGATAGGCTCCATGACAGCTATACGATATATCAGTCCGATCTGGCCCGTTCCGACTTATTTAAAGAGGGCAGAAATAAGAAGCTTGTGAGCAAAGTTTCATGAAGATAGCTCAATAACTGGGGGACTAATTTGCGTTGCAACAGACACGCGGACTGACTGATTGTTCCTATAACAGCTATAGAATATAAACGTCTGAGATATTTAAATGGAAAAACTAAGGGCTGGTTACTGTATAACATTAAAAAGTATTGATAATGTGCGGTATTTCCAAAAACAAAACAGGTTTGCATACAAAAACCCTGATTTCAGCCGATTGTTCCTATGGCAGCTATATGTTATAGTGGTCCGATTTTGATACAATTTTGACAGCACATTAAGAACGTAATAAGAATAGGATTTGCCAAACAACAAAAATCGGCCGATAGCTTCTATGACAGCTATACGATATATCGGTCCGATCTGGCTCGTTCCGACTTATTTACAGCCTACAGCAATAAGAAGCTTGTATGTCAAGTTTCATGAAGATAGCTCAAAAACTGAGAGACTAGTTTGCGTTGCAACAGACGGACGGACGGACGGACGGACGGACAGACGGACATCCATTTTTCGACTCCTCTGGTGATGCTGATTCAGAATATATATACTTTATAGGGTCGGAGATGTCTCCTAAGGTGCGTTGCAAACTTCTGGCTAAAATTAATATACCCTCTGCAAGGGTATAATAATTCTACCTTTTTAATGCTTTTGTACATACCTGGATTTCTTATATACTTAACACAAAATGTTATGAGGAAATGTCTTTGTGTTGTAAAGGATCTGTTGGTCATAAAATATAAATAAATTTGGAAAGTTCTCATTCAAAAATGCGTTTGAATAACAGCTACAGGATTTTTTGTTTAACAGCTACATGTAATAGTACTCAGGTTTCCATAAAATTGCAACATGAACCTTCATTAGGCCGATCGTTGATCGTTATAAGTTATAAAAGTTCGATTTCGAACTTTATTATTAGGGACACACTTAGATTTGGATGTGATAAGCCTGATAGCCATATCTTGAAATATAACGAAAATCGGCCGATAGGCTCCATGACAGCTATACGATATATCAGTCCGATCTGGCCCGTTCCGACTTATTTAAAGAGGGCAGAAATAAGAAGCTTGTGAGCAAAGTTTCATGAAGATAGCTCAATAACTGGGGGACTAATTTGAGTTGCAACAGACACGCGGACTAACTGATTGTTCCTATAACAGCTATAGAATATAAACGTCTGAGATATTTAAATGGAAAAACTAAGGGCGGGTTACTGTATAACATTAAAAAGTATTGATAATGTGCGGTATTTCCAAAAACAAAACAGGTTTGCATACAAAAACCCTGATTTCCGCCGATTGTTCCTATGGCAGCTATATGTTATAGTGGTCCGATTTTGATACAATTTTGACAGCACATTAAGAACGTAATAAGAATAGGATTTGCCAAATCTTGTTGCAATATCTTGAAAAACAACAAAAATCGGCCGATAGGCTCCATGACAGCTATACGATATATCAGTCCGATCTGGCCCGTTCCGACTTATTTAAAGAGGGCAGAAATAAGAAGCTTGTGAGCAAAGTTTCATGAAGATAGCTCAATAACTGGGGGACTAATTTGCGTTGCAACAGACACGCGGACTGACTGATTGTTCCTATAACAGCTATAGAATATAAACGTCTGAGATATTTAAATGGAAAAACTAAGGGCGGGTTACTGTATAACATTAAAAAGTATTGATAATGTGCGGTATTTCCAAAAACAAAACAGGTTTGCATACAAAAACCCTCATTTCAGCCGATTGTTCCTATGGCAGCTATATGTTATAGTGGTCCGATTTTGATACAATTTTGACAGCACATTAAGAACGTAATAAGAATAGGATTTGCCAAATCTTGTTGCAATATCTTGAAAAAAAAAAAAAAATCGGCCGATAGCTTCTATGACAGCTATACGATATATCGGTCCGATCTGGCTCGTTCCGACTTATTTACAGCCTACAGCAATAAGAAGCTTGTATGTCAAGTTTCATGAAGATAGCTCAAAAACTGAGAGACTAGTTTGCGTTGCAACAGACGGACGGACGGACGGACGGACGGACAGACGGACATCCATTTTTCGACTCCTCTGGTGATGCTGATTCAGAATATATATACTTTATAGGGTCGGAGATGTCTCCTAAGGTGCGTTGCAAACTTCTGGCTAAAATTAATATACCCTCTGCAAGGGTATAATAATTCTACCTTTTTAATGCTTTTGTACATACCTGGATTTCTTATATACTTAACACAAAATGTTATGAGGAAATGTCTTTGTGTTGTAAAGGATCTGTTGGTCATAAAATATAAATAAATTTGGAAAGTTCTCATTCAAAAATGCGTTTGAATAACAGCTACAGGATTTTTTGTTTAACAGCTACATGTAATAGTACGCAGGTTTCCATAAAATTGCAACATGAACCTTCATTAGACCGATCGTTGATCGTTATAAGTTATAAAAGTTCGATTTCGAACTTTATTATTAGGGACACACTTAGATTTGGATGTGGTAAGCCTGATAGCTATATCTTGAAATATAACGAAAATCGGCCGATAGGCTCCATGACAGCTATACGATATATCAGTCCGATCTGGCCCGTTCCGACTTATTTAAAGAGGGCAGAAATAAGAAGCTTGTGAGCAAAATTTCATGAAGATAGCTCAATAACTGGGGGACTAATTTGCGTTGCAACAGACACGCGGACTGACTGATTGTTCCTATAACAGCTATTGAATATAAACGTCTGAGATATTTAAATGGAAAAACTAAGGGCGGGTTACTGTATAACATTAAAAAGTATTGATAATGTGCGGTATTTCCAAAAACAAAACAGGTTTGCATACAAAAACCCTGATTTCCGCCGATTGTTCCTATGGCAGCTATATGTTATAGTGGTCCGATTTTTGATACAATTTTGACAGCACATTAAGAACGTAATAAGAATAGGATTTGCCAAACAACAAAAATCGGCCGATAGCTTCTATGACAGCTATACGATATATCGGTCCGATCTGGCTCGTTCCGACTTATTTACAGCCTACAGCAATAAGAAGCTTGTATGTCAAGTTTCATGAAGATAGCTCAAAAACTGAGAGACTAGTTTGCGTTGCAACAGACGGACGGACGGACGGACGGACGGACAGACGGACATCCATTTTTCGACTCCTCTGGTGATGCTGATTCAGAATATATATACTTTATAGGGTCGGAGATGTCTCCTAAGGTGCGTTGCAAACTTCTGGCTAAAATTAATATACCCTCTGCAAGGGTATAATAATTCTACCTTTTTAATGCTTTTGTACATACCTGGATTTCTTATATACTTAACACAAAATGTTATGAGGAAATGTCTTTGTGTTGTAAAGGATCTGTTGGTCATAAAATATAAATAAATTTGGAAAGTTCTCATTCAAAAATGCGTTTGAATAACAGCTACAGGATTTTTTTGTTTAACAGCTACATGTAATAGTACGCAGGTTTCCATAAAATTGCAACATGAACCTTCATTAGGCCGATCGTTGATCGTTATAAGTTATAATAGTTCGATTTCGAACTTTATTATTAGGGACACACTTAGATTTGGATGTGGTAAGCCTGATAGCTATATCTTGAAATATAACGAAAATCGGCCGATAGGCTCCATGACAGCTATACGATATATCAGTCCGATCTGGCCCGTTCCGACTTATTTAAAGAGGGCAGAAATAAGAAGCTTGTGAGCAAAGTTTCATGAAGATAGCTCAATAACTGGGGGACTAATTTGCGTTGCAACAGACACGCGGACTGACTGATTGTTCCTATAACAGCTATATAATATAAACGTCTGAGATATTTAAATGGAAAAACTAAGGGCGGGTTACTGTATAACATTAAAAAGTATTGATAATGTGCGGTATTTCCAAAAGCAAAACAGGTTTGCATACAAAAACCCTGATTTCAGCCGATTGTTCCTATGGCAGCTACATGTTATAGTGGTCCGATTTTGATACAATTTTGACAGCACATTAAGAACGTAATAAGAATAGGATTTGCCAAACAACAAAAATCGGCCGATAGCTTCTATGACAGCTATACGATATATCGGTCCGATCTGGCTCGTTCCGACTTATTTACAGCCTACAGCAATAAGAAGCTTGTATGTCAAGTTTCATGAAGATAGCTCAAAAACTGAGAGACTAGTTTGCGTTGCAACAGACGGACGGACGGACGGACAGACGGACATCCATTTTTCGACTCCTCTGGTGATGCTGATTCAGAATATATATACTTTATAGGGTCGGAGATGTCTCCTAAGGTGCGTTGCAAACTTCTGGCTAAAATTAATATACCCTCTGCAAGGGTATAATAATTCTACCTTTTTAATGCTTTTGTACATACCTTGATTTCTTATATACTTAACACAAAATGTTATGAGGAAATGTCTTTGTGTTGTAAAGGATCTGTTGGTCATAAAATATAAATAAATTTGGAAAGTTCTCATTCAAAAATGCGTTTGAATAACAGCTACAGGATTTTTTGTTTAACAGCTACATGTAATAGTACTCAGGTTTCCATAAAATTGCAACATGAACCTTCATTAGGCCGATCGTTGATCGTTATAAGTTATAAAAGTTCGACTTCGAACTTTATTATTAGGGACACACTTAGATTTGGATGTGATAAGCCTGATAGCTATATCTTGAAATATAACGAAAATCGGCCGATAGGCTCCATGACAGCTATACGATATATCAGTCCGATCTGGCCCGTTCCGACTTATTTAAAGAGGGCAGAAATAAGAAGCTTGTGAGCAAAGTTTCATGAAGATAGCTCAATAACTGGGGGACTAATTTGAGTTGCAACAGACACGCGGACTGACTGATTGTTCCTATAACAGCTATAGAATATAAACGTCTGAGATATTTAAATGGAAAAACTAAGGGCGGGTTACTGTATAACATTAAAAAGTATTGATAATGTGCGGTATTTCCAAAAGCAAAACAGGTTTGCATACAAAAACCCTGATTTCAGCCGATTGTTCCTATGGCAGCTACATGTTATAGTGGTCCGATTTTGATACAATTTTGACAGCACATTAAGAACGTTATAAGAATAGGATTTGCCAAACAACAAAAATCGGCCGATAGCTTCTATGACAGCTATACGATATATCGGTCCGATCTGGCTCGTTCCGACTTATTTACAGCCTACAGCAATAAGAAGCTTGTATGTCAAGTTTCATGAAGATAGCTCAAAAACTGAGAGACTAGTTTGCGTTGCAACAGACGGACGGACGGACGGACAGACGGACATCCATTTTTCGACTCCTCTGGTGATGCTGATTCAGAATATATATACTTTATAGGGTCGGAGATGTCTCCTAAGGTGCGTTGCAAACTTCTGGCTAAAATTAATATACCCTCTGCAAGGGTATAATAATTCTACCTTTTTAATGCTTTTGTACATACCTGGATTTCTTATATACTTAACACAAAATGTTATGAGGAAATGTCTTTGTGTTGTAAAGGATCTGTTGGTCATAAAATATAAATAAATTTGGAAAGTTCTCATTCAAAAATGCGTTTGAATAACAGCTACAGGATTTTTTGTTTAACAGCTACATGTAATAGTACGCAGGTTTCCATAAAATTGCAACATGAACCTTCATTAGGCCGATCGTTGATCGTTATAAGTTATAATAGTTCGATTTCGAACTTTATTATTAGGGACACACTTAGATTTGGATGTGGTAAGCCTGATAGCTATATCTTGAAATATAACGAAAATCGGCCGATAGGCTCCATGACAGCTATACGATATATCAGTCCGATCTGGCCCGTTCCGACTTATTTAAAGAGGGCAGAAATAAGAAGCTTGTGAGCAAAGTTTCATGAAGATAGCTCAATAACTGGGGGACTAATTTGCGTTGCAACAGACACGCGGACTGACTGATTGTTCCTATAACAGCTATATAATATAAACGTCTGAGATATTTAAATGGAAAAACTAAGGGCGGGTTACTGTATAACATTAAAAAGTATTGATAATGTGCGGTATTTCCAAAAACAAAACAGGTTTGCATACAAAAACCCTGATTTCCGCCGATTGTTCCTATGGCAGCTATATGTTATAGTGGTCCGATTTTGATACAATTTTGACAGCACATTAAGAACGTAATAAGAATAGGATTTGCCAAACAACAAAAATCGGCCGATAGCTTCTATGACAGCTATACGATATATCGGTCCGATCTGGCTCGTTCCGACTTATTTACAGCCTACAGCAATAAGAAGCTTGTATGTCAAGTTTCATGAAGATAGCTCAAAAACTGAGAGACTAGTTTGCGTTGCAACAGACGGACGGACGGACGGACGGACGGACGGACAGACGGACATCCATTTTTCGACTCCTCTGGTGATGCTGATTCAGAATATATATACTTTATAGGGTCGGAGATGTCTCCTAAGGTGCGTTGCAAACTTCTGGCTAAAATTAATATACCCTCTGCAAGGGTATAATAATTCTACCTTTTTAATGCTTTTGTACATACCTGGATTTCTTATATACTTAACACAAAATGTTATGAGGAAATGTCTTTGTGTTGTAAAGGATCTGTTGGTCATAAAATATAAATAAATTTGGAAAGTTCTCATTCAAAAATGCGTTTGAATAACAGCTACAGGATTTTTGTTTAACAGCTACATGTAATAGTACTCAGGTTTCCATAAAATTGCAACATGAACCTTCATTAGGCCGATCGTTGATCGTTATAAGTTATAAAAGTTCGATTTCGAACTTTATTATTAGGGACACACTTAGATTTGGATGTGGTAAGCCTGATAGCTATATCTTGAAATGTAACGAAAATCGGCCGATAGGCTCCATGACAGCTATACGATATATCAGTCCGATCTGGCCCGTTCCGACTTATTTAAAGAGGGCAGAAATAAGAAGCTTGTGAGCAAAGTTTCATGAAGATAGCTCAATAACTGGGGGGACTAATTTGCGTTGCAACAGACACGCGGACTGACTGATTGTTCCTATAACAGCTATAGAATATAAACGTCTGAGATATTTAAATGGAAAAACTAAGGGCGGGTTACTGTATAACATTAAAAAGTATTGATAATGTGCGGTATTTCCAAAAAACAAAACAGGTTTGCATACAAAAACCCTCATTTCAGCCGATTGTTCCTATGGCAGCTATATGTAATAGTGGTCCGATTTTGATACAATTTTGACAGCACATTAAGAACGTAATAAGAATAGGATTTGCCAAATCTTGTTGCAATATCTTGAAAAAAAAACAAAAATCGGCCGATAGCTTCTATGACAGCTATACGATATATCGGTCCGATCTGGCTCGTTCCGACTTATTTACAGCCTACAGCAATAAGAAGCTTGTATGTCAAGTTTCATGAAGATAGCTCAAAAACTGAGAGACTAGTTTGCGTTGCAACAGACGGACGGACGGACGGACGGACGGACAGACGGACATCCATTTTTCGACTCCTCTGGTGATGCTGATTCAGAATATATATACTTTATAGGGTCGGAGATGTCTCCTAAGGTGCGTTGCAAACTTCTGGCTAAAATTAATATACCCTCTGCAAGGGTATAATAATTCTACCTTTTAATGCTTTTGTACATACCTGGATTTCTTATATACTTAACACAAAATGTTATGAGGAAATGTCTTTGTGTTGTAAAGGATCTGTTGGTCATAAAATATAAATAAATTTGGAAAGTTCTCATTCAAAAAATGCGTTTGAATAACAGCTACAGGATTTTTTTGTTTAACAGCTACATGTAATAGTACTCAGGTTTCCATAAAATTGCAACATGAACCTTCATTAGGCCGATCGTTGATCGTTATAAGTTATAATAGTTCGATTTCGAACTTTATTATTAGGGACACACTTAGATTTGGATGTGGTAAGCCTGATAGCTATATCTTGAAATATAACGAAAATAGGCCGATAGGCTCCATGACAGCTATACGATATATCAGTCCGATCTGGCCCGTTCCGACTTATTTAAAGAGGGCAGAAATAAGAAGCTTGTGAGCAAAGTTTCATGAAGAGAGCTCAATAACTGGGGGACTAATTAGCGTTGCAACAGACACGCGGACTGACTGATTGTTCCTATAACAGCTATTGAATATAAACGTCTGAGATATTTAAATGGATAAACTAAGGGCGGGTTACTGTATAACATTAAAAAGTATTGATAATGTGCGGTATTTCCAAAAACAAAACAGGTTTGCATACAAAAACCCTGATTTCCGCCGATTGTTCCTATGGCAGCTATATGTTATAGTGGTCCGATTTTGATACAATTTTGACAGCACATTAAGAACGTAATAAGAATAGGATTTGCCAAACAACAAAAATCGGCCGATAGCTTCTATGACAGCTATACGATATATCGGTCCGATCTGGCTCGTTCCGACTTATTTACAGCCTACAGCAATAAGAAGCTTGTATGTCAAGTTTCATGAAGATAGCTCAAAAACTGAGAGACTAGTTTGCGTTGCAACAGACGGACGGACGGACGGACGGACGGACGGACAGACGGACATCCATTTTTCGACTCCTCTGGTGATGCTGATTCAGAATATATATACTTTATAGGGTCGGAGATGTCTCCTAAGGTGCGTTGCAAACTTCTGGCTAAAATTAATATACCCTCTGCAAGGGTATAATAATTCTACCTTTTAATGCTTTTGTACATACCTGGATTTCTTATATACTTAACACAAAATGTTATGAGGAAATGTCTTTGTGTTGTAAAGGATCTGTTGGTCATAAAATATAAATAAATTTGGAAAGTTCTCATTCAAAAATGCGTTTGAATAACAGCTACAGGATTTTTGTTTAACAGCTACATGTAATAGTACTCAGGTTTCCATAAAATTGCAACATGAACCTTCATTAGGCCGATCGTTGATCGTTATAAGTTATAAAAGTTCGATTTCGAACTTTATTATTAGGGACACACTTAGATTTGGATGTGGTAAGCCTGATAGCTATATCTTGAAATGTAACGAAAATCGGCCGATAGGCTCCATGACAGCTATACGATATATCAGTCCGATCTGGCCCGTTCCGACTTATTTAAAGAGGGCAGAAATAAGAAGCTTGTGAGCAAAGTTTCATGAAGATAGCTCAATAACTGGGGGACTAATTTGCGTTGCAACAGACACGCGGACTGACTGATTGTTCCTATAACAGCTATAGAATATAAACGTCTGAGACATTTAAATGGAAAAACTAAGGGCGGGTTACTGTATAACATTAAAAAGTATTGATAATGTGCGGTATTTCCAAAAACAAAACAGGTTTGCATACAAAAACCCTCATTTCAGCCGATTGTTCCTATGGCAGCTATATGTAATAGTGGTCCGATTTTGATACAATTTTGACAGCACATTAAGAACGTAATAAGAATAGGATTTGCCAAATCTTGTTGCAATATCTTGAAAAAAAAAAAAAATCGGCCGATAGCTTCTATGACAGCTATACGATATATCGGTCCGATCTGGCTCGTTCCGACTTATTTACAGCCTACAGCAATAAGAAGCTTGTATGTCAAGTTTCATGAAGATAGCTCAAAAACTGAGAGACTAGTTTGCGTTGCAACAGACGGACGGACGGACGGACGGACGGACGGACGGACGGACGGACGGACGGACGGACGGACGGACGGACGGACGGACAGACGGACATCCATTTTTCGACTCCTCTGGTGATGCTGATTCAGAATATATATACTTTATAGGGTCGGAGATGTCTCCTAAGGTGCGTTGCAAACTTCTGGCTAAAATTAATATACCCTCTGCAAGGGTATAATAATTCTACCTTTTTAATGCTTTTGTACATACCTGGATTTCTTATATACTTAACACAAAATGTTATGAGGAAATGTCTTTGTGTTGTAAAGGATCTGTTGGTCATAAAATATAAATAAATTTGGAAAGTTCTCATTCAAAAATGCGTTTGAATAACAGCTACAGGATTTTTTGTTTAACAGCTACATGTAATAGTACTCAGGTTTCCATAAAATTGCAACATGAACCTTCATTAGGCCGATCGTTGATCGTTATAAGTTATAAAAGTTCGATTTCGAACTTTATTATTAGGGACACACTTAGATTTGGATGTGATAAGCCTGATAGCTATATCTTGAAATATAACGAAAATCGGCCGATAGGCTCCATGACAGCTATACGATATATCAGTCCGATCTGGCCCGTTCCGACTTATTTAAAGAGGGCAGAAATAAGAAGCTTGTGAGCAAAGTTTCATGAAGATAGCTCAATAACTGGGGGACTAATTTGAGTTGCAACAGACACGCGGACTGACTGATTGTTCCTATAACAGCTATAGAATATAAACGTCTGAGATATTTAAATGGAAAAACTAAGGGCGGGTTACTGTATAACATTAAAAAGTATTGATAATGTGCGGTATTTCCAAAAGCAAAACAGGTTTGCATACAAAAACCCTGATTTCAGCCGATTGTTCCTATGGCAGCTACATGTTATAGTGGTCCGATTTTGATACAATTTTGACAGCACATTAAGAACGTAATAAGAATAGGATTTGCCAAACAACAAAAATCGGCCGATAGCTTCTATGACAGCTATACGATATATCGGTCCGATCTGGCTCGTTCCGACTTATTTACAGCCTACAGCAATAAGAAGCTTGTATGTCAAGTTTCATGAAGATAGCTCAAAAACTGAGAGACTAGTTTGCGTTGCAACAGACGGACGGACGGACAGACGGACATCCATTTTTCGACTCCTCTGGTGATGCTGATTCAGAATATATATACTTTAAAGTGTCGGAGATGTCTCCTAAGGTGCGTTGCAAACTTCTGGCTAAAATTAATATACCCTCTGCAAAGGTATAAAAAGGTTGCCACATATTTAAAAAAAGTTGTCTGCTGCTGGAGTTGAACTCGGGTTATGACATTAGGAAAAACCGACATAAGCACATGGCCACAGTGCAATACTATTTCTTGAATATCTTCCTTATTTATCTGCCGATCTTATTGAAACTTTGCCAACACACCCGCATAGTGATTTTTATCACATGTATAAACAAGAAAGCAAGGCTACCTTCGGCTTGCCGAATGTTTCATACCCTTGCAGTTATACAAAATATAAAATATATTTGGATTGCTGCTGGTTTCTGTGGTATTTATTGAACAATTATAACAGTACAGGAAGTCGAGTTTTTTACCTGATTAAGGCTATGAATCAAACACCTGCTTAAAAAAAATAATTCTACCTTTTAATGCTTTTGTATATACCTGGATTTCTTATATACTTAACACAAAATGTTATGAGGAAATGTCTTTGTGTTGTAAGGGATGTGTTGGTCATAAAATCTAAATTTGGAAAGTTCTTGTTCAAAAATACGTTTGACAGCTATATGATTTTTTGTTTAACAGCTACATGTAATAGTACTCAGGTTTCCATAAAATTGCAACATGAACCTTCATTAGGCCGATCGTTGATCGTTATAAGTTATAAAAGTTCGATTTCGAACTTTATTATTAGGGACACACTTAGATTTGCATGTGATAAGCCTGATAGCTATATCTTGAAATATAACGAAAATCGGCCGATAGGCTCCATGACAGCTATACGATATATCAGTCCGATCTGGCCCGTTCCGACTTATTTACAGAGGGCAGAAATAAGAAGCTTGTGAGCAAAGTTTCATGAAGATAGCTCAATAACTGGGGGACTAATTTGAGTTGCAACAGACACGCGGACTGACTGATTGTTCCTATAACAGCTATAGAATATAAACGTCTGAGATATTTAAATGGAAAAACTAAGGGCGGGTTACTGTATAACATTAAAAAGTATTGATAATGTGCGGTATTTCCAAAAGCAAAACAGGTTTGCATACAAAAACCCTGATTTCAGCCGATTGTTCCTATGGTAGCTACATGTTATAGTGGTCCGATTTTGATACAATTTTGACAGCACATTAAGAACGTAATAAGAATAGGATTTGCCAAATCTTGTTGCAATATCTTGAAAAACAACAAAAATCGGCCAATAGCTTCTATGACAGCTATACGATATATCGGTCCGATCTGGCTCGTTCCGACTTATTTACAGCCTACAGCAATAAGAAGCTTGTGTGCCAAGTTTCATGAAGATAGATCAAAAACTGAGAGTCTAGTTTGCGTTGCAACAGACGGACGGACGGACGGACAGACGGACATCCATTTTTCGACTCCTCTGGTGATGCTGATTCAGAATATATATACTTTATAGTGTCGGAGATCTCTCCTAAGGTGCGTTGCAAACTTCTGGCTAAAATTAATATACCCTCTGCAAGGGTATAAAAAGTTGTCTGCTGCTGGAGTTGAACTCGGGTTATGACATTAGGAAAAACCGACATAAGCACATGGCCACAGTGCAATACTATTTCTTGAATATCTTCCTTATTTATCGGCCGATCTTATTGAAACTTTGCCAACACACCCGCATAGTGATTTTTATCACATGTATAAACAAGAAAGCAAGGCTACCTTCGGCTTGCCGAAGGTTTCATACCCTTGCAGTTATACAAAATATAAAATATATTTGGATTGCTGCTGGTTTCTGTGGTATTTATTGAACAATTATAACAGTACAGGAAGTCAAGATTTTTACCTGATTAAGGCTATGAATCAAACACCTGTTTCGAAAAAAAATAATTCTACCTTTTTAATGCTTTTGTATATACCTGGATTTCTTATATACTTAACACAAAATGTTATGAGGAAATGTCTTTGTGTTGTAAAGGATCTGTTGGTCATAAAATATAAATAAATTTGGAAAGTCCTCATTCAAAAATGCGTTTGACAGCTATATGATTTTTTGTTTAACAGCTAAATGTAATAGTACTCAGATTTCCATAAAATTGCAACATGAACCTTCATTAGGCCGATCGTTGATCGTTATAAGTTATAAAAGTTCGATTTCGAACTTTATTATTAGGGACACACTTAGATTTGGATGTGGTAAGCCTGATAGCTATATCTTGAAATATAACGAAAATCGGCCGATAGGCTCCATGACAGCTATACGATATATCAGTCCGATCTGGCCCGTTCCGACTTATTTAAAGAGGGCAGAAATAAGAAGCTTGTGAGCAAAGTTTCATGAAGATAGCTCAATAACTGGGGGACTAATTTGCGTTGCAACAGACACGCGGACTGACTGATTGTTCCTATAACAGCTATAGAATATAAACGTCTAAGATATTTAAATGGAAAAACTAAGGGCGGGTTACTGTATAACATTAAAAAGTATTGATAATGTGCGGTATTTCCAAAAACAAAACAGATTTGCATACAAAAACCCTGATTTCAGCCGATTGTTCCTATGGCAGCTATATGTTATAGTGGTCCGATTTTGATACAATTTTGACAGCACATTAAGAACTTAATAAGAATAGGATATGCCAAATCTTGTTGCAATATCTTGAAAAACAACAAAAATCGGCCGATAGCTTCTATGACAGCTATACGATATATCGGTCCGATCTGGCTCGTTCCGACTTATTTACAGCCTACAACAATAATAAGCTTGTGTGCCAAGTTTCATGAAGATAGCTCAAAAACTGAGAGACTAGTTTGCGTTGCAACCGACGGACGGACGGACGGACGGACGGACGGACGGACGGACGGACAGACGGACATCCATTTTTCGACTCCTCTGGTGATGCTGATTCAGAATATATATACTTTATAGGGTCGGAGATGTCTCCTAAGGTGCGTTGCAAACTTCTGGCTAAAATTAATATACCCTATGCAAGGGTATAAAAATGATTGCTGTAGATTTATATTTGCAGCTAGAATCGACTTTTTTTGTGGGTTAAGTGGGTTCCATCAGATTCCCTTAAAACCAAAGGACATAGAAAAGACGGCATTTTCAATAGACGGTGGAAAATACGAGTTCACCCGCCTACCTTTCGGCCTTAAGAATTCGCCATCAATATTTCAGAGAGCGTTGGATGATATTCTACCAGACCACATAGGAAAAATATGCTACGTGTATATCGACGATATCATAGTTTTCAGTCGGTCCGAGTCCGAACACGCCTCACACTTAAGCACCATATTCGAAACATTAAGTAAGGCCAACATGAAAGTCCAAATAGATAAGTGCGAATTCTTCAAAGAAGAAGTCGACTTCCTAGGGTTCACTATTTCTAAGAATGGCGTTAAAACAAATCCCGTAAAAGTGATAACAATTGAAAATTTCCCGGCTCCAAAAACTTTAAGGGAGTTACGGTCATTCCTGGGAATGACCAGCTACTATAGAAGATTCATTCGCGACTTCGCGAAGTTAGCCAAACCACTCACAAGTCTACTTAGAGGCGAAAACGGACGTGCCTCAAAAAACATCTCTAACAGAACTAAAATATAATTAGATAAAGAAGCACTAGATGCGTTCAGCAAAATAAGACGAACTTTAGCATCTCAAGATGTCATCCTGTCCTACCCCAACTTCAGCAAAGAGTTCCAACTAACTACCGACGCATCAAACTACGCTATCGGTGCAGTCCTTGAACAAGATTCTCGACCCATCACCTTTATTTCCCGCACTCTAACGAAAACCGAAGAAAACTATGCTGCAAATGAAAAAGAAATGTTAGCAATAGTATGGGCTCTTCAGAGTTTGCGTATGTACCTGTACGGTACTACCAAGGTGGTGATATACACCGACCATCAACCCCTAACCTTTGCCCTGCGCGCAAAAAAATAACAATGCGAAACTGAAACGCTGGAAGAACCGCCTAGAAGAGTACAACCACGAGCTTGGATACAAACCAGGCACCTCCAATGTGGTGGCAGACGCCCTGTCTAGAATTCCAGTAGGGACGCAAGTGAATTCCACAACAGCCACAATTCACAGCGATCAGAGCTCTTCCCATAACTTGATCCCATTAGAAGATGTACCGATCAACGTTTTCAAAAACCAGTTACTACTGTTAACCTCAGAGGAGGAGTCTGATGAATTCTCCATACCCTTCCTCACTTACCATCGACATATCGTCAAGAGGAAAGAGTATTCAGAAGAAGAGCTAATTCGGATCCTAAAGGATCGATTAGACCCAAAACTTATAAATGGTTTATTTACCGCAGAAAGAATCATGGGAAAAATACAGAACATCTATCCGATTCATTTCAGTGGGTATAAGGTCAGGTACACGCAAAAACAGGTGAGAGACATAACTGAGAAAGACGAACAGGACGACATAGTAGCGAAAGAACACATGAGGGCACATAGGAACGCAGCGGAAAACAAATTACAAATAATAAGCAAGTTCTTCTTCCCAAGCCTCCGGAAAAAATCTGAGGCAACAGCGAAGGCATGCGAAACTTGTAAACTATCCAAGTATGACAGACACCCGAACAACGGAGAAATGCAACCAACTCCCATACCTACTTATCCCGGCCAGGTTATCCATATAGACATTTACACCACACAAAAGCAATTGGTACTCACAGCCATAGACAAATTTTCGAAATACGCCCAAATTAAAATGCTAAAATCAAAAGCCTCAGAAGACCTGAAACACCCGTTAAGGGAAATAATGATAGCCTTCGATATGCCTAAGTTGATCGTTATGGACAACGAGAAAGCATTCAACTCCGCCAACATAAAATTTTTGCTGCAAGAACAGCTAAAAGCATCTGTCTATACGACACCACCTTATTCCTCCACCAGCAACGGTCAAGTCGAGAGATTCCACTCGACTCTAACAGAAATTATGAGGTGCTTAAGCAAAGACTCTGGCACGGCCACATTCGAAGAAATAATCTTCAAAGCCGTTCAAGAGTACAATGCATCTGTCCACTCAACCACTAAAGCAAAACCAATAGACATATTTTTCGGCCACCGACAAATCACAGACCCCCAAACAAACTAGATTCGGCACGCAAAGAGGTCATTCAAAAATTGAAAAATAAACAGGAAGAAACTATTCTTTACCACAATAAAAAGAAATCTCCTATAAAGCCATACAACGAAGACGACGTAGTCTATATTAGGATCGATAAAAGGTTAGGTTCCAAATTGTCGTCTAAATACAGAAAAGAAATAGTTGCAGAAGACAGAAACACAACAATTAAAACTCGTTCAGGAAAAGTGGTTCATAAATATAATATAAAAACGTGATATTCTTCCAGGTTACTTTTCTTGCCAACATGTTTTGGCATCACGACCATACTAGACTATTCACACTCACAGCTGATACCCATCAAGACAGGCATC
Source organism: Zaprionus inermis (assembly GCA_018151445.1). Taxonomy (NCBI): domain Eukaryota; kingdom Metazoa; phylum Arthropoda; class Insecta; order Diptera; family Drosophilidae; genus Zaprionus; species Zaprionus inermis. Next base: position 61,453 of record JAECXD010001542.1, on the reverse strand, counting down.
GCAGCAATTCAAAACGGCACATTCAAGATCATTCATGTGTTTGACGTGGAAGAATATGAAACAGCGTTCCATAACCTATCAAACCAGGTTAACGAAATAGAAACAACTAATATATTATACCCATTCCTCGCTTTCGAACTCTCAAAAGCAGAAGCAAACCTTAGAAGGCTCAGGCCATTCCAAAGGAAAACAAGGTCAATAGAAATCTTGGGTACAGCTTGGAAATGGTTGGCCGGCACGCCGGACCATAATGATCACGAAATAATTACAAACAAAATAAATGAACAATTAGAAAACAATAATAAACAGATCGTAATAAACAGAGTATTAAACGACAGACTAAACCAAATCACTCAAATAACAAACACAATCATAAAAACAGGAAAAGATAACCCAGAATTCAAAAACCAAAAAAATCACCACACTAAAATATAAGATCCACGCCTTTAAAGGAGAACTAAATAACCTAATTTACGCAATAGACTGGGCGAAAACTAATACCATAAACTCATTAATTCTGTCAGAGGTAGAAATAAAGAAAATTACTAATATCCTAGAAACAGAAGATATACTATTTATAAACCCAGAAGAATTATTAGAATTCTCTAAAATAAAAATAGCGACTAACAATAAAAACATTCTATACATGATCAATATCCCATTAATTGCAAATAAGTTATGTGTCCCAATGTTACTAAAAACTGTAAAAGTAGGAGATATAATAAACGATATAAAATTCGAAAATATAGTAAGATGCAATCAGCAAATTCTAGGAATGAAAGAACCATGCGAAACACATAATGACAAGATAATTTGTAATAGAAATAATTTAGTAGATTTAAGCGACGATAAATGTATCACTCACTTGTTAAAAAACCAAATACCACAATGTAAAATAATAAATAGCCAACACGTACCTAACCATGAAGAGCTGTTCACCGGCACGCTCCTGTTAAACGACTTCGTGGGAACAATCGAAATAGACATGGAAAAGATGGACCTGAAGGGGACGTTCCTCATACAGTTTGAAAATGCAACTCTAAGAGTTGGAGATGACACCTATATCTCAAAGACCATGACTCCCGTCGAAGCGACACCACCTCTGTTGCAACTAATGGCAGAAAAAACAAAAGTAGATGAAGTATTATCTCTACAAATGTTAAAGGAAGTCAATATAAACAATACAAGGAATCTGGAACGATTGAACGGAAGTCACAACATCAGCATAACAGCCAACCTCACAATGTCAGCAACACTTATAGTTCTGCTGATAGTTCTGCTAGCACGATTCATAATCAGAAGGAAAAGTCGCCAGATAACCCTCAAGGTGACCAACGAAGAAACAGCAGCCCCTAAAGAAGACCCTAAGCCAACCACAACACAAAAGAGGTTATACATCGCGACCGAGGACGTCCGCGTTTAAAGGGGGAGGAGTTAACAACACTTTTGCTGCACAACAACAAGAAGCGCAACCGGCTCTCACGGGGCAAGGTTACATAAACAACGTGCACTTGGTCAGCATTCCCAAAACCGTGGGACTACTGGCCAGCGTAGCCTAAACATCCGCCACGTGCGCTTGGTCAGCAAATTCCAAGCCGCGGCCAACTGCAGGAACCCGACTGCACCAGCGACAACAGCGGAAGCGGCAGCGACAACAGCGGCAGCGGCAGCGGCAGCGGCAGCGACGGCGGCAGCGACGGCGGCGGCTCTCAACAACAGCAGCTTTCTTATGATAAATTTTTTTTGTATAAAATTAGTCTAAAACCACAACCGAAAGAATAAAGACATATAATTTTTTTGAACTTTTAATCAAATCAAGATTTAATTCATACATACTTATAAGTTAACAACTAAAATGTTACAATTTAGAATAATGAACTCCAGTACGCAAGTTCCAATCTGCAAGCTCAGCGTCTGCATAATTTCCTGCACGCGCCGAGCTGCCAAGCTGAATTCTAAGAATCTGTTTGGCAACCGCTTCCGCTCCCACCAATACATGTGATTCCAAGAAGACTGCAACAACTAGACCAACAAGACATCAGCCTATTGGAAGCAACGAAGTCGACGTCGATCCTCTGCCACCAAGGGCAGCGCAGCTCGCAGCCAAGACTCAAAGCTTGTTAGTGACAGCTTAGGGTAATCAGTTGTAAATTGGATTTAGACAAATAAAGTCATTGTTCTTAATTGAACTCTAAAATCTTTTTATTTTTATACCCTTGCAGAGGGTATATTAATTTTAGCCAGAAGTTTGCAACGCACCTTAGGAGGCATCTCCGACCCTATAAAGTATATATATTCTGAATCAGCATCACCAGAGGAGTCGAAATATGGATGTCCGTCTGTCCGTCCGTCCGTCCGTCCGTCTGTTGCAACGCAAACAAGTCTCTCAGTTTTGGAGCTATCTTCATGAAACTTAGCACACAAGCTTATTATTGCTGTAGGCTGTAAATAAGTCGAAACGAGCCAGATCGGACCGATATATCGTATAGCTGTCATAGAAGCTATTGGCCGATTTTTGTTGTTTTTCAAGATATTGCAACAAGATTTGGCAAATCCTATTCTTATTACGTTCTTAATGTGCTGTCAATTGTATCAAAATCGGACCACTATAACATATAGTTGCCATAGGAACAATCGGCTGAAATCAGGGTTTTTGTATGCAAACCTGTTTTGTTTTTGGAAATACCGCACATTATCAATACTTTTTAATGTTATACAGTAACCCGCCCTTAGTTTTCCATTTAAATATCTCAGACGTTTATATTCTATAGCTTTTATAGGAACAATCAGTCAGTCCGTCTGTCTGTTGCAACTCAAATTAGTCCCCCAGTTATTGAGCTATCTTCATGAAACTTTGCTCACAAGCTTCTTATTTCTGCCCTCTTTAAATAAGTCGGAACGGGCCAGATCGGACTGATATATCGTATAGCTGTCATGGAGCCTATCGGCCGATTTTCGTTATATTTCAAGATATAGCTATCAGGCTTACCACATCCAAATCTAAGTGTGTCCCCTAATAATAAAGTTCGAAATCGAACTTTTATAACTTATAACGATCAACGATCGGCCTAATGAAGGTTCATGTTGCAATTTTATGGAAATCTGAGTACTATTACATATAGCTGTTAAACAAAAAATCATGTAGCTGTTATTCAAACACATTTTTGAATGAGATCTTTCCAAATTTATTTATATTTTATGACCAACAGATCCTTTACAACACAAAGACATTTCCTCATAACATTTTGTGTTAAGTATATAAGAAATCCAGGTATATATAAAAGCATTAAAAAGGTAGAATTATTTTTTTTCGAATCAGGTGTTTGATTCATAGCCTTAATCATGTAAAAATCTTGACTTCCAGTACTGTTATAATTGTTCAATAAATACCACAGAAACCAGCAGCAATCCAAATATATTTTATATTTTGTATAACTGCAAGGGTATGAAACCTTCGGCAAGCAGAAGGTAGCCTTGCTTTCTTGTTTACTTTGCAACCTGCAAGTAATTAACTGGCGCCCGAGCAGGGACCGGTACGCGTACGATACAGCAAAACGTCTTGTAAGTTCGCGGCTGGCAATAACTTTTGCCGCAACCGGTCTAAAACGCGAGTGTAAGGGAACGTGCAACTCCGAAAAAAATTAAAACATTTTTCGTTCGTTCAAATCGACTCCGGCAAATCGAACTTAACTTGTTCATTTGCCCATCGGTGGACTCCAAGGACTGAAGGCAGGGCCACAGACCACCCCTCAACCCTGTACGCATCGCAGGATCCCTAGTAGTCGTGGGACAAACAGGATGAAATCCGGATCGTCGGAGGGAGGAGCCACATCATATAAGTTACCCATAGTACTGTAAGATTACACCAATTCATTATCAAGAAACTAAACTAAAAACACAAATAGACTCTTAAGAAAACACGCATATAAAAAACCGTAAAACGATAAATCAAACAAAGAGATCACAAAAGTGATATAACCGATTCCAACTTTACGATTCCCAAGGGACCCTCTAAAGTAAAAGGAAAAAACCAGCCTCTGGTTATAAATCAAATAAGCAACAAACACGAACACACACACACACACATACATACACACAAAAACAAATTATCTCTAAGAAAACACAATATCTTACTAACTCAATTCAAACATAATAAGCTCCATAATTTGCTCCCTTGACCAATATAAAACTCGACACATTCTTAATCCAGATTCGCTTAGCGTTGAAAACATAGACAGAGCTGCATTAGCAGCAACAGGAACAGGATGAAATCGACTAGCAGAACAATTGCCAGGTTTGTTGAGACGTCACAATTCTTCAGAAGAATTTGCGAACGTAACAGACCAAGTAATTGCCCCAGAGCATGCAGGGAACTTAGGAGACTTAGACAGAGTGCCGGATATAGTAAAAACTATCCGAGACTTTTCAGGTGACCCTTCAGAGTTCAGCTCATGGAAGAAGGGAGTAGATCGTATCTTAGAAGCGTACAGTGCTTACCAGGGTACCCCAAAATACTATGGTATCTTACATACCATACGTAATAAGATTGTAGGACACGCCGACATGGCACTAGAATCCTACAATACCCCATTAAACTGGTTAGCGATGTCAAAGTGTCTGACTCTTCACTACGCGGACAAACGTGACATTAACACACTAGAATACCAAATGACGATGCTCATACAGGGTGTTAACCAATCAGTGGAAGAATTCCACCAAACGGTTTATAAACACCTATCACTAATCCTAAACAAGATCGGTTGTATGGGGTTAGGAAGAGAAGCAGAATTGTTAATGACGAAGATGTACAGAGATAAGGCTCTAGACACCTTTGTACGAGGATTACAAGGCGACTTGCCTCGCCTACTGGGAATCAAAGAACCAGTAGATTTACCCTCAGCATTAGACCTTTGCCTCAAGTTAGAAAACCAGAACTTCAGGGCAAGACATGCTACAAACATGGGACAGACAAGACAGTTTAGAAACCAAACTGCACTCCACCTAGGCCACAGGCCCCAAAACCACTGCCTCGTCCAGAGCCTATGGATGTGGATCCCAGTGTTCAGACCAGAATGATAAATTACATGAACAGACCTCGCTTCGAACCAGGCAAAAGACCACCTGGTCCGATACCAGATGGGATGAAGCGACAAAGAAACTTTAATATACAGACCACAACGGAAGAAAACGAGACGCGACCCCCTGAGACTCCATTGACAATGACGGACTATGAACAAGCTATGGCAGAGTACGAGGACTACAACAACCTTGACGACAACTTGGACGACTACGTAGACCAGATAGACGAAGCCGATGCTGACAATAATACGTACGATTACTACGACGACGCAGCATTGAATTTTTTAGAATAAAGAGTTCCTCTCTTCCATATTTCGTATGCAAGATGAGGAATGGAAATTTTATTAAAATACTTATAGACACCGGTTCAAACAGAAACTACATCCAACCTAAATTCGTCAATAACCCTATTCAAAATAAAGCACCTTTCAATGCTGTCTCAGTAGGCGGCAGCACAGTAGTTACGCACCATAAGGTAGCAAACCTTTTTAACATTGCAGACGTTAAAGTAAAATTTTTCCTGTTGCCCACATTGAAATCTTTCGATGCTATTTTGGGCAACGATAGTTTAAAAGAATTAGGGGCAGAGATAAAAATAAGTAAAAATATAATGACACTAAAAAACGGTATTTCAATCCCCATCAAAGAAAAAACATTCGAAGCAGTTAACACAATTATTCCGAGAACATCCCACTTGTCCGACATACAAAAGCCAAGCTAAGCGAATTACTCAAGTCATTTCCAGACTTGTTCGCAGACCCAAACCAGAAACTGACCTACACAACAAATGTGAAGGCAACGATCCGAACCTCGTCCGATACTCCGGTTTACTCAAAATTCTATCAGTATCCAATGACACTGAAAGATGAGGTAAACAAACAGATAAAAGAACTTTTAGAAGATGGTATAATTCGACCTTCTAGGTCCCCGTACAATTCACCAGTGTGGATTGTACCTAAAAAGGCAGACGCTTCAGGCGGAAAAAAATATCGAATGGTTATTGACTATCGTAAACTTAATAAAATAACCATTGCAGATAAATACCCTATTCCCGAGATAAATGAGGTACTTACCCAATTAGGGGACAATAAAATATTCTCCGTTTTAGATCTGAAAAGTGGCTTCCATCAAATATCTTTGAAAAAATAGTGACATAGAAAAGACCGCTTTCTCCGTAAACAACGGCAAATATGAGTTTACACGACTCCCTTTTGGTCTTAAGAATGCGCCCTCAATCTTCCAACGTACATTAGACGACATACTTCGAGAACATATTGGAAAAATATGTTTCATTTACATAGACGATATCATCATATTTAGCAAAGATGATGATACACATATTAAGAACTTGGCTAAAATTTTTCAAACTTTACAGAATGCTAATATGAAATGTCAGCTAGACAAATGTGAGTTCATGAAAAAAAAAGTCGAATTCCTTGGATTTGTTGTCTCCGATAGGGGAATAGAAACAAACCCAAGTAAGGTGGCAGCGATAGCAAATTATCCCTGCCCTAAAACTTTGAGAGATCTAAGATCTTTCCTAGGGCTTTCCGGCTACTATAGAAGGTTTATACAAAATTATGCCAAATTGGCAAAACCCCTAACTTCACTTTTAAGAGGGGAAGATGGACACGTGTCCAAAAGAATGTCATCAAAAAAAATAATTTCATTAGACAATGAAGCCCTAGAGTCTTTTAAGAAACTTAAAAGTAACCTAGTTTCAAAAGAAATAATTCTCCGTTACCCAGATTTCAAGAAGGAGTTCCATTTAACTACTGATGCTTCAAATTTCGCGATAGGAGCAGTCCTATCGCAAGACAACCACCCTATATCATTTCTCTCTAGAACACTTTCCAAAGCCGAAGAGAACTATGCGGCTAACGAGAAAGAGATGCTAGCCATAATTTGGGCACTCAAGGCCCTCAAAAATTACCTGTACGGTAAAGCAAAGGTTAAGATCTTTACAGATCATCAACCTTTAACACATTCTCTGAGTAGCTGGAATGGAAATGCCAGAATCAAGAGATGGAAAGCATATCTAGAGGAGTATGATTATGAAATATTCTATAAACCGGGAAAGGAAAATGTTGTTGCAGACGCGCTCTCAAGAATACCTTTAGAGCAAATTAACTCCGTTGCCTCTACACAACATAGCGCCGAAAGTTCTAGCCATGACTTAATCGTCAGCGTCGAAGCCCCAATAAATGTTTTCAAAAATCAAATATTCTTTTACAAATCAGATAAATATGACTACAGGTTCACCATCCCATTTCCTACCTTCCATAGACATGAAATATACCGACTCGACTACACTACGGACGATATAATAACAGACTTAAAAAAATATCTCAACCCTTCCGTAATTAACGGTATTCACACGACTGAAAATATAATGGGAAAAATACAGACAATTTACCGAAGTCACTTCAAAGGAATCAAAACTCGATTCACCCAGTCCAGGGTAGAAGACTTGATAGACGAAACTGAACAGGAAGAAAGAATTCTTGAAATCCATAGGAGAGCACATCGAAACGCTCTAGAAAATCAAAAGCAACTATCAGAAACCCATTATTTTCCAAAAATGAAGCACAAAATTATACATTTAGTCAAGCAATGTAAAGTTTGCAAAGAGGCTAAATATGACAGACACCCCCCTAATCCGGAACTTCAAGAAACTCCTACTCCAGAATACCCCGGTCACATATTGCACATTGACATCTACTCTACCGAACGACACTTAGTACTCACTGCAATAGACAAGTTTTCCAAATTAGCGCAAGCACGAATTATAAACTCAAAAGCGATAGAGGACATCAGAACCCCTTTGCGCGATATTATATTCTATTTCGGAGTCCCTAAACATATCGTTATGGACAACGAAAAAGCTTTCAATTCACAATCAATTAAGTTCATGCTGGAACAGCTACAGATAGAAGTTTATACAGCCCCACCATACAAAAGTACCGTTAACGGTCAGATAGAACGCTTCCACTCAACACTTTCAGAAATAATGAGATGCCTCAAGAAAGAGGGGACAGAGAGGAATTTCAAGGAACTTTAAGAAAGGACAGTTTACGAGTACAATTACAGTTTTCATTCCGTTACGAAGAAACGACCACTAAAGGTATTCTTCGGCAGGAGAGTGACAACAGACCCGGACCAATACGAAACGGCCAGACAAGATAACATTGAAAGACTTAAAAATAAACAGAAAACGGACCGGACAAACCATAATAAGAGCAAAAAGGAAATACGTAATTATCAGCCTGGAGAAGAAATATTCGTAAGAATAAACACTAGATTAGGTTCCAAGCTTTCCCCAAGATATAGGAAAGAAACAGTTAAAGAAAACAAGCACACAACAATAATAACAGTATCGGGAAAAACAGTACATAAAAGCCATATCAAAATCTAAAATTTTTCAGGATATTACTATGGATTACGAACGATGTTGGTGGAACGATGAACCTTACGAACTATACGAACGCACAGATACTGACAATAACCAAGGGAATCGGAAAAGTACAAACCTCAACGACCAAACTAATACACCTCATTAACCTCGACCAAATCCAAACCGCTTTAGACATTTTACATGAACATACGGAAAAAAGCCTTAAACGCAGTCCATTATACGCTACCCTTCACCATGAGATAAATACAACTATTCACACTTTCCAAACAATTACAGCCTTTCCCAAAACTCGGAAAACTAGGTCTTTAAATTGGCTAGGGTCAGGTTGGAAGTACATAGCGGGTAGTCCGGATCATGATGACCTGGTTATGATAGAGCAAAACTTGGATAAACTTATTGACAACAATAACCAACAGGTCATTATTTACAAACAGTTAGAAGAAAGAATAAATAAACTCACTTCGGTATCCAACGCCCTTACAAATTCTATCTATAAAAGCAGTTCAGTTAGTATTGAGATAGCTATTAGCCTGCACAATCAGATTAGACTTCTAAAAGAAGAAATTATTAACATAAGATATGCCATTCAGTGGGCACGACTAAACGTAGTTAACACACTCGTACTGAATGAAGATGAGTTAATTGAAATCGAGAAAATTTTTAAAAGAAATAACATGCCACCCCTGTCAATGGAAGAAATAATGGAGTTTTCCGATGTCTCAATTTTACACAATAAAACAACACTTTTGTATATTGTAAAAATTCCAAACTTAGAAGAAATACAATACCAAGACATTATCATAAAGCCCATAGTAAAAAACAATTCAATTATACACTTAAACTTTCAAGAAATCTTTGTTTTCAAAAATCTCACCTATGGCATTCCCCAAACTTGTAAAACAATAGAATATATTAAGATATGCGATAAGAAAAACATTGTTAATATAAGTAATTCAAATTGTATTCCAAAGTTAGTTCAGGGAAAGAAAGCGCTGTGTAGTTTTAGCAATGCCGACCACGTATCCAAAACAGAAGAAGTCGACGACGGAATCATCCTACTAAACGACTACGATGGAAACGTTACCTGGAACAACACAGAGCTTCACCTAGAGGGAACCTACCTCGTCCAGCTATCAAACGACTCGATGATTATCGACAACAAGCGGTTCAGCAACTTGGAACCTACAGTCTTGACCCCTGGAGCTCCTCTTGTGCAGTTTACGGCTGAGGAAAAAGAAAGACTTAAGGTCCTATCACTTGAAGCACTGGAAGCATTGCACATAAATAACACTGGACAACTGATGCACATAAGAACCCATTCAATGGTCAACAGCATAACTTTGCTGACGCTCTTTGGCATTGCTCTGATTCTCATCCTGGGCTTGCACACCTATAGTCAAAGGCAGAAGAGCATAACATTGCAGTCCTAGTTGCACGCCTGGAATGGAAACAAAAGTCACAGCGATCCTCGCACCATCAACCTGCGAGCAATCTTCGACCGAGGCACAGTATCAGTTACCTCAGTTCAACAACATTCCCTACTTCTAGAGACCGCTTGAGGACAAGCATAAATTGGAGGGGGAAGAGTTAACAACTAAAATGTTACAATTTAGAATAATGAACTCCAGTACGCAAGTTCCAATTTGCAAGCTCAGCGTCTGCATAATTTCCTGCACGCGCCGAGCTGCCAAGCTGAATTCTAAGAATCTGTTTGGCAACCGCTTCCGCTCCCACCAATGCATGTGATTCCAAGAAGACTGCAACAACTCGACCAACAAGACATCAGCCTATTGGAAGCAACGAAGTCGACGTCGACCCTCTGCCACCAAGGGCAGCGCAGCTCGCAGCCAAGACTCACAGCTTGTTAGGGACAGCTTAGGGTAATCAGTTGTAAATTGGATTTAGACAAATAAAGTCATTGTTCTTAATTGAACTCTAAAATCTTTTTATTATAACCTTGCAGAGGGTATATTAATTTTAGCCAGAAGTTTGCAACGCACCTTAGGAGACATCTCCGACCCTATAAAGTATATATATTCTGAATCAGCATCACCAGAGGAGTCGAAAAATGGATGTCCGTCTGTCCGTCTGTCCGTCGTCCGTCCGTCCGTCCGTCCGTCCGTCTGTTGCAACGCAAACTAGTCTCTCAGTTTTTGAGCTATCTTCATGAAACTTAGCATACAAGCTTCTTATTGCTGTAGGCTGTAAATAAGTCGGAACGAGCCAGATCGGACCGATATATCGTATAGCTGTCATAGAAGCTATCGGCCGATTTTTGTTGTTTTTCAAGATATTGCAACAAGATTTGGCAAATCCTATTCTTATTACGTTCTTAATGTGCTGTCAAAATTGTATCAAAATCGGACCACTATAACATATAGCTGCCATAGGAACAATCGGCTGAAATCACGGTTTTTGTATGCAAACCTGTTTTGTTTTTGGAAATACCGCACATTATCAATACTTTTTAATGTTATACAGTAACCCGCCCTTAGTTTTTCCATTTAAATATCTTAGACGTTTATATTCTATAGCTGTTATAGGAACAATCAGTCAGTCCGTCTGTCTGTTGCAACTCAAATTAGTCCCCCAGTTATTGAGCTATCTTCATGAAACTTGGCACACAAGCTTATTATTGATGTAGGCTGTAAATAAGTCGGAACGAGCCAGATCGCACCGATATATCGTATAGCTGTCATAGAAGCTATCGGCCGATTTTTGTTGTTTTTCAAGATATTGCAACAAGATTTGGCAAATCCTATTCCTATTACGTTCTTAATGTGCTGTCAAAATTGTATCAAATTTAAATCGGACCACTATAACATATAGCTGCCATAGGAACAATCGGCTGAAATCAGGGTTTTTGTATGCAAACCTGTTTTGTTTTTGGAAATACCGCAAATTATCAATACTTTTTAATGTTATACAGTAACCCGCCCTTAGTTTTTCCATTTAAATATCTCAGACGTTTATATTCTATAGCTGTTATAGGAACAATCAGTCAGTCCGCGTGTCTGTTGCAACTCAAATTAGTCCCCTAGTTATTGAGCTATCTTCATGAAACTTGGCACACAAGCTTATTATATCTGCCCTTTTTAAATAAGTCGGAACGAGCCAGATCGGACTGATATATCGTATAGCTGTCATGGAGCCTATCGGCCGATTTTCGTTATATTTCAAGATATAGCTATCAGGCTTATCACATCCAAATCTAAGTGTGTCCCTAATAATAAAGTTCGAAATCGAACTTTTATAACTTATAACGATCAACGATCGGCCTAATGAAGGTTCATGTTGCAATTTTATGGAAACCTGAGTACTATTACATATAGCTGTTAAACAAAAAATCATATAGCTGTTATTCAAACGCATTTTTGAATGAGAACTTTCCAAATTTATTTATATTTTATGACCAACAGATCCTTTACAACACAAAGACATTTCCTCATAACATTTTGTGTTAAGTATATAAGAAATCCAGTTATGTACAAAAGCATTAAAAGGTAGAATTATTTTTTTTCGAAGCAGGTGTTTGATTCATAGCCTTAATCATGTAAAAATCTTGACTTCCTGTACTGTTATAATTGTTCAATAAATACCACAGAAACCAGCAGCAATCCAAATATATTTTATATTTTGTATAACTGCAAGGGTATGAAACCTTCGGCAAGCCGAAGGTAGCCTTGCTTTCTTGTTTTTTACTTTGCAACCTGCAAGTAATTAACTTATATGCTGCCTCACAATACATCTCAACATATCTAATTCGATTTGTGGTTTGTTTTTTGTGTTGCTGCTCAATGTTTCTTTCGATTCTAAGTGGCTTTAAATATACTAAAAACTTATTTTGAATTTTGCAACACACTGTAAAATACAAAAAAAAATATAAGATACGAAAAAAAAATAAATAAGTCGGCCGCCGCACCCAGGAGTTGAACTCCGAACCTCTCGCTTAACAGTCAACTACCATCACCACTCGGCCACTGCATTTCTTACGAAATGCTCGATAAAATTGCATTATGAATATTTTCGGTGTACATAATTAAAGAAAAAGTTGCTTGCTGCTGGAGTTGAACTCGGAAACTAACATTGAACAACATAAGCACATGGTCACAGGGCAATACTATTTCTTGAATATCTTCCTTATTTATCAGCCGATCTTATTGAAACTTTTGCAACACGCCCGCAGGGTGGTTTTTATTACGTGTATAATTGCTGAAGAGCTATATTTGCAGCTACAATCGATTTTTATTTTCGATTTATGGGGACGGATGGAGGCGTGACAAAAATCCAAAATACCATTGATCTGCGTGCAGAATTAACACATATTGTCCCCAAATTTGGTAGCTCTTATAAAAGCTGAGATCTAGGTTTTCATACGGACAGACGGACATGGCTATATCGACTCGGGTGTTCATGCTGATTCAGAATATATATACTTTATGGGGTCGAGATGTCTCCTTCTGCCTATTACAAACTTTTTCGGTTGAGAGTCCGGGTATTGTAGTATCACCACTCCAGAACATAGTGGGTCATGATCCCTTGATGAGCATACCACTACTTCATAGTTAACACTTAAGTTAGCCCACGCGCGTATTGTTCAGTAACCCACGCGTAAATAATGCTAAAACAGCGTTACATACTCCCAGCAAATAATGACCAAGCTCTTGGTCTGTTAAGTCGGCTTGCCGACTTATTATATGTATTACATGAAGACTTAAAACTAGCTTAACATAATCCCGGATAGAAGAGCGAGAGAGCTCTTCGTTACTCCCTCACTGTTGACGCCGATGTCGCCTACCTTTAGGCGGCTTTGTTTTCGGCGTAAACATCCCGCCCCCCTTGCAATACTATTGCAACGATTGAGGGGACCGAGATCTTCTTTGGGAAGGGGCGCTGGCGGTCTAGGTCTTAAAGACCCCGGCTATTACCCAGCCAAACAGAGTGTTCTGAGCCAACGGCAGTCCACCGTGGGATGGAACAAGCCCTGGGAGGAGTTCGTCTCCATAGACGTCGGCCCCCAGAATAATGGAGACTCTGCTTGGCACATGGCACCGATTGTCCGCCAGCGTAATGCCCGGATAACGGGTTTGCAGCTCCTTTCCGACATTCTGTGCCGGAGTCTTGATCTGAACCTCCACCATCTTCAGAGTCAGTGTGATGGAAAATTCTGGCGATAACCTCGACCTGAACATGGCTCGGCAAAAACCATCTTCAGCGGAAAAACCAAAGGCCCTTGCCTATGAGGTGGGCATGCGGCTGTGTGGACTGCAAGCGTCCAACAGCACACGTACCTCGAAAATGTTGGCCGTCGGCAGCATGCTGACTGACACCGAGGGGGTTGTGGCCAGGGACTCTGAAGGTAGAAGAGGCGGTGTGGACAGTATTTGTTGATCAAAACTGACCGAAGACGCTTCTCCGCAGCAAGACGCAGGAACCGTTGGCACTTTTTAAGTGCGTGGACTCCTCTCCTTGGGCTTGGCAGATGGTTGTGCCTTGCTTGGTGCCATTTTACTAATCTGAAAGGGAGAAAGTGGATATATGGATTAGTAGCTGGAGAGCATATATCCACTAATGGACAACACAAGGTTAGGAGGGTGTCGATGGTGACTCTCGACTATTTCGTGCATCTAAGCGATGTGGCGAAGACGATGTATTGGGAGCTGCTAATGGTAATACCGATTGCAAATATTGTGCAATAGACATATATATAAATGGGCAATGCTACTGTAAGGTGTATAAAGTGTATAAGTGTATAGTTAGCTTATGGTGCTAACGGTATGACGTTGCTTGTATCAGCATAGGCAATCCAGAACCCAAATTTGGTATTGGTGGAGGTATATTATGAAAGACCAATGAAGCGCTCGCAGATCCAGCTAAGCCACTTCCTGTAGTAAAGGTAGTTTTTGGTATACTGGTAGCAGTAGATGCAATGGAGTTGGTCATTGTATTGCCAACTAGTGGCACCTTGCCAGTTGAATTTGGTGAAACAGTTGATGTCGCACAAGTAATAGGGGGATAACCAGTGAATCTATTTGCATCCAGAGAAGTGGTTGTAGTTTGTAAAGTGTTTGTACTTTTCTGAGATTCTACGGAAACGGATGTAGATTCTTCTCCCAAAACACTGTTATCAATTATTCTTAGGTTTGTTCCAAATGAAACGGAAGGCGTTCGGTCCTTTAAAGAACTGCCCTGCAGTTGAACGAGCGTTACAAGCGTAATAGGTGTATCGATCATAGAAGGTATTGACGGTATTGGTATTGTCTCAGTGTTGGAGCCTCTACGCTATGCGATAAAGCCAACTTTGAACCTTTTACATTTCCTTGAGACCCTGAAAAGGTTGTAACTTCAAGTCCACATAGATCTGCCGATACTGTTGAATGTGAATCACTGCCACTAGAAAGACTAGATTTTTGTGGAGAGGAATGTTCTTTTTGATTAATAACAAGTCTGCCCTCTTTGGTTCTGGAAGTGGTGCGAAGAAAGTTGTTTTCAGAAACTTTAACCAGCTTGGCTGGTAGATCTTCCACAACCCCAAACTTGGTGAGAAGATCATTAAGCCTTTGTTCATTGCTGATCTTGATCCTCGTGGTAAAAGAGGAAACGGTCGTAAGATTCGATTTGGCTTCTGGTCCTGTGAGGATCAGCCGAAGATCGTCTCTTGACCGAGCAGAGTTCCACAAATTTTGGATACAGAGCCACTCTTAATAATAGATGGGAGTATGTCGGCTCCTAGGAGCATGTCTATTTGAGAGCCCTGGTGGAAATGCGGATCAGCAAGTTGGAGGTTTGGCAGATCCTTCAGAAGTTCTTTTGAAATTGAGTAGGCTGGAAGGTTGCCTGCCAATTGAGAGAGAACAAAGGCTGTAGGTTCTAGCCGTAACCTGGGAGTGATCGAGGAGCCAATCTGGAAGTGACACAACTTTTGGGGATTTCTTGAGATGGATTGATTTAAGCCAGCTACTTGAACTTGCACGGCTTGATGATGTTAAACATCTGTTCGGAAATGAACGTAGCCTCTGATCCAAGGTCGATCAGTGCACGTGCCTTATAAGTCATACCCAAATGGCAAACATTTATAAGAGCAGTGCTGAGAAGAACACCTTGTGTGTTCGCCGTGAAGTAATTCTGAATATGAGTCGTTGAAGGAGTGGACTGTATATTCATGTTCTGCGATGTTGGCGCAGAGACTGCTGATGAGGGCGCAGTAGGAGGGGTGCCCCGATGCAGGAGTGTATTTTGGCGACCCTTGCACATAAAACAGTTATGTTGACTCGTGCAATCTTTAAGGATATGTCCTCTTGCGAAGCAGTTCAGGCACAACTTTTGCAGTTTGATGAAATTGGATCTTTCATCAACAGCCATTTGGAAAAAGCGCGGACACAGACGAATAGGATGGTTCTCCTTTGAACAGAGTTTGCAGGTTTGTAGTTTGCCTACAACCTTTGTCCCAAAGTAGTTGTCCTTCCTCGTAGGAGGCTCTTTTCGAGCAGGTTTGGACGTAGTCTGTGAGCTAGATTGCACGTCTTTTATCGCTTCTAATGTGCGATAGCGCTCTGAAAGGAAATCTGACATTTCCTTCCATGACGGAATTTCAGCCTTATTTTGTACCGACTGTTCCCAAAGTGACAACGTCAGCCTTGGTAGCTTAGACAAGCAATCCCAGTTTTCTGTGCTGATTTTGGAATGGTCTAAAGGACTTGGATGGCGGCTCCAGACTCATGGGAAATTGACGGAAGGTTGAACAGGATTTTAAGTTTTGTTTTTTTTACTAACAGCCTCTTATTTTCGAACCTATCTGTCAAGTTCTTCCAAACAGAAGAGACGCCCTCATTCGTGAGAGGGGATTTGGACACGATTGATCTTGATTGTTCTTGATCTGACTTAAGCCGGGATCATAAATGTAGACCGCTGTGAAGAGATCACGGAAATTTTGCAATTTTAGGTAGTCACCGCTGAATACTTCAGCATCGAAGGGTGGTGACCTGTAGCACCGTGGATGGAAAGCTACTTGTGCTGTTGCAGGTCCTGGAGAGGGAACCGTTGTGGTCTCTATACTCTCATTTAAATGAGAGGCAAGTTCCTCATATATTGAGTAACAGTGGTCATATCTGGCTTGCATGGCGATTTTGTCTTCAGAGTCGTCTCAGTTAGAGACAATGAGTTAGAACAAAGTTCATATTTAAGCTCGACCGTGAAGTAGCGGGATAGGTGCTCCGCCAAGAAGGGAACTTGGGAGAAAGCCTGAGTGTCTATGCTGAGTCGTTTGTACAATTAGGTGTCTTTACCACTATCAATTGGCATTACAGGCCTTCAGAAGGTGAGAGAGAACGCAATTGATGCTGATGACGGTACCAGAAACGTGACTGCGAAATGTACGAAAGCGTGGCGAATTGGACGTTCTTGTTTTAACAATAAACAAAAATGTCAAACAAATTGATAGGAACTTTATCGAATCTATTGACTGAAGAATATGTTGTTAAATTACAAGGCAGCACTGTTTGGAGAATGTTACAAAAAATAATATAAATATTGAATTATATAAATATTGATATATTTTAATTATTATACTCAGTGTGGAATTCTGAGCAAACTGACGCAATGTAATTTAGGAGTATAGATCTTAAATTATATTGTGGTATAAAAATAAATAATTATTTGTTATTCGGCGCTTTGTAAATATCACAACACAGTGCACAGTGAAAAGATAAATAAAGAAAGTGACTGTAAAAGTCACGGTTGCCTACTAAGTGAAATTTTCATATTCGAGCTTGTGCAGCCCTGGAGCGATAACACTGAGTAGATGGAAAAAGTGGTGGTCGGTCGATTGTGATCGAACTGCGATCACTAACGCTGGCAAAAATAATTAAATATAAAGATATATATAATAATGAGTCCACTGGTTATTTGGTTTTAAAAAAAAACAAAGTTTATTTTATTTTTATTTAATAACACTATCTTCCTTTTAAATGGAAGAACTAAAGCCGTTTGGTTGCTATTCGACGAACGGGCGGCTGAACAGCAGCTATCTCGGAAATAACTGTATCTGAACTGAACTAAGGGGACGCAAATTGAAGTCGAAGAGCGAAGTGTCTTTAAGAGAGGAAGTCGCTAAAGAGCGAAGTGTCTTTGAGAGAGTGTACATATTTATAATCTCGTGAAGAGGGAGACCCTTAAAGATAGTTACCCCCTATCCCTATTTGATGGTAATTTGAGACAAGTGCGTGAGCAGTGACTCAATGAGGTTTTATTATTTCTGTTGGTTTGAATGTTTGGGCTAGCTATTGTCGCCAAGTGGTCGAATTTGAATTGGGGGAGAATTGTTTATCGTTAGCATTTTAAACAGTCGGGGAACAATTGTTTGTTATTGTTCTAGAGTCAGCGTCTTGGTTCGCGATCTGTGGTAATTGTACTTTGGAATTGTACTTTTGAAGTATGTGGTGAACATAACACTAGGCGCATGCGTAAATTTTCAAAGTTAATCGAAGGGCTCTTGTTCTTTGATTACATTTTGTACTTAAATTTGAATGTGTGTATGTGAGTTATGTGAGTTTTACAATAGTGTCTTTGTTATATTCTAATTTACAATTGGGGGGTTTTAAGTGTAGGCGTTGAATGGATATGTTACCTCCCCATCCTTAAGAAAAATGCCTGTCCTCAGGCGTTAATTTTAGGGTACAATACAAGACTATTTACTATGGGTGCATTATTTTCTGTTTCAGGATTCATAATGGTTTCGCTGACTGAGGTTTGGTTTTTGAATTTTACAATCAATTTTTGGGGTATAGTTTTATATTTGTAAATAAAGTACAATGCTAGGATTATAATTATTATGACCAATGCCGTAAATGTTATTATTTGAAAAATACTATTTGATTGAGTGTGTTGTTCAATTATTTCCTTTGCTTGAATGTATTCGAGTGGTTCGAGTTTTGTTACGTTATTGTTTACACAGATGGTTTGAGTATAGTCTTACATTGTGTTGTTAATCAGTATTTCTTCTAATTGAATGGAACAATTAAATGCTTTTATCATTTAGTATGGTCTTGGGAAGGTTCCAAGTTGTGATTATATTAAGTTCAACATATTTTATTTCGAATTCTGAATGGGTTTTACTATACCTACATTGTGTTGTTACTTGATTTAGTATGCCTGTGATACATTTAGTTATGACCAAATCTTTAGAGTTTGCTGTGTATGCTTGATCGTTTTTTACAAAATATTTATCGTGAATAGTTTCAGTAAGTGTATTTTTAATTTCATCGGGGTATGGTATTTTTTCGAAGATAGGTGTTTTTATTATTTCTCTAAGAATATGAGATATTATCAATATTTCGTTTGTGCTATTTTTAAGCCAGGTAGATTTTTAATATTTAACAGGTTTTCAGAATTTACATGGGTTAACAAATCGTGTTTTAGAAGTTTTGGATTGAAAATACCTAATCATGGTTTAATTCACTTATTTGAATGATTTTTTCAAAAATGTTATTAATTTTTTTCCAATGTGCCAAATAAATATTTGTAAACTGTGCCCATAAAATTAACAAGACCGCGTTTGCTGCGTTTTGCTATTTTTATGCCGTTCATTTCTCTATTGAGTTTTTCTATTAAATATCGAATTTGTGGGTGTTTCAAATAATTTTGTTTGTTTTATTAATTCTGCATAAGTGTTTTCTGTTTTAGTTATGTTTATAGAAAGATAATGATACTCGTAGTTAATTGGTAAGTCAATTGATCCGGTTTGAGATATAAGATAGCCATTTTTAGCGTAGATTTGGTTTACTTCTAGACTTTGTGTGTGTGCTGATGAAATAAGGCAAATTATGAAAATTTTGAATAGAGTTGTCATTATCATATTTGCTTATATAGTTATAGTTTTCTTATAGTTTTCTTCTTTTTCTTAAATTTGGATTTATAATGTACTATTATTCTACCTCTATTGGTTTCTTCGTAATGTTTATCGTCTATTTTTCTTAAGCTACCTGTTTTCTTAAATGGGTTGGTCGTCTTGGACCTTACTAAAGGGGACTCTCTATAATTAGTGTCTATCTCAAATTCCTGTCTGGTTTCGTTGAGTTTATCTATTTTATTTATTTTATTTTGTTGCGTATTATGGCTGGGTGTACCTGCGTACATGAAAATATCGGCTGGTGTTCTGCCAGTCGTGTTGTGTTTTGTTTTATGATTGTAGATGTATAAGAATTTTTCAAATTTTGTGAACTGATTTTCGGGCTCATTTTCGCTTGTTATTATTCTTAGTTTTTCGTTAACTGTTTTATGAAATCTCTCAATATCAGAAATTCCATTTTTGCTTGTTGTGATGTCAATGTTTAGTCCTTCTTAGTTTATCCAGATTTGTAGTGCTGTGCTCATGAAGGCGGAGTCTTTATCAGATTTAATTTCGAGGGGTTTTCCCATATCATTAAAGATTCGTAAGATTGCTCTTTTGGCTTCGAGCCAATCTCTACTGTTTATTTCTATCAGGGAGGCGTATTTAGAATAAATGTCAATACATGATAGAAATTGTTTATTGTTGATTAAATAGAATTATATGACATATTTGTCTCCGGGATTGAATATTTCTGGTGTGGTTTCGAAAGCTAATTTTGTGTTCCTATGGTCTGTTTTGGCTATACTACAAATTTCACAATCATTGATTATATTTTGAATTAATTTCTGATAATTGGGGTAATAATATTTTTCTTTAAATAATAGAGTTTGTTTCTCTATAGCTGGGTGTAATAATTCATTGTGAGTTTTTAGAATGATTTCTTTGAATTGGGCATACGTTTGTATGTCTGTTAACTTGGAACTAGTTTTCATTAATTTGGTAAAATTATCAGGAAGGTAAGCGTTTTGAAATGTTTGGAAGTCTATTATGTTGGGAAAATATATAACGCTTTTCTTGGTACATATGTACTCTTTTATTAATTCATTTGCTGATGATTCTGTCATCTCTTTGTAAATTATTTTGATTCCAGTTTTTTGAAAATACTTTATTATTATACCCTTGCAGAGGGTATATTAATTTTAGCCAGAAGTTTGCAACGCACCTTAGGAGACATCTCCGACCCTATAAAGTATATATATTCTGAATCAGCATCACCAGAGGAGTCGAAAAATGGATGTCCGTCTGTCCGTCCGTCCGTCCGTCCGTCCGTCCGTCTGTTGCAACGCAAACTAGTCTCTCAGTTTTTGAGCTATCTTCATGAAACTTGGCACACAAGCTTCTTGTTGCTGTAGGCTGTAAATAAGTCGGAACGAGCCAGATCGGACCGATATATCGTATAGCTGTCATTGAAGCTATCGGCCGATTTTTGTTGTTTTTCAAGATATTGCAACAAGATTTGGCAAATCCTATTCTTATTACGTTCCTAATGTGCTGTCAAAATTGTATCAAAATCGGACCACTATAACATGTAGCTGCCATAGGAACAATCGGCTGAAATCAGGGTTTTTGTATGCAAACCTGTTTTGTTTTTGGAAATACCGCACATTATCAATACTTTTTAATGGTATACAGTAACCCGCCCTTAGTTTTTCCATTTAAATATCTCAGACGTTTATATTCTATAGCTGTTATAGGAACACTCAGTCAGTCCGCGTGTCTGTTGCAACTCAAATTAGTCCCCCAGTTGACTATCTATCTTCATGAAACTTGGCACACAAGCTTATTATTTCTGTAGGCTGTAAATAAGTCGGAACGAGCCAGATCGGTACGATATATCGTATAGCTGTCATAGAAGCTATCGGCCGATTTTTGTTGTTTTTCAAGATATTGCAACAAGATATGGCAAATCCTATTCTTATTACGTTTTTAATGTGCTGTCAAAATTGTATCAAAATCGGACCACTATAACATATAGCTGCCATAGGAACAATCGGCTGAAATCAGGGTTTTTGTATGCAAACCTGTTTTGTTTTTGGAAATACCGCACATTATCAATACTTTTTAATGTTATACAGTAACCCGCCCTTAGTTTTTCCATTTAAATATCTCAGACGTTTATATTCTATAGCTGTTATAGGAACAATCAGCAAGTCCGTCCGTCTGTTGCAACGCAAACTAGTCTCTCAGTTTTTGAGCTATCTTCATGAAACTTGGCACACAAGCTTTTTATTGCTGTAGGCTGTAAATAAGTCGGAACAAGCCAGATCGGACCGATATATCGTATAGCTGTCATAGAAGCTATCGGCCGATTTTTGTTGTTTTTCAAGATATTGCAACAAGATTTGGCAAATCCTATTCTTATTACGTTCTTAATGTGCTGTCAAAATTGTATCAAAATCGGACCACTATAACATATAGCTGCCATAGGAACAATCGGCTGAAATCAGGGTTTTTGTATGCAAACCTGTTTTGTTTTTGGAAATACCGCACATTATCAATACTTTTTAATGTTATACAGTAACCCGCCCTTAGTTTTTCCATTTAAATATCTCAGACGTTTATATTCTATAGCTGTTATAGGAACAATCAGCAAGTCCGTCCGTCTGTTGCAACGCAAACTAGTCTCTCAGTTTTTGAGCTATCTTCATGAAACTTGGCACACAAGCTTTTTATTGCTGTAGGCTGTAAATAAGTCGGAACAAGCCAGATCGGACCGATATATCGTATAGCTGTCATAGAAGCTATCGGCCGATTTTTGTTGTTTTTCAAGATATTGCAACAAGATTTGGCAAATCTTATTCTTATTACGTTCTTAATGTGCTGTCAAAATTGTATCAAAATCGGACCACTATAACACTATAACTATAGCTGCCATAGGAACAATCGGCTGAAATCAGGGTTTTTGTATGCAAACCTGTTTTGTTTTTGGAAATACCGCACATTATCAATACTTTTTAATGTTATACAGTAACCCGCCCTTAGTTTTTCCATTTAAATATCTCAGACGTTTATATTCTATAGCTGTTATAGGAACAATCAGCAAGTCCGTCCGTCTGTTGCAACGCAAACTAGTCTCTCAGTTTTTGAGCTATCTTCATGAAACTTGGCACACAAGCTTTTTATTGCTGTAGGCTGTAAATAAGTCGGAACAAGCCAGATCGGACCGATATATCGTATAGCTGTCATAGAAGCTATCGGCCGATTTTTGTTGTTTTTCAAGATATAGCTATCAGGCTTACCACATCCAAATCTAAGTGTGTCCCTAATAATAAAGTTCGAAATCGAACTTTTATAACTTATAACGATCAACGATCGATCTAATGAAGGTTCATGTTGCAAATTTATGGAAACCTGAGTACTATTACATGTAGCTGTTAAACAAAAAATCATATAGCTGTCAAACGTATTTTTGAATAAGAACTTTCCAAATTTAGATTTTATGACCAACGCATCCTTTACAACACAAAGACATTTCCTCATAACATTTTGTGTTAAGTATATAAGAAATCCAGGTATATTCAAAAGCATTAACAAAGGTAGAATTATTTTTTTTCGAAGCAGGTGTTTGATTCATAGCCTTAATCAGGTAAAAATCTCGACTTCCTTTACTGTTATAATTGTTCAATAAATACCACAGAAACCAGCAGCAATCCAAATATATTTTATATTTTGTATAACTGCAAGGGTATGAAACCTTCGGCAAGCCGAAGGTAGCCTTGCTTTCTTGTTTTTACTTCGTCTGAGTTTCCTTTAATAAATTCTATTTGTCTATTATAACAATTGAGAGGTCTTTCTGTTATTTCAATGTGGTTTTGATTATCTTCTTGTGCGCTATGCTTTGTTGCTGCTGTGGAGATGGATACTTGGCTATCTTCTCCCAAGAAATTTTTTTGTATTTGAATATTATAGTCATATTCGTTTAATTTTATTTTCCATCTTTGGAGTTTCATGTTGGGGTCTTTTATGTTGCTAAGCCAAACTAAAGGTTTATGGTCGCTTAGTATATCGAATTTTCTTCCAAATAGGTAAGATCTAAAATATTTTGTGGCCCAGACTATAGCTAATAGTTCTTTTTCTATTGCCGAATAGTTGAGTTCGTGTTCATTGAGGGTTCTACTTGCGTAACAAATTGGTTTATGATCATGGGATAATACAGCACCTATAGCTATATTACTTGCATCTGTAGTTAATGCAAATTTCTTTTCGAAATTGGGATAAATTAGAATTGCATCGGATTTGATGAGTAACTTTAGTTTCTCAAAGGCAGACACATAATCGTTGTCTTTTATATTAATTGAAGCTCCTTTCTTTAGTTTAAGGGTCATTGGTTTTACAATTTTAGCGAAGTTTTGAATGAACTTGCGATAAAAGCCGCATAGTCCAAGGAAAGATTTTATTTCTTTCGGAGTTTTCGGAATTGGAAATTTTATTATTGCGTTGATTTTGTTTGGGTTAGGTTTTATACCTTCAGTTGTGATAATGTGACCGAGAAATGCAGTTTCTTTCTTCAGAAATTCGCATTTATCTAACTGTAATTTTAAGTTAGCTGTTCGTAACTTTTCGAATACTTTTCTGATTGACATTATATGTTCCTCTAATGAAGTGGAATAAACGATAATATCATCTAAGTAAACAAGACAATCCTTATAGATTAGTTCTTCTAAAATGTTGTTCATGCAACGTTGAAATGTTGCTGGTGCATTTTTGGGACCAAAGGGCATTCGAGTGTATTCGTAATGTCCAAATTTAGTTGAGAAAGCAGTTTTAGCTATTGATCGCTGGTCCATTTGGATTTGATGGAAACCTTTTGCTAGATCAATAGTGATGAAGTAGTGACAACGTCCAAGTTTGTCTAGTATCTCATCCATTACAGGGATGGGGAACTTGTCATCAATGGTTATTTCATTGAGACTGCGGTAGTCAATGACTAAACGGTATTTCTGTTTGCCTGAGGCATCACTCTTCTTTGGAACTATCCAAATAGGAGAACAGTATGGAGATTTTGATTTATGAATGATGTTTTGTTGTAACATTTCGTTTATTTGATTGTTGATTTCCTTGTCAAATGCTTGTAGGTATTTGTAGGGTTTTTTATAAATGGGGTCATCATGTTTTGTTTGAATAGTGTGTTTAATCGTACTAGTGAAGGTCAAATTTGCACCTTCTTTGTACTGAATATCACTGTATTCTAGCAAAACTTGTGTGATTTGTTGATTTTCTTCTGTGTTCAGGTGTTCTAACCTGAATACATTTGATTCTGTTAACTCGTCGTCAATGGCATAGTTATCAGGCATTGCTAGAAGGGTTTCTTCTATGTTTAGAAGTTCTTCTTTTATATTAGATAGACTGGGGAACTCATTAGTAGCTTGGGACCTATCTTTTTTGAAAGAGGTTTTCTTTCTTTTTTGTGTTTTAAGAGGGGTTTCCTCTTGGTTAGATAAACTGGGGCACTCACCTTATACTCGAGTATAAGAGTATTATAGCTTTGTGCCAACCGAAAATGTTTGTAACAGGCAGAAGGAGAAATCTCCGACCCCATAAAGTATATATATTCTGAATCAGCATGAACAGCCGAGTCGATATAGCCATGTCCGTCTGTCCGTCTGTCTGTCTGTTCGTCCGTATGAAAACCTAGATCTCAGCTATTATAAGAGCTAGAGCTACCAAATTTGGAGACAATATGTGTTAATTCTGCACGTAGATCAAGTTTATTTTGGATTTTTGCCACGCCTCCATCCGCCCCCATAAATCGAAAAAAAGTCGATTGTAGCTGCAAATATAGCTCTGCAATCATTTTTTATACATGTGATAAAAACCACCATGCGGGTGTTTTGGCAAAGTTTCAATAAGATCGGCCGATAAATAAGGAAGATATTCAAGAAATAGTATTGCACTGTGGCCATGTGCTTATGTCGGTTTTTCCTAATGTCAGTACCCGAGTTCAACTCCAGCAGCAGACAACTTTTTTATTCCCTTGCAGAGGGTATATTAATTTTAGCCAGAAGTTTGCAACGCACCTTAGGAGACATCTCCGACCCTATAAAGTATATATATTCTGAATCAGCATCACCAGAGGAGTCGAAAAATGGATGTCCGTCTGTCCGTCCGTCCGTCCGTTGCAACGTCTGTTGCAACGCAAACTAGTCTCTCAGTTTTTGAGCTATCTTCATGAAACTTGGCACACAAGCTTATTATTGCTGTAGGCTGTAAATAAGTCGGAACGAGCCAGGACGGACCGATATATCGTATAGCTGTCATAGAAGCTATCGGCCGATTTTTGTTGTTTTTCAAGATATTGCAAGATTCGGCAAATCCTATTCTTATTACGTTCTTAATGTGCTGTCAAAATTGTATCAAAATCGGACCACTATAACATATAGCTGCCATAGGAACAATCGGCTGAAATCAGGGTTTTTGTATGCAAACCTGTTTTGTTTTTGGAAATACCGTAGATTATCAATACTTTTTAATGTTATACAGTAAACCGCCCTTAGTTTTTCCATTTAAATATCTCAGACGTTTATAATCTATAGCTGTTATAGGAACAATCAGTCAGTCCGTCTGTCTGTTGCAACGCAAATTAGTCCCCCAGTTATTGAGCTATCTTTATGAAACTTGGCTCACAAGCTTCTTATTTCTGCCCTCTTTAAATAAATCGGAACGGGCCAGATCGGACTGATATATCGTATAGCTGTCATGGAGCCTATCGGCCGAATTTCGTTATATTTCAAGATATAGCTATCAGGCTTACCACATCCAAATCTAAGTGTGTCTCTAATAATAAAGTTCGAAATTGAACTTTTATAACTTATAACGATCAACGATCGGCCTAATGAAGGTTCATGTTGCAATTTTATGGAAATCTGAGTACTATTACATATAGCTGTTAAACAAAAAATCATGTAGCCGTTATTTTAACGCATTTTTGAATGAGATCTTTCCAAATTTATTTATATTTTATGACCAACAGATCCTTTACAACACAAAGACATTTCCTCATTTTGTGTTAAGTATATAAGAAATCCAGGTATATGCAAAAGCATTAAAAAGGTAGAATTATTTTTTTTCGAAGCAGGTGTTTGATTCATAGCCTTAATCAGGTAAAAATCTTTTTGGTTTGCAGAATTTATTTCTGCATTGGTTGCTTCTAGGTAATCTCTACCTAAGAGAAGATCATAACTTTTAGAGAAATTATGAACATAGGTCTGTCTCGTTGGACATAGCTTGCTTGAATGCAAATAAACTTTTTGATTAAGTGTGATGGTGCCATTGATAGTATAGACTTTTACATTTGAAGGTTTAGTAGGAAAATTAAAAAAGTTTTGTTTAATTATATTAATAAAAGACCCTGTATCTACAAGGCATTTAAGAACTTTATTGTTCATTTTTATTTTTAGGTATTGGTTTCCTCTTCGGAGTCGCTTTCCGATTCCGAGGCTGGTTCTCCTGTGTCCATTTTGTGTTGGCCACTGGAGCTCTCTCTTTGTCTTCTTACAGGTGGGTTAGGTGCATTGGTATTATGCAATTGACTGTGATTCAATGGATTCTGAGATCTACCTTGATGGAGTTTTTGTCTAAATTCGTTCATTGCTTGCTGGTCTTCAGGTTATGAACTTGAAGTGGGGTTTGAATTATATGAAGTTGTTGTCATTGGTGTGTTGACGTAATTTTGATAATCTCCTTTATTCTTTGAACTTTTGTTTTGAGAATTTTGATTTGAATTATTTTGTGACTTTGAACGATTATTGAAGGTTAATTCATAGACTCCTTCTTGTTGCGCTACTGATTTTAGTTTTGACACGCTGGTAATGTCGTGTCTAACAAGGGTTATAAATAACCTATCGGGCAATATTCTCATAACAACATCTTTTACTGTGTTACTGAGGGCTTTTGTTGTTTTTTGTTTTGTTTTATTTGTTTGTTTTGTTTTACTGTGTTGCTATGATTATTTTCTAGCATTAATTTATTTGATATTACAAAGGATTTATTTTCTAGTTCTTCAACGAACTTACGTAACATATGCTAGTGGAGAAT
Organism: Zaprionus inermis; assembly: GCA_018151445.1. Taxonomy (NCBI): domain Eukaryota; kingdom Metazoa; phylum Arthropoda; class Insecta; order Diptera; family Drosophilidae; genus Zaprionus; species Zaprionus inermis. Next base: position 34,037 of record JAECXD010001542.1, on the reverse strand, counting down.
GGTGTGTTGTAGAGACGTCTTAGAAGTTCTTCGCAGGGGATGTGCGTCTTGTATTCACTGATGAAGGCTGTCATCAAATCGGTCCATTTGCTGGCTCCTGATAGTTGGGACACTCGTTGGGCATCTCCAGAGATTTGCATTTCAATTGCACTGAAGAAAACTTGGTTTTGACCTACATCCGTAGTAGGATATAGTCGAAGTATAAATTCGATCCTTCTAATGAAGGCGCTCAGCTCCTGGGGGTTTCCACTGAACGAGGGCACTTGCCTTATTTGACTCAAGGCTTGGTTGAGGTTTTGGTCGGACAATGTTTCGTTAGTCATTGTGTTGTTTGTTTGGGGATGTTGTGTCTTTAGACGTTTTAGTTTCAATGGTTGTTGTTTTGTGGTTGTCTTTTGCAGTGAGGTTTCCTATTAAATGGAAACTTCTGCACTTACGATTGCGTAAGATTCTTTGGCGGATAAAGAGTAACACGTGTAATACGATTCGAGTTTATGTTGCGCCGATTCGCGATGGTCAATCCTAAGGGAGTGCACTTGGTTATACAAGATGCCCCTTTTCACTGGATCGATTATAAACAAGTCGCACACTTTTACTAATTATCCTACCGACTGCGCCAATAATGAGTCCACAGGTTATTTGGTTTTAAAAAAAAAAAAACAAAGTTTATTTTATTTTTATTTAATAACACTATCTTCCTTTTAAATGGAAGAACCAAAGCCGTTTGGTTGCTATTCGACGAACGGGGCGGCTGAACAGCAGCTATCTCGGAAATAACTGTATCTGAACTGAACTATCCTATGGGGACGCGTTGGGGTTTAAATAGCAAATTGAAGTCGAAGAGCGAAGTGTCTTTAATTACATAATTACATATTTATGATCTCGTGAAGAGGGAGACCCTTAAAGATAGTTACCCCCTATCCCTATTTGATGGTAATTTGAGACAAGTGCGTGAGCAGTGACTCAATGAGGTTTTATTATTTCTGTTGGTTTGAATGTTTGGGCTAGCTATTGTCGCCAAGTGGTCGAATTTGAATTGGGGGAGAATTGTTTATCGTTAGCATTTTAAACAGTCGGGGGACAATTGTTTGTTATTGTTCTGGAGTCAGCGTCTTGGTTCGCGATCTGTGGTAATTGTACTTTGGAATTGTACTTTTGAAGTATGGGGTGAACATGATACTAGGCGCATGCGTAAATTTTCAAAGTTAATCGAAGGGCTCTTGTTCTTTGATTACATTTTGTACTTAAATTTGAATGTGTGTATGTGAGTTATGTGAGTTTTACAATAGTGTCTTTGTTATATTCTAATTTACAATTGGGGGGTTTTAAGTGTAGGCGTTGAATGGATATGTTACTATATATATATTATGTTTAAAATATGTGTTATTTATTTCAGGTTAAAATGGACGGTAAATTTCTAGAGAAAGGGCTCATAGTTAGCGACGTAAAAATGTTACCAATAAAATGTAAAAAAAATCTCATGAATCCAAATCCGGTGGCGGAGCAGAAAGGTGGGAGTAGTTAATTATCCGGCTCGAAGGACGAAATGTTATAGTGGCGGCTTGGTCGTCGGGATCGGGGGTGTTGCACACTGCTGAAAATGACGAACCGACGCGAAGAAACAATTCGAAAAAAAGAGACAATTCGGGGAGCGTGGGGTCCGTTCTCTTCAATTTGTATTTTCGATATATTCACTAATTATGTATAACTTATTATGTATTACATGAACACTTAAAACTAGTTTAACATAATCCCGGATAGAAGAGCAAGAAAGCTCTTCGTTACTCTCTCACTGTTGACACCGATGATACATAAAATATATATAATATATATACAATATATATAATCACATGTTCTGAACCTACCATGAAGGGATAACCTAAGACCAATTGCAGAGTGCAGTATAGTTATTAAGCCTCCTATTTCAAAAATCAACCAATAATAAATACATACACATACACTTAAATTAATTTTGGCTTATTATTGCACGCCACATCGCCTCGTAACGTAGCTAAGCACTCTTCTGTTTGCTTCAATTGCGTTTCTCTTATCTCTCAATATGTACCTAATCATAGCAAGCACCAAGTGATAGGTGACGGAAGGGTATAACCAGTTTCATTATCTCATCAAAATTTTTATCAATTTAACAGGATGTTTGCTTGGAAAAGTGTTGCCTGATTTTCCGCTTGTGACCCATCAGCTGGATCCGTCTCTGGCTCTTAATCAGTTATTAAGGATTGTCACTCAACAACCTACATAAAGCCGCCAGGACGGTCCCCGGAAGGTACTTGGTAGTTATGTTCAATGTGCTCGTTGAAAAGTCTTTTAAGAAAATATGGCGACTTAATCAGTCGAAATCCGTTTGACAGAGGATACACACTTCGAGGACATAGTAGACATTTTCAACGCCCATGCCAATTATACTGTGTTGCCCAATATCATTGAACAACAAAGCAACACCCAGGGCAGATAGGGAGCCTGGAAATTGAGTTTCCCAAAGAAGTTCATAGGTAACATGGGATTGCGTCTGGACCAAACATAAACCAGCATTAACGTGAATGCCTGGCCAAGGAAAACAGGTTGACAAAGATGCCAAAGAATGTCATTAACACGCCACCGAATATAAACATCATGTCAAAATCGGAGCTGCGACCACGGAACGAGCCCTCCTCCAGCATACGATAATAGCGATAAGTAAATGCCATATTGAAGAAGCTAATACCGATAATTCCAAAGTATAGGAATGTTGTTGCTAGTCGCCAAATTTGAAATTTGCACACTATAAGTGTGGGATTAAATATATAAAAATAACTACAGAGGCATTACGAGATCCAGATGCATTGCCAGTGTCGTGAGCACATACACTGTGGTGTATGCTCACTATTGGAATTTCCATGTAGAACTGTCGCAGAGTATTCATCCTAGTCTCTGGGTGGGCAGCAGATTGTAGTTGATATAAATTGTGCGCGTGGTGCTTACGCCCTGTTACCGCTACCGATCACATCTACTACGGCTTAGATTTTGTGGCTTGTGTTTTTTTTGTCAACTCCAGTCAGGTTTAATCTTTTTAAATGAAGGTGTTATAATACTACTGAACTGTCCTGTCGGATTTTCATAATTTTAATACACAGGGTTGGATTAACACAAGGAGCTCTGCGTGCGTAGCGGAACATTTTTAGAGGCCGAACAATTTTAAATAAAAATTGAAAAAATGTTCAGTCATTAAATGTTAGATGTTACATATACCTGAAACATATTACATTGTCGTTGTTCAGTTATTACTGAATTTGATAATTTAATTCCTTTGATATTTGTAAACAAGTCAAAACATCTAAATACAATTTATTTATATATTAATGGCATTAACGGTGACGACTTTAGCGAAAATTGTTTGAAACAGTCAAAAGCTATTTACGTTCATTTATGACGATCCTGTGCATCGCGTCAGATTTCCTTGAATGCTTGAATTGTGATTGATTGAATTATTTGTTTGCGGAAAATAAAATCACGCATTGCATTTGCAAAGTGTATCAGATCATTTTATTTCTTCTTTGTATAGCATATTTTTCCAAGATCAAATAATACGAAAAGAGTTACTACACTTTGCCACACTAAAATCTTTCAATAAATAATTAATGAACATTCATCTTATATTCTTAAAAAAAACATGAAACAATAAATTAATGCAAAGCAAACATTTCACTTAAATTCTCGTAAAAACAATAAACATACGTTACAAGAGAAATTACTGATATTTCTAGTATTTCTCCCGCTAAGTTTTTGCTCACTCATACTTTTCAAACCTCGTTTCCTTTTCTAATAATCTTCATGGTAACGAGAAAGACCAGCAGCAGACAACGTAAAAACGGAGTGTCAGAATAGGACAATACATATTCAGTTACAAAAATATTTTTTTTTATTATGCCATGATATACGAGGTGTGTTCAAAAAGTATCGCGAATTTTGAATTTTTGCGGGTTACGTATAATCGAATTTCAATTTTTTTGTGGCGTTATGTAGGTGCTCATGTCAGTTACTTATGCCGACAAGCTCGGCCATTTTGAATGTTCACTTAATTGTTGACAGCTGTTTTGCTTGCACGTGTTTTGGATCGTCTTCGACTTTTACCTACTCAAAAATAGACCAAAGAAAAACGTGTGAAAAACGAAATTAATTGCGCGGATTCATTCCGAATGTTGATTGTGGCATACGTAGAAGCTACCTTAGACCGAAGCAACGTTTATCGGTGGTTCAAAATGTTCTCAGAAGGCCGAGAAGATGTGAACGACGAAGAGATGCCGGACGCCCGAGCACTTCAACAGACAAAAAATTAATGAAGTTGAGAAAAAGGTATTGGCCAATCGTCGAATCACCGTTAGAGAAGTTGCTGAGGACCTAAGCATATCGATTGGCCATTCGATTTTTATCAATGATTAGAGCATGAGACGGGTCGCCGCGAAATTCGTACCGAAATTGCTCAATTGCGACCAAAAACAGTATGGAATGACCATTGCTAAAGAGATGTTGGACTCTGTCCGCGACGACCCAGAGACTCATAACTGGTGACGAATCGTGGGTTTATGGTTATGACGTGGAAACCAAAGCTCAATCATCTCAATGCAAGCTGCCGCACCAACCAAGACCGAAAAAAGCGCGCCAAGTTCGGTCGAATGTGAAAGTTTTGCTTACAGTTTTCTTCGATTGCAGGAGCGTGGTGCATCATGAGTTCTTGCCACAGGGTAGAACGGTCAATAAGGAATATTACCTGCAACTTCTTTGTTCCCTAAACTGAAGAGGCCCATGAAAGAATGACGTTACGCTATGATTGACGAGATAAAGACGGATGTGCTGAACAAGATAAAAAAAAAATGATTTTTTGAAGTGCTTCGAAGATTGGAAAAACCGTTGGCACAAGTGCATAATATCTCATGGGGATTACTTTGAGGGGACAAAATAGATATTCATGAATAAATAAATAATTTTTGAAAAAACACAAAATTCGCTATATTTTTTAAACACACCTCGTATGATTAAACAGGACGGTAAGGCTATAGCAGAGCTCTACAGTAAAATACCATTCGGCCACACCATTAATATCAAACAAATAATTCTGCCACCTACTGCTTACTTGTTCAAACTCACATAAGTCGATACGCGCCTAAAACGCGTCACAACTTCAACGTCAACTACTCATAGCAGCGCGCAGGCTGCTGCTTGTATTTTTTTGTATTATTGGTCCAATCGGATTGTTATTTGAAAAATGGATCCAAATAATATTCATCTTTATATATATCGAAGCAGAATGTTCGAAATTCATTACCTTACCTAATAATCGCATTACCGAGGAACCTTCATGTCGAATTTGGTGTCTAGCACAAACACCAGACGGACATTGCTCAATCGACTCGGCTAGTGATCCTGAATAAGAATATATATATTTTGTGGGGTCTGCCACGCCTCATTTTGACTGTTAAATACATTTGTTAGTATATACCTTTTTAGATCATTTGCAATGGTCGCTGACAATAAAAACAAGAAAGCAAGGCTACCTTCGGCTTGCCGAAGGTTTCATACCCTTGCAGTTATACAAAATATAAAATATATTTGGATTGCTGCTGGTTTCTGTGGTATTTATTGAACAATTATAACAGTACAGGAAGTCGAGATTTTTACCTGATTAAGGCTATGAATCAAACACCTGCTTCGAAAAAAAATAATTCTACCTTTGTTAATGCTTTTGTATATACCTGGATTTCTTATATACTTAACACAAAATGTTATGAGGAAATGTCTTTGTGTTGTAAAGCATGCGTTGGTCATAAAATCTAAATTTGGAAAGTTCTCATTCAAAAATGCGTTTGAATAACAGCTACATGATTTTTTGTTTAACAGCTATATATAATAGTACTCAGATTTCCATAAAATTGCAACATGGACCTTCATTAGGCCGATCGTTGATCGTTATAAGTTATAAAAGTTCGATTTCGAACTTTATTATTAGGGACACACTTAGATTTGGATGTGGTAAGCCTGATAGCTATATCTTGAAATATAACGAAAATCGGCCGATAGGCTCCATGACAGCTATACGATATATCAGTCCGATCTGGCCCGTTCCGACTTATTTAAAGAGGGCAGAAATAAGAAGCTTGTGAGCAAAGTTTCATGAAGATAGCTCAATAACTGGGGGACTAATTTGCGTTACAATAGACAGACGGACTGACTGATTGTTCCTATAACAGCTATAGAATATACACGTCAGAGATATTTAAATGGAAAAACGAAGGGCGGGTAACTGTATAACATTAAAAAGTATTGATAATGTGCGGTATTTCCAAAAACAAAACAGGTTTGCATACAAAAACACTGATTTCAGCCGATTGTTCCTATGGCAGCTATATGTTATAATAGTCAGATTTTGATACAATTTTGACAGCACATTAAGAACGTAATAAGAATAGGATTTGCCAAATCTTATTGCAATATCTTGAAAAACAACAAAAATCGGCCGATAGCTTCTATGACAGCTATACGATATATCGGTCCGATCTGGCTCGTTCCGACTTATTTACAGCCTACAGCAATAAGAAGCTTGTATGCCAAGTTTCATGAAGATAGCTCAAAAACTGAGAGACTAGTTTGCGTTGCAACAGACGGACGAACGGACGGACGGACGGACAGACGGACATCCATTTTTCGACTCCTCTGGTGATGCTGATTCAGAATATATATACTTTATAGGGTCGGAGATGTCTCCTAAGGTGCGTTGCAAACTTCTGGCTAAAATTAATATACCCTCTGCAAGGGTATAAAAAGAAATAACGCAAATATCATATTGGTTTTAATTTGGAGAACATATTAAATATATGTGTACCAAAGCTGAATGTTGTGGAATAATTACTTTTCTTAATCGGAAATTTTTAATTTTCGCAATCGGTTGGCGTGGTACAAAAAGTTTAAAATAAACTTCAGGATCTGATAGCACACTGTTATTTTCATGTCATATATGTATGTTGTCTCTAGCTTTTATTGTATCTAAAATCTGCGTTCACAAAGACGCAGGACATACTTAGCTAGTAATCCTGAGCAAATTACGGGTAATTTAGTGTATACCACACGTACTTTTGGATGTTGCATACATTTGTTCAAGTATTAAACAATAAGCACAGTAGCTAAGCAAGTTAACGGTTGCAAAGGAGCACTGCCTGCGCGCTTCTACCCATCATTTACGCTTTTAATTCAAATGTATCAAAAGTGCTTGTTTGTGTTGGCGGTAGCCAAATAGGTAGAAGACATACTCTATGATCATGATGTTCTGATTTCAAACCCAGTTCAGTCAAAGCAAAGTTGAGTCAAACCAAAGATGTTTTTTTAAGTTGCTTCTTAGAAATAACTTTTTTACATTTTAACTTCGGAACGTTCATTAAAAATTCATGGCTTAATATAGTATTAAATTTGTTTGTTACCATTGGTCATCCTTTTTAGATTATAATTATTTCTATCTTTTCTGCATTTATCAAAAACACTCAAATAATTTCCTGAAAATATAGGTATTGTTATTCATTTCTGCTTTTCGAAATTCAATGATCGCGGCAATAATGCGAGATTCTGAAGGCAAGCATATGCCTGTTCTTCCATGAAAATTTGATCTTTGGTTTTGCCGCAAGCCACTCGAGCCCATTTCGGGTCCAGAAGATAGTCATTTGATAGACCACGCAATCTATGGTCGTACGGCCTATTTTCTTTTTTGCCCTCATCAAAGAGCATATCATCCTGATCACTACATAGAGCATCCTTCATAATATTGCTGGGTGAGAAATTTGTAACGGATTGCCCAGAAGTTAGGAATTTACTCGGCGTTTCAGTTTCAAATGGTTGAACTTTTTTCCCATATTGTAATAAGTTTATGCTCCAACTAGGGAGCAATGATTTCCTCGCACGTTTCACTACAGGTGACTGGATATTTAAATTTTCCGTTGTGATTAAAGGTTCTGGGTTAACATGGACCTCGCGAACAAAATTATCTCTTCCATCTTTGCTGAAGTTTATTTCAGAGTCAACCATCTGCTCCTCATTAATAATTTCCGCAAGATCTTCAACGAGACTCGATGGGCTAGAAGGTACGTAATGCTTTTTACCAATGGCTGCAAGTGCTTTTTTAAATGGAGTTGGAGTGCGCAGCCCGACTGTACCTTTAAATACTATATTAGAAAATATTGTAAAATAATCAAAACATACAAGAACATACTTTTATGTGGTGTTTCAATAGATGATGTTTCCAGTTCCCTTTTAATTTCCATTCCAACGCGATTATACGTTTTAGAAACTGGAGTGCTTGCTCGCAAATTCATATCTTCAAAAGTTGTAAGACAAGGCGATTTTAAGAATTGTCTCGGCGAGAACGATAGCGATTTAATTGGTGTTATGATTGGTGATTTAGGTAGTTTGGACTTCAATTCATTTCTCAACATAATCGAGCTACCGTAAAGGCTCATCGGCAACTCAGGAATAAGTTTGCGGGATCGTTTTAGAATGTTAGGTGTAGGTCTACTATGTTTCTCTTCAGGAAACTGCAAAATTGGTAATGATGGCATTGATACAATTTTTCCAATTCCAGCTTTATCAGCATCATAAGAGGAAACCGATGAGTTTAAGTCACAGCCATTCACATCTATGGGTTTTATATCCTTCCCTAATACTTCTTCATAATGGGATCCTATCGTTATAATTTTTGTAAAATTAAAATTAGAATATTCATTAATTTGAAAAAAAAAAAAAAAAAACTCAAATTGTCTAAAGAAAGTTAATCGCGACGTAAAAAATGCGATTTGACCAATAAAATGTTCGAAGTATTGCTAAACAGTGTTGTTCAATGAAGTTTTTTCACTTGTTTTTTCTTAAAAACTTTTAAGCCACTTAACTTATGACACTAGATTCGGATTCAGGAGAATTTTTTACATTTTATAGGCCAAAACGCAAATTTTTTACACCGTGATTAACTATGAGCCCTACCTCTAGACATTTACCAAAGAACAACTTATTAAGCCACTTACCAACTCCACCAGATTTGATTAAAGTAATAAGATGTGTGCGTGAGCTTTTCAAGTCACTTCCAACAATTGTATTGACAGATCGACGATCAGCATCAAATTTTCGGCGCATTGTTGAATTCCAGTGGTTTTTTATAGCGTTATCTGTACGTCCTGGTAATAATTTAGCAATTTTAGCCCACTGATTCCCTAGCTTAAAATGCGCGTTGTAAATTATTTGATCCTCCTCTTCTGTCCAAGCTGTTTTTTTAATATTTGGATTAAGGTGATTATGCCAACGCTCTCGGCATTGCTTACCAATTCGGCCATTCAAATAACGTGCTATTAATGTCCACTTCTTTGGACCAAAGCGTCGCACCAACTCAATTACTTTTTCATCTTCGTCACGAGTCCAAGGACCTTTAATAAGCTCTGGGTTAAGCACTTTTGCCCAACGTTGTTGAACTTGTTGTTCCAGTCTATCATTAAAATGTGGTCCAATAATATCCCAGCGTTCACCATGCTTTTCGACCAGGGACTTTAATAAAAGGTCTTCAGACTTAGACCAGCGTTTTCCAAAACCATAGTTTGGATGTCCTGTTACTGTTCTATCCTGTGATTCGAGTTGAGTAGATCCATCGATTTCCATTACATTGCCAAATTGATTCATTGACTTCTCATAATTAAAACTTCTTGTTAATTTTTTATATATTAGAACATGGTTATCAGTATTCAAGTTGCATGTTTTGTTTCCTTCATTAATGGCTCGCGAATAAATACAGTTTCTTAAGCTACCTCTGTCATTCCTGTGAGTACCGCACTCTTCATTTTCATGTTCCGAGTATTCCGATGCTTCAGAATCCTCAGAAATCGAATTTCTGTCTAAGTTGACGGTTTCTTCAATAATATTAGTACTCATATCTCTTATTTTTGCAGTCCAGTTAAGACTTGTTGGTTTAACTTTTGCGCTGGGAACAGAAATGATAGACTTTGGGGAGAACTTTAGCAGAATGTAAATAATAATAATCGTTGCCGTTGCAATATAAACATTTATGAAAGGTCTGTCGGTCCGGATACAATGAGTAATGCGCGCAAATTTCGCTAAATGAATTATTTTGAAATTGTAGTTTACAGCTTAGGTGGTACATAAATTCGATAGGATGCCAATCTAAACGCAAAATTGGGTGCGTTGCATCACTTTCCGCACGGCCCTGGTCACACCGTCGAGCTCGATTAGGGTTACAAGAGCTATTCAAATTAAAGTTGATTTGAAATTCTTTGTAGAGATGATCATCCATTTAAAAAATAATTATTATTATCGTTGAGATATACATTTATATTTATAAATTTTTAAGTTCAATAACATTTATTTATAACTTTTAAGAGTGAGCTAATTTGGGTATGTTATTTTCCATTAAACCGAATTCCATAAGGTTTACAAGACAATTTAGAATACATTTTCCATTCTCATGCATTTATGATTTAAGCAGATCCAGTTACACGTTTAAATACTTTGTTATTAATAACTTACAAATCGAATTCGATTTTTCTTACAAATAAATTGCGATTCACACAGTCGTCGTCCTTTAATAAAATATTAACATTCAACTATTTTGGAACGCGGAAACGGAATTAGAAATGACCATGTCACACCTTATATGCAAGACCTTAATTCTTGTATTCGCGAATATTATAAATTTTTTTTTATCATAAATGGTTCGATTATTACCATAAATGCACGAGGCATACACAATTTTATGGATTCTATTTTTCCCTAACAGCAGTATACAATTTCTTAGTCTCGCCGCTGACCATTCTTATAAAAATTTCAGATAGCTAATAGAAGTTTTCTTAACAACATCGCAAATGACTGGTTAGCCTGTTTTACTTTGGTTTTGTTATGAATTTTCTTTGGGTTTTGGGATTTCCTATGCACCTCTTTTAAATTCGTAGCTACGTGCTTTTTATTTGCCGTTTAAAATTATTTTGGCAGCAGTCCGTCATGATGTTCTTCGAATGACGCATTAAAATGAAACGGAATTTATTGAAGTAAACATTTTTTATATTAATGTTCGAGCAACGCAGCTTTTTACGCTGACGTTGCCACGCGTCGCTTTAATATCTGTGCCGTGTGTATTAGGGGCAAGAGAGCAGTAGGTAGTTATCAGAGTGAAATGTATCTTACTCCCTGGACTGTAGCTTTCGGTACTTTTTCAATTTTTAGTTTCCATCGAATACTCAACAAATTCTTGTTAACGTGCGCACAGGACACGATTCAAATTTTTCCGAAAACGATTTTATTTACAAATTAATCAATTAATTCGAAAAATATTAATTTTGGTTAGGGAATTGAAGAGTTTCACACACAAAATGATATTATTATTTTTTTCATATACAATTTTTTTTACATTGCACTCGAGGTATAACGCATTATTAACATTTTACATGGAATTGTGTATATTTTTTATAATCGGGTGTTCTGTTCAAGCCCTAGTTCTACAGAACATCGAAATAATAAAGCCCTAAGGATATAGGGATACATTACATAAGAAATTGTAACAAGCTTTCGATATTCATACTAGTTTCTCTTGCAAAAAAATCGTTTACAGTCAACAGGAACGTAAAATAATAGTTTTATGAGATACAAATTTTCCTCAAAATATATAAAATCGACTTATTACCACTACAAACACATACTTAATTTATACGATAAGAATATCCAGTCGTTTCGTTTATACTTGAGAGCCAATCACGGTTGTTATTTTTGGCGTTTTTGAGCCCAGAAAAATATAAAAATGTACAAGTTAATTCTGATAACAAGTGCATAGGAATAGCGCAAGAAAGAAAAGCGGCACATTAATAGATATGACACAATCAACTTTTGATGGTTAGATATTTGCTTTTCTAAAATATGAATGCTACAGTCAGAATTTTTTTTTTTGACGTTGATACAATGAATGTATAGTCAAGTGGTCCATACAAAACCAAGTTAATGCTTGTTACGCGCGGATCCCAGACACAGCGAATGTCCACCTCCCGCCCTACCGACCGAGGAGCACAGTCGCTTGACGTAATACATAATAGCCTTAACGGATCGTAAAGAAGGAAGGAAGAACTAGTGATAAATAATTACGTGTCCTTCTGCAAGGGACAGTAAGGTGTAACTGGTAGTACAATAGAAGTCTACTGCCATAGGAAGGAAGTCTTAAACTTACATCCTAGTTAAGGCCTCGTAAGGCAAAAATTCAAATTCAGAGGATAAATAGGGATCGTCAAACTCTGTAGACCATCTCTTAATAAATCCAAGCACACCCATGGCATTATTGACCATGTGAAAAATATATTCAGTAAACCTTAGTTTTCGGCCCAAAGATACAACCACCAAGAGTATAGGAAACGCACTACGACTGGCTGGATAGAATGTCATCAGTTTGCATTTAGGTCTGTTCATGTTTAAGAAATTAGCACAACACAAATAATGTAAACTATTTACCTCAGCTTGTAAGTTAGAGTGACAGTGATCATCTTTAAATTGATAACAAAGCTTTACATCGTCCGCAAACATGAGAGTACGGAAGTTATGTATGACCAAAGGGAGGTCATTGATGAAAAGCGTTAAAAAGAGAGGGCCCAGAAGGCTACCCTAAGGAACGCCAAATATGGCATGAAGAAAGTGTGAAAACACATTTTCAAAGAGAACTTTTTGAGTTTCGTCATTTGGTGGGAAGCCTTAGAGGTTGAGTTTATATGCAAGAAAGGAATGATTTACTGAGTCAAAAGTTACTAAAATCAATATAAATAACATCAGTTTGAAGAATTTTCTGAAATCCTTTTCTAACAACGGATGTCAATTCAAGCAAATTTGTCGTAGTTGAGCGACGTTTTATAAATCCGTGCTGAGAAGGCGATTTGACGGATCTACAGAAATGTTGGAAGTGAGGAGTTGAAACATTCTTGAAGAATTAAGGTAAAGCCGACAATTTAGATATACCTCTTTAATCGCTTGCATCAAACTCACTGCCTTACTCACTCTTAAAGGAATGTTAAAAGGCTTCTTCCAAATGGAAGGAATGGATAAAGTATTTAAGGACAGCGAAAACAATTTGAGCAATGGCTATCTTTTAGGAAATGGCACAGAACCGAAGTGAAGAGCGGAAACACAGTCAGGACCTGGTTAAAAAACTGGTTTAACCAAATGAAGATCCTTAACAAATGTTTTTTCGTTATGGGTGAAGATACCATTCGAACAAGGAATGTTGTATGGATAAAAATTAATCTTTAGTAATCTGTAGTAGCTGAATACGTGGTTTGAAAAAACCTAGCAAACATGTCGGCCATGGCTTGGTCGGTATCTGCAGTGTAATTTTTTAAATGACAACTTTGAGGGGAAGACAGAAGATTTACGCTTCATGCTAACAAAACTATATAACTGTTTAGGGTTCTCAAGGAACTGAGACCTACAACGAGCTAGATAGTTTTTATAACATTTCGCGTTAAGGACCGAGAAATTTAATCGTGCAGCTAAAAAACGGGAAAAAGCTAAACTGCAATTATTCATTTTATATATTTCAAATAAACTAGATTTAAAATTTTTAAAAGCTGTCTCTCTTTTGTAAACCATGGTGGCTTACTCGAGCATGTCTGATAGAAACGCGGTACACAAATATCAAAGAAAGAATTAATGGTCTTATAAAATGCTTACCGCTACTGAAATATCAGTAGTCGACTAAAGCTCTGACCAGTCGCAGTTAGAAATTAAAAAGTTAAATAATACAAAGTCTGCTTTTCTAAAGCAACGTATACGTTTAGACAGTTTTTCATATATAACAAAACTTTTGCCAAGATCAAAAGTAGCTTCAAAAGTGGGATGATAAGAATAATCTGGTATGGATCAGACCCGAAGCATAAATCCAAGGATCTGTTTTTAAAGTTTTTGACATGATTGACCTGCGACAATGACATGTCAATCTGGCTGTCAAAAAGTTCAAGCTGCCGAGAAGGCAATACATAAGTTTCATCAAAACTTGGTGTCCAGTATAAAAGCTGTTTATTAAGCAATATTATAACATTCTGCTTCGGTATATTTAGAAGAATGTCATAAGAACCTATTATTCGATCGGAGCAATAACACAGAAGTTATTCAACTTAACGTTTTCAGTAAAAATTGTTGGTATAGGCAGCAACCTGCACGCTGCTTTGAGTAGTTGACGTCGACGTCAACATCACGATGCGTCGCTCGTGTGAGTGAGAATGAGTAAGCACTAGTGGACAAAATAGTATGTGCTGAATTCTCTATTAGAAATTATAAGTGGGCTTGCATATTTTATATATGCTTAGACATGATGTGATGAAATTGAAATAAACAAAATTAGCTTCATGTTTAGGATATAAACTTTTAATACAATATACATTATTTTCAGGAATTTATTTATCGTGTAAACATCGAACTTAACCCTGGGTGTTAAAAAAATCGATATCTCTTGTGCATGCCTGGAAAACTTTTAGGTGTTGGCTGCCAATTGTAGAGTGCAAGTGAGAAGCAGTGTTGAGATTGATATACTGTGAAAAAGAGTTTTGAAATCAACAGACCATAGTTGAATTTTAATTAATTATCAACATAAATAAAATTGAATTGATTAAAAAAAGGTTTTTGTGCACATTTCTGAACCCAATAGACTTCAAGTGAATAACTCAAAACTAACTAAGCGGTCACTTAAGTGGCCAGGTGTGTGTTCACCAATATATTATTTAAATTAGAACTAATACATAGATACATACATTGTGTATACTTTACTGTTTTCAATGTATGAGTTTACACTTGAATTTAATTTAATATATATCATCAAAATGGTATAAGAGAAATTCCTAAAATTTCCGGCAGTATATTTTAATGTTAATTTTTTGTAATCTCAAATAAGATACATATTAGTATTTAAAATTGATTTTTCTTTTCTATTTCTTTCTCGCTCTATGAAATTCATGGAACGGCACGTCTCGTTGGTGCGAATGGAATAAATGGTCATTATCATTTAACTGTGTTCTTCGTGCCGCTGCTCTGTGGTCACATTCGAACCTGCTTTTACTGCCGTATATGCCGATACTCTGTACAACGAAACACTGGCTGTACTGCTTGCTCTTATTAGTTTCATTGGTATTGACAGCGGTGGTGCAAAAATTGCAATTTTGGTGTACCAAAAAAGTAGTAGAGTAACTAAGGAGCGGAAGTAGCACGAGTGAAAACAGGCGGACCAAACGCGTAGTCAATAGCGAAAGAAAAAGAAAAGTTTAATCTGCAACATTTAATATTAATTTTGTTGTTAAATGTGTGAGAACTGTTTAAATATAACGACTTAAAAAAAGTGAAAATTTAAGTGCTGATAAAAACTTACATATATGCTGTTAAAGTACACAAAATTCATATAGGCGGCATTTTTCGTGAGGAAATATCCATATAGTCAGATTTATCAAATAAACATTCTCAATTATCCATTACAGATTAGAAGGAGCAAGCAGGTGCAAAGTAAACGAAAAATCTAAATAGAAAATAGGAAAGATACCACCGTCTTGCTGCTATTAATCAAACTTAACTTTACTCGCGTTGTAAATGAGAGAAAGTTATTCTATAATAGTAGATTTAAAAATTTAGCCTTGTTCAGGCATGTAATTGTTTAAAAACTTAAAGTTCAACTCAACCAGCAGATCAAAACAAAGACAGTGTACATAAGAAGGGAACAAAATTTAAGAGATTAAACCCAACGAAAATTTATTCCGTAGAGGTTAAAGTCAAGTCACTTAAATTTATAAAAATTCAACATCAATTTTGAATAAACATTGCTTGTATGCGATTCTACTTGAAAACGACGAGTATCAGATAGTAAATAAACAGAAGGCGCCTACGAATTCACTGTAATCAAAATAGTTTAAACCGTAAGTCTTTGATGTGCATATGTATGTATTAAATGGAATTAAGCTAATTAAAACTGTTTCTTTAGTTTTGCAAACGGAAATATAAAAAAGCGTCCATCTGTTTTGAGTCTTGTCGAAAAACGCAAGATATACTACAAGTGCGAAGACAGAAGGAGACATATTCTACAAAAGGAACGAAATTTGTACGAAAAATAAGATGAATGAACTAGACAGCCTTAGACAAGAAGCCGAATCTCTTAAGAATGCAATTCGAGATGCAAGAAAGGCTGCGTGTGACACGTCTCTTTTGCAAGCTGCAGCTTCATTGGAACCTATTGGACGTATACAAATGCGTACGCGACGTACACTTCGTGGTCACTTAGCTAAAATTTATGCCATGCACTGGGGCAATGACTCCAGAAACCTAGTTTCTGCCTCACAGGATGGCAAATTGATCGTCTGGGACTCGCATACTACGAATAAAGTTCACGCTATACCACTGCGTTCTTCGTGGGTGATGACCTGCGCATACGCTCCATCAGGAAGCTACGTAGCCTGCGGTGGCCTCGATAACATGTGTTCAATCTATAACTTAAAGACACGCGAGGGCAACGTCCGTGTGTCCCGAGAGTTGCCGGGACACGGTGGTTATCTATCATGCTGCCGTTTTCTGGACGACAATCAAATTGTGACCAGTTCAGGTGATATGTCGTGCGGCTTATGGGATATAGAAACTGGTTTGCAAATTAATTCTTTCCTTGGTCATACGGGAGACGTAATGGCGCTATCTCTGGCTCCGCAATGTAAAACATTTGTTTCCGGTGCATGTGATGCGTCGGCTAAATTGTGGGATATTCGTGAGTGTGTTTGCAAACAAACATTCCCCGGGCATGAATCTGATATAAACGCGGTCACATTCTTTCCCAACGGACAAGCTTTCGCGACCGGATCCGATGATGCAACATGTCGTCTGTTTGATATACGCGCTGATCAGGAGTTAGCTATGTATTCCCATGACAACATCATATGTGGTATCACTTCCGTGGCGTTTTCAAAAAGCGGTCGTCTATTATTAGCGGGGTACGATGATTTCAATTGCAATGTTTGGGACACAATGAAAGCAGAGCGCTCAGGCATTCTTGCCGGTCACGATAACCGTGTGTCATGTTTGGGGGTCACTGAAAATGGAATGGCAGTGGCAACAGGATCGTGGGACTCATTCTTACGCGTGTGGAACTAAATGACGTACACAATGCGTAATAATGGGTGGGGTAGGGTCAACGTGGCGGTGGTTGCGCGCAGTCAGCGGGAAGCAGCAGCGACAATAACAACAGCAGCAACAAAACAACATCCTTTCAATATAAGTAATAGCTACACATGTTGAACCAATATCATTTTTGTGCTCTGGTGTCAATGGTTCCTTGTTACTGTTGTTTGGCTAAAACAAGGGAGAGTATGTTTTAAACGCTTTACGCGGAACAATAGCAGCAGCGATAATGAGGATGATAAAGCGGCGTTGACTGCAACGTAGACCACAGTAAAAACCAAGAACTTTATATACAAATTATTTATATTGCTATATACTTATTATACTTATACAAAAAGAAAACCAAAAACACAGACACATTGAAACACAACTAGACATACACACATGCATACAAGTATATTATTAGTGTAAATGAAAAGTTTGAAACAAAAACTAAGATGATCTGTCACTGATAGTCAGTTCTTTAGTCAGAATGTCGGTAAAAGCTAAAGATTAAAGTACGTAAAGTTAGTCCAAATATATGTTAACACGACATATATACATAACGATCGCGACTATATATATATATATATATATATATATATATAGTCGCGATCGCTATGTAGTAAAACAAATGGAGTGTGTACAACTTGACAACTTTGAAAGCACGAATATGAATATTCTGCTTATAGACTTGTATGTCCGTACATGTATGAGTGCGAATACCGAGGACAAGTCGGTCTAATTTGTCAGACATCAAAAGTTTAAATTCTTAAATGACTTCAGTAAATATACATACACGACAGAAAGTTGGTTTTGATGAAAAAGTCAAATAAAAATAAAGCATTTACAAAAAAAATCACATAGAAAATAAAAAGAAAGAAAAATATTGCGTAAATTACAAAATTTAATGTAATGTAATGAAAAATCAGTAAACAATACACTTTATAAAACATTTTCTTATAACATTTAAGTCCTTAATTTATATACAAAACAAGAATGATTTAAATAACATACTTATTAGTAAAAAAAAAAAAAACTATTTACATATAAAATTGACGGCCATATAAGCTACAACAATAAATGGAAAAATTAACTTTAACACCTAAAACAAATTTAATAAATGTTTAATGAAATCTTAACATTTAGACTAACTGATCGATCGTTAAAGTACAACACTCACATGCATAAGAAGTAAAAAAACGTGAACGAACATTTAGACCTTGTGACCGGCACATAACTTTTTTTTATTGTTACAGGCTAAGAGTTCTTGACATTTTCTACAAGTAAAAATGGGTGCATTTCAATGTGCTGTTTGGTTATTGCCTGACCATAAGACACTTATGAGCTTCTGAAATTCCAATTGTATTTGGTTTTTTTTTTAATTTTTGGCGTACCATCATAATAAGTCGCTCAACAAAATAATATAAATATCCGTGATGGAAAGTGCACAACACCCTGTATTTATTAAAATTAACATTTATTTTCAAGTTTCACAGGAGTAAACTCCTTGCAAATGGATGGATACATGAAAACTTCTATACTATACAAAATGTAAAGAACTGGTCTTGCCAAGTATTAACGTTAAAATAAAAGTTGAGCTCATTTAAAAATATCTTAAAAAAAATCAGAAGCAGAAAGGGATTCCCATTATTTAAAAATAATGTGGTTAACTTGATACAGTTATTGCAATCGGGTAGTCAGTTATTAAACATCGCAGTCTCATTGAGTATGGCAATTATTTAAAATAGAGTTTAGTTAATCTTTATTGCGGTAATTTAAGTTTGTGAATTGCTCTCATCTTTTTAAATTCATGAACTCATTTTAATTTTAAATAAAATAATAATTAATAAAATGGAAGATTAACACGTTAGTAATTTGGAATTTTGATAATCCATAAAACTTTAATAACACTTGAGATCCGAATATAATGATAAACAATGAAGTTACTCCTTACCAAGTTTTCTGGTTATTGTAAATACATGACTAGAAGCAATCATTTAAATTATGTTAATTTCAGAATATGTTCACATATTTATATGTTTATTGTAAATTTTAATCTATATACATACATGCAATGCATTCTTACTTGTGTTTATATGTATATGCCACAATATCACATACGCATACGTACAAAATATTGTATTATGATTTTTTATGTACAATTTAAACCTAAATCAAAAGTAATAAATAAAATTAATGTCTGTAATTAGCTGAATTCATCAACAAAGTAACCCAATAACAAAATGCTTATGGTATTATCAATAAACAAATAGATAACGAAATGGAAAATACATGTTCATGTTAATTCTACATTAAAAAGTAAAAAATACAATTTTCTGGAATATCTATTGCTGGTACCGTTAAAAAGTATTTGCATTTTGAAAAAACCTTAACATCTATTACATGAATGGGTCTTCAGGGATATGGCACGTTTATTTACGGGGATAGCTTGGATTAAGCAAGGTGCTTAGAAAAATAAATGGAAATCCTAAACACAAGTGACAAAGTGCATGTTGTGTTACGAGAGGACAAACAAATAAACAATAAACATACATTTTTTTTAAACACCTATGAAGCAGTGCTATCGTAGTACTGTATTCTTTTTGCGGATAGACCTGTCTGTTTTATAATTGATTCTGCCGAAAAAAATGGGTATTGTCTATAATACGAGATTTTGTTAAAACATAACGTTACAGTTCTCAGCTTTTATTTAACTATTGAGCCTTTTGACTCTTCCTTTCTGTAATATGAATCAGTCTGAAAGGCACCAGTCGAGCGCGTCCGACAATAAGATACCCAATTTTGAAAATCCGTGAAACATGTAGCCCCACTTATTTTTTCAAACAGAAAATTTTAATTCTACACAAATTATTCTGCTAATTTTTTCTTACTTGCTCTCACTTACGTTGACGTTCACTACTAATTAATTTGAATAACTTCTGTGATATTGGACGGATTATATTGGAGGATAGATTCATGTAGTATCCATCAATATGTATACTAAAGCAGAACGGTAAAGCTTCAATATATTGCTTAATATTGCAAAATACCGATTTTAAGGGGCGGAAGGCGTTGCATTTAGACTTAAATATATTAAATAAATTTCATCTGCCTTTGATATACAAATTTGGTGTACCTAGGTTCAATAATAACTGAGAATTGTGCGTTCACACAGACATCAGACAGACGGACATGGCTCAATCACCATTTTCAATGGTCAAAACGTATAAAAAACTAAAGACACTAAATCTAAAGTTCCAGTATTCCCTAAGCAGTAAATCTTAGTTATAACGCTGGGTGCCACGCTCACGTGCCAAATGTGAACAATGCGTTCTTGCTTATCATTTCTCCCCGTATCTAATTTCTATGCAAGTTCCACTTGGTTCTTATTGAATGTTGCCACTTTGCTTTTATTGCATTGATGCATGTGTGAAAGAGACGCCTATCAATGCATATGTACATATATGGTGCCTCACAATACATCTCAACATATCTAATCAGATTTCTCATTTGTTTTTTGTATTGCTGTCTCTGTCTAGGTTGCCCTAAATATACTAAAAAAAAAAAAAAAAAAAAAAAATAAAAATAAATAGAATACAAAAAAAACAAATTAAAAGTTAGTTTAGTCCCACGTGGATGCGACCCATGGATCACCTAAAACGAAAACTTCGCGAGCAGCCACCACTTCCACTTGGATATTGACGCGCTAAAGCCCTTGTCGGCAAAGTCGCATTATGAGACCATTTAGATTATCTTGTATGACAAAAACAAAGATGTCATGTGTCTGTTGTTTATTCTTCTTCCTTTTCCCATTAAATTCTGTTTGATCAAATTAAAAAAGTTTTAAAATTTACAAAATACCACGCGTTGAACTCCTAACTCCAAAATAAACAGCGTGTAGTATTAACACATATTTCCACCAAATTTGGTAGCTCTAGCTCTTAACTTAATTTTGACCTGATTGTTCCTTTTAAACTATAGAATTTAGTTGTCCGACGGAAAGGAGTTTCTGTATACTTACAATTGAGACCGATGTGACGAGATTTTTCTCATAATAAATCATGTTGGCCGATTGTTATAATGATCCGGTTTTAATTAAAATTTGAGGAAGTGTTATTGATAAGGCGATGTATTACGTTTAATTACGATATCTTCGAAAATAACAAAAATCGACCGATAAGTTCTATGGCAGCTACACCGTATATCGGTTCGCTTTGGCCTGCTCCCACTTATATACAGCCTGCAGTAATAAGAAGCATGTGTGCCAAGTTTAATCAAGATAGTTCTAAAACTGAGAGATCAGTTTGCATTGAAACAGACGATCAATCCGCTGGACAGACGGACATGGCAACAGAGGAGTCCTGTTAATGCTGAGTCAGAATATATTTCCTTTACCGTCGGAGGTGTTTCCTAATGTGCGTTGTAAACATCTGTCCAAAGTTAATAAGCCCTCTGCATTTAATGTTAGCTCAGGCGTGAATTATTATTTTCCGATTTAGACCACCCATTATTTCTTGCGGCTTACAACTTTTTCGTATTTTTGAGGTTAAGTTAAACACATACAGGGTAAATTTTGACCTCGGGATCGGATTTAGACGTTAACAAGTTGGTAAGGCTACAGTCGCTCTGGCCCAACAGTTAAATACCATTCGCCCAATTTTGAAATCCCGTTACAAACTTGTAACCACATTGATCATTTCAAACATTTTTTATTCAAAAAATTTTACTTATAAAAACAGACACGCTACTTTGCTTAATAATCGCAAATAACCGATTTGCGGGGTGTGATATCTAAACTTTGAAGTAATCTTTATCTACTTATGATATATAGGAACCTCCATGATAAATTTGGTGTCTCTAGTTTTTAAAATAACTTAGATTTTTGAGTACACACAGACACTAGACGGACAGACAGACAGACATGGCTCAATCGACTTGGCTAGTGATCCTGATCAAGAATATATATACTTTGTGGGGTCTTCCACGCCTCTTTATGCCTGTTACATACAATTACACAAAGTTAGTAGTATACTCTTTTTTGACCATTATCGTCGATGGTTGAAGGGTATAAAAAGACTATGGCAAGCCTTATAAGAGTTTATTTTAATAAATGCCTTATGACTTTGCACATATTGTTTAGTTTTGAAAGTATAAATCAGTATCGCTCCTTAATGATACTGATTTCTTGGATTTATAGCTTCTTATTAGCGATAGGCGACGATACAAGGCTATTAAATGCTATGTTGATAAAGTGACCAGACAGAATTAAGAGGAGCAGCTCGATTTTAAGAAATCTTCTTTGTAGTCGGATTTTAAAAAGTTTTGAATCGTCGATATCAGCATTTGACTGCTGAAAAATCGGCAAAGACAAAATCGAACAAATAACTCAAATAAGCAGCATAATCGAAGTTCCTTTACCTGCTCGTCAAATCACACCAATATAGTTTACAGTTATTGTAATTCAGATAACCATAATATGGGAAGTAGCAGTCTGTTCGCTCGCCTCTCTGTCATGCAAAGGTTTGAGTTTGTGAGGTTATGAAATAATTCACTTTATTCTTTCAATTAAAATATAAAATACCTCGCAGAATCTGAATCCGGAGTTGGAATTCCGCAATCACGTCTGGATTTCGACATAACCTCACGAATCTGAAAAGTCCCCCCTTTTAAAGTCCTCCAAAACGTATAGAATTC
This sequence comes from Zaprionus inermis, assembly GCA_018151445.1. Lineage (NCBI taxonomy): Eukaryota > Metazoa > Arthropoda > Insecta > Diptera > Drosophilidae > Zaprionus > Zaprionus inermis. The sequence continues at coordinate 11,159 of JAECXD010001542.1, read as the reverse complement.
TGATCTGGTCATGTGATATATTTTTTTTTCATGTATTTGGACATTCTAAATCCGATTCTGCAATTTAAATTTAACATGAACGTCAAATTTTGGAGAGGGCGACGGTGTGATGCCTGATTCTGTATACGCGGCTTTTACCCGATGCTTAGCGCCAGTCTGCTGCGTAAGTTCTTTAAATATCCTGGACTCAAATTGTGTGCCCTTGGTAGTAGTGATATTGTGAGGCATCCTGAAGTAAGTAGTCCAACCATGGAGTAGCGCCTTTGCAACTGTCTCCGCGATTATATCGTATTGCTGCTAGTCTTTGAGTGAGTCGATCAATGCACCTGAAATTGTTGGATAGCGACATGGGTCCGATGATGTCGAGGTTTATGTGCTCAAACCGTTTGTCGGGCAATTTGAACCTTTGCAAGGCCGCTTTGCCAATCTTAGCTTGCTGGCAGCTGATATAGTTACCAACCCATCTTGCAATGGCTCATTTCATGGTTTTCCAAACAAAACGATTCATCATTAGCTTTATGGATGCTTTTAGGCAGGATGTGATGGATTGTGGATGGAGTTAAACAACTGATTAAGGAAGTCCTGTTTGGCATATGGACGGATTCGTTTCACTGGCGTATCACAGTTAATCGATGCTTCAATATGATAGGATAGGATAGGATATGTTTGAGCTGTAGAATAGAGTTTTTAAGTAGCTCTTGTATCTCCTCGTATTCTTGTTGAGTAGCGGCAAGTTTCTCGAAGTCTATTTGGTTATCAATAAAAATAGTTTCTACTCACATAAACGTGTCAGCAACGATGGAAAAAATTTCCAGGGAAGTGCTGAAAATTTGTCGTGTATTCACTTATGAAGCAAAGTTAATTTTTGAGGATATTGTTGGAATGCAAATGCCAGCGGCTTGTGATCATATGCGAAAAATATTTCACGGGCAGACAAATCGCCAGTAGCTCCAGATCATATGTGCTTTGCTTATCTTGAGTGGTCGAAAAATCCCTTTTGTAGTTCGCTTAATGCAGCACCTTCGCAAAACTTGCTGGCGTCCACGTACAATGCAGATTTTTCGTTAGTGAATGGATGAGCTAAAGTTATTACCCGTGCAAGGTCGCTTTTGCATAGCTCAAGCACTGTGCCGTCTTCTCGCTCCATTGTATTGTCGACTTATCCTTTTTATATCCTTCGACCATTAAAAATGGTCAATAAAAGTATACTAACTTTGTGCAAATGTATGTAATAGGCATAAGGAGCGTGGCAAACCCTACAAAGTATATTTTGTTGCTCAGGGTCACTAGCCGAGTCGATTAAGCTATGTCCGTATGTATGTCTGGTGTCTGTGTGAACGCAAAGATATCAGCTATTATAAAAGCCAAATTTGGCATGGAGATTTCTGTATTTCATTAGCAGAGAAAATTTATTTAAAAGTTCAGATGCCACACCCACTCTCCTACAAATCGGTAAATTACGGTTATTTAGTAAGGTTAAGGCTTCAATACCTTACTAAATAACCGTAATTTACTGATTTGTTTCTGCTTCGGTATAAAAATGGTTCAATAGTAAATGGACTTATATTACAATCCGATCGGACCAATAACACAGAAGCTATTCAAGTTAACGTTTGCAGTACAAATGTACTGTACGAGCGCAGCCTGCGTGCTGCTATGGGTAGTTGACATCGACGTCGAAATTGCGATGCGTTTTGCGAGCGTGTCTATTTGTGTGAGTGAGATCGAGTAAGCAATACGTGGCAGAATAATTTGTGCAAAAATTAATGTTTGATATAAATGTGGTTACAAGTTTGTAACGGATTTTCAAAATTGGGTGAAGGGTATCTTACTGTCGGGCCATCTCGACTGTAGCCTTACCGACTTGTTCTCGTTGCCTTTTATGAGCTTCTGTAAAATATCTTGTTTGTAGGGTACATTTGGCAAACAGCGTAGGTACACATTGACCATGCCAAAGAATCTTTTGAGCTCGTACACAAGTTTGGGTATTTATAAGTCTGTTAGTGCTTGAATGCGATCTTTTGTTGGGACGATGCCTTCTTTCGATATTTGGTATTCAAGAAAATCCACTTGCCGAATGTCTTGATGACGGTGTCATTTGTTGCACATAGTTTGTTTTTCGATTGGTTGTTGTGGTCTTTTAGTGGCAAAATTAAGTAATCGGCGCCGATGTATATGTTAATTGTTGTAATTGTTAATTAATATAAATTTAATATAAAACAAAACTTGTATAGCATTAATTAAATAAGTCAAGGAACACATTTATTTTGATTTTCTTATATAGTAATCTCAAACTTACCATTGATCGAAAATTGGGAAGGAGAAAACCCACAAAACATTGCTACCTGATTTCACATGCAATTGCTGAAAACGTCTATATTCGCAAAAGCAAATTAGCTCACAGCAACAAAATGCATGTTTCAAGAGTTCAAACGCACAAGCACGCAAATACAAAGACAAAATAATACACGCAGCACGATGCTCGCTTCCTGAATCTGAATGTAAGCATGACTTGTTTACCGTTTTGCTTCAAACGCCTGGTTTCGTTCGCTGGTGCATAACATGATATCAGATCACCGGGCCGAAGTTTTTGCTTCAGAATGTTTCAACCTTAGCTGAACTAAACCAGAGCCCTGTCTGGATGAGTTGAAGGCTTTACATGAAGCGGACTGATTCGGATCAGTTCATCGCCGCTATTTTGTTCAGTGAGCTGAATTGAGGTATACCTTTCTTGTATGAAGCTAGTCAAATTAAGACACCCGTCCCCAATTGTAAAAATCCATTAAATATTCGTAAGCACAGTTCAAATTCGAAACAGAGAACTCTTCACATTTTATTTTGTAACCTATCGCTCTCACTCTCACAAACAGACACACACCCCAAAGCGTGCAGGCTGCTGACCGAGCCGATCATTTGTAGTGAAAACTTTATGTTGATTAACTTATGTTTTTTTTATCCGATCGGATTGGAGGACAGATTCATATAGCATCAATCAATGTGTATACAAAAGAAGAATACTAACTCTTTAATACTTTGCGTAATAATCGCAAAAACCCGATTTGCGGGAGCGGTGGGCGTGGCACCTGAATTTCAAAATAAACTTTTGTCTGCATATGATATACAGAGTTGTCATCAATAGTGTTGCACGCAAGTCCTTTTATGCGCTTCAGCAGCTCCGAAGGCCAATGGTCACCAAGTTAAAGCTCGTGTTTGGGCCTAAGCAGCTTGCGTTGGTCGGATAGTGTCCGGATTCAGAATATGTCCTGAGATGTGTCATATACGATATATGAACTGCCAAGTAATGGTAAATGTGTCGGATCGGCAATAGTAATTTACGGAACTGGTCCATGGCCATATCTGGCCAATGGGTGTTCAAACAGGTATAGTTATTTATATTTATTTTTTTTTTACGTTGAACACAATTAATGTATTAAGTGGACCTACGACACCAAGCCGGTGATAGCCGGTAGAGCCCAGACATTGTCCACACAACCGACCGAAAGAAATTGTCGTAAAACGTACGACACTGAAACACGATTTAAATTATGAAATGAGAACTGCAATAAGAACAAGTCGGAAAGGCTACAGTCGAGCTGACTCGACTGTGATATACCCGCTACAATTCTTCGGAAAAACACGTGCCAAATGTGAACAATGCGTTCTTGCTTTTTATTTCTTTCCGTCTCTAATTTGTTTTGCCTATGCATGTTCCACTCGATTCTTATTGGCGATTGCCCTTTGCTTTTATTACTTTTCAGTTATAACTAGCAGAGGGCTTTAAATTATGCATGTGTGCGTACACATACATACATATATGCTGCCTCACAATACATATCAACATATCTAATTAGATTTGTCGTTTGTTTTTTGTGTTGCTGCTCAATGTCTTTTCGATTCTAAGTGGCTTTAAATATACTAAAAATTTATTTTGAATTTTGCAACACACCATAAAATAAAAAACAAGAAAGCAAGGCTACCTTCGGCTTGCCGAAGGTTTCATACCCTTGCAGTTATACAAAATATAAAATATATTTGGATTGCTGCTGGTTTCTGTGGTATTTATTGAACAATTATAACAGTACAGGAAGTCAAGATTTTTACATGATTAAGGCTATGAATCAAACACCTGCTTCGAAAAAAAATAATTCTACCTTTTAATGCTTTTGTACATACCTGGATTTCTTATATACTTAACACAAAATGTTATGAGGAAATGTCTTTGTGTTGTAAAGGATCTGTTGGTCATAAAATATAAATAAATTTGGAAAGTTCTCATTCAAAAATGCGTTTGAATAACAGCTATATGATTTTTTGTTTAACAGCTATATGTAATAGTACTCAGGTTTCCATAAAATTGCAACATGAACCTTCATTAGGCCGATCGTTGATCGTTATAAGTTATAAAAGTTCGATTTCGAACTTTATTATTAGGGATACACTTAGATTTGGATGTGATAAGCCTGATAGCTATATCTTGAAATATAACGAAAATCGGCCGTAGGCTCCATGACAGCTATACGATATATCAGTCCGATCTGGCCCATTCCGACTTATTTAAAGAGGGCAGAAATAAGAAGCTTGTGAGCAAAGTTTCATGAAGATAGCTCAATAACTAGGGGACTAATTTGAGTTGCAACAGACACGCGGACTGACTGAGTGTTCCTATAACAGCTATAGAATATAAACGTCTGAGATATTTAAATGGAAAAACTAAGGGCGGGTTACTGTATAACATTAAAAAGTATTGATAATGTGCGGTATTTCCAAAAACAAAACAGGTTTGCATACAAAAACCCTGATTTCAGCCGATTGTTCCTATGGCAGCTACATGTTATAGTGGTCCGATTTTGATACAATTTTGACAGCACATTAGCAACGTAATAAGAATAGGATTTGCCAAATCTTGTTGCAATATCTTGAAAAACAACAAAAATCGGCCGATAGCTTCTATGACAGCTATACGATATATCGGTGCGATCTGGCTCTTTCCGACTTATTTACAGCCTACAGCAATAATAAGCTTGTGTGCCAAGTTTCATGAAGATAGCTCAATAACTAAGGGACTAATTTGCGTTGCAACAGACAGACGGACTGACTGATTGTTCCTATAACAGCTATAGAATATAAACGTCTGAGATATTTAAATGGAAAAACTAAGGGCGGGTTACTGTATAACATTAAATAGTATTGATAATGTGCGGTATTTCCAAAAACAAAACAGGTTTGCATACAAAAACCGTGATTTCAGCCGATTGTTCCTATGGCAGCTATATGTTATAGTGGTCCGATTTTGATATAATTTTGACAGCACATTAAGAACGTAATAAGAATAGGATTTGCCAAATCTTGTTACAATATCTTGAAAAACAACAAAAATCGGCCGATAGCTTCTATGACAGCTATACGATATATCGGTGCGATCTGGCTCTTTCCGACTTATTTACAGCCTACAGCAATAATAAGCTTGTGTGCCAAGTTTCATGAAGATAGCTCAATAACTGGGGGACTAATTTGAGTTGCAACAGACAGACGGACTGACTGATTGTTCCTATAACAGCTATAGAATATAAACGTCTAAGATATTTAAATGGAAAAACTAAGGGCGGGTTACTGTATAACATTAAATAGTATTGATAATGTGCGGTATTTCCAAAAACAAAACAGGTTTGCATACAAAAACCGTGATTTCAGCCGATTGTTCCTATGGCAGCTATATGTTATAGTGGTCCGATTTTGATACAATTTTGACAGCACATTAAGAACGTAATAGGAATAGGATTTGCCAAATCTTGTTGCAATATCTTGAAAAACAACAAAAATCGGCCGATAGCTTCTATGACAGCTATACGATATATCGGTGCGATCTGGCTCTTTCCGACTTATTTACAGCCTACAGCAATAATAAGCTTGTGTGCCAAGTTTCATGAAGATAGCTTCTATGACAACTATACGATATATCGGTCCGATCTGGCTCGTTCCGACTTATTTACAGCCTACAGCAATAATAAGCTTGTGTGCCAAGTTTCATGAAGATAGCACAAAAACTGAGAGACTAGTTTGCGTTGCAACAGACGGACGGACGGACGGACATCCATTTTTCGACTCTTCTGGTGATGCTGATTCAGAATATATATACTTTATAGGGTCGGAGATGTCTCCTAAGGTGCGTTGCAAACTTCTGGCTAAAATTAATATACCCTCTGCAAGGGTATAAAAAAGGTTGCCACATAATTAAAAAAAGTTGTCTGCTGCTGGAGTTGAACTCGGGTTCTGACATTAGGAAAAACCGACATAAGCACATAGCCACAGTGCAATACTATTTCTTAAATATCTTCCTTATTTATCGGCCGATCTTATTGAAACTTTGCCAACACACCAGCATGGTGTGTGGTCACACGTATATAAATGTGCTGTAGAGCTATATTTGCAGCTACAATCGACTTTTTTTCGATTTGTGGGGGCGGATGGAGGCGTGGCGAAAATCCAAAATAAACTTGATCTGCGTGCAGAATTAACACATATTGTCCCCAAATTTGGTAGCTCTAGCTCTTATAATAGCTGAGATCTAGGTTTTCACACGGACGGACAGACAGACAGACGGACAGACGGACATGGCTATATCGACTCGGCTGTTCATGCTGATTCAGAATATATATACTTTATGGGGTCGGAGATGTCTCCTTCTGCCTGTTACAAACATTTTCGGTTGGCACAAAGTTATAATACCTTTATACTCTTCGAGTAGCGGGTATAAAAAGCGGGTAGGAAATTAGAGATGAAAACGCGGCTTGCAGATAGGGAAAAATAACCAATTTGTAGTGCCGGGCATAGTTTAACCTACAATAAGGAAGTTAGTGGATGGTGGCTATGAGTAACTCTGCAAAGGACAGAGAAGTATGGCTGGCTACCCAGGTCAATACTGTCAATGTCATCTTACATGAGACTAGTTAGGGAAGGACAATTAAGAAAAATAAGTCTATTATGTTAGGAAGGTAATCTTAATTATACCCGCTACTCGTAGAGTAGAGGGGTATTATAGCTTTGAGCCAATCGAAAATGTTTGTAACAGGCAGAATGAGACATCTTCGACCCCATAAAGTATATATATTCTGAATAAGCATAAACAGCCAAGTCGATATAGCCATGTCAGTCTGTCTGTCCGTATGAAATCCTAGATTTCAGCTATTATAAGAGCTAGAACTACCAAATTTGGGGACAAAATGTGTTAAGTTTATTTTGGATTTTCGCCACGCCCTCATCCGCCCCATAAATCGAAAAAAAAAATCTATTGTAACTACAAATATAGCTCTACAGCAATCATTTCATACACATGTGATAAAAACCATCCTGCGGGCGTTTTGCGAAAGTTTCAATAAGATCGGCCGATTAATAAGGAAGATATTCAGGAGCTAGTAGTGCCATGCGTTTATGTCGGTTTTTTTCTAATGTTAGTTCCCGAGTCTAACTCCAGCAGCAGGCAACTTTTTTTTTTAAATTATGTGCACCGAAAATATTCACAATGCAATTTTTTCGATCATTGCGTACGAAATGCAGTGGCCAAGTGGAGATGGTAGCTGACTGTTAAGCGAGAGGTTGGGAGTTCAACTCCTTAGCTGATCTTATTAAAACTTTTGCAACACGCCCGCAGGGTGTGTTTATCACGTGTATAAAAATGATTGCTTTAGAACTATATTTACAGCTACATTCGATTTTTTTTTCGATTTATGGGGCGGATGGAGGCGTGGCGAAAATCCAAAATAAACTTGATCTGCGTGCAGAATTAACACATATTGTCCCCACATTTGGTTGCTCTAGCTCTTATAATAGCTGAGATCTAGGTTTTCATACGGACGGACAGACAGACAGACGGACATGGCTATATCGACTCAGCTGTTCATGCTGACTCAGAATATATATACTTTACGGGGTCGGAGATGTCTCCTTCTGCCTGCTACAACCATTTTCGGTTGGCACAAAGCTATAATACCCTTCTACTCTACGAGTAGCGGTTATAAATACCAAAAAGCAAAGTGTTTTTTACACTAAAAATATGTACATTTTGACGGTAGATATCTCGTAAACTAACAAACCAATTTTAATTAATTTTTGTAATTGTTTTATTGTTCGAAATTCAGCTATCGTTGTACTTTCTCAATATCTTCGTATTTGGATTCAATAGAACAATTTACAATAAGATTGATGGTCTAAATTCCAAAAGAAATCTAAATTTGTTTATTAGAGTGTTCTTTTTAAAACTGCACTACGACAAGTATTTATTTACTTTATATGTTAGTTAAAGAAGGAAAAGCCGAGAACCCAGTGCGAGCTCTACCCACTATTCCTATAGATGTTCTATCCGCACTTTTTAATCGGTGCTCTAATCGTTGTTTCTAATCTATGTTTTACCATTTCACTTTTATTAATGCTCCATAAGGTCTCTCTCTAAGGAAGAGACGAGCACGGACCGCAAGCTCTGTCCGCTCTTTCTAATCGATGCTTTATCTTTAAAACTCTCTATTTTGTGTGTGTGTCGCATTAATAATATTATAAGCTGAGCATCGCAGAGTGAGAGGTCCAGAGTTCTTAGGTTGAGCTCCTAAAGTTGTTGCTGACACCCCAGACACGAAAGACTTGAGAAAAAAATAATTAATATATTATTATATATAATATAATTAATATATTATTATATATAATATAATTAATATATTATTATATATAATATAATTAATATATTATTATATATAATATAATTAATATATTATTATATGTATATAATATAATTAACACAGCAGCTGATCACTACAAGCAATAGGCAAATTTTAAATTCCTAAAATCAGGAAAAAACAAGAAAGCAAGGCTACCTTCGGCTTGCCGAAGGTTTCATACCCTTGCAGTTATACAAAATATAAAATATATTTGGATTGCTGCTGGTTTCTGTGGTATTTATTGAACAATTATAACAGTACAGGAAGTCAAGATTTTTTCCTGATTAAGGCTATGAATCAAACACCTGCTTCGAAAAAAAATAATTCTACCTTTTTAATGCTTTTGTATATACCTGGATTTCTTATATAATTAACACAAAATGTTATGAGGAAATGTCTTTGTGTTGTAAAGGATCTGTTGGTCATAAAATATAAATAAATTTGAAAAGTTCTCATTCAAAAATGCGTTTGAATAACAGCTACATGATTTTTTGTTTAACAGCTATATGTAATAGTACTCAGATTTCCATAAAATTGCAACATGAACCTTCATTAGGCCGATCGTTGATCGTTATAAGTTATAAAAGTTCGATTTCGAACTTTATTATTAGGGACACACTTAGATTTGGATGTGATAAGCCTGATAGCTATGTCTTGAAATATAACGAAAATCGGCCGATAGGCTCCATGACAGCTATACGATATATCAGTCCGATCTGGCCCATTCCGACTTATTTAAAGAGGACAGAAATAAGAAGCTTGTGAGCAAAGTTTCATGAAGATAGCTCAATAACTGGGGGACTAATTTGAGTTGCAACAGACAGACGGACTGACTGATTGTTCCTATAACAGCTATAGAATATAAACGTCTGAGATATTTAAATGGAAAAACTAAGGGCGGGTTACTGTATAACATTAAAAAGTATTGATTGTTCCTATGGCAGCTATATGTTATAGTGGTCTGATTTTGATACAATTTTGACAGCACATTAAAAACGTAATAAGAGTAGGATTTGCCAAATCTTCTTGCAATATCTTGAAAAAACAACAAAAATCGGCCGATAGCTTTTATGACAGCTATACGATATATTAGTCCGATCTGGCTCGTTCCGACTTATTTACAGCCTACAGCAATAATAAGCTAGTGTGCCAAGTTTCATGAAGATAGCTCAATAACTGGGGGACTAATTTGAGTTGCAACAGACAGACGGACATCCATTTTTCGACTCCTCTGGTGATGCTGATTCAGAATATATATACTTTACGGGGTCGGAGATGTTTCCTTCTGCCTGTTACAAACATTTTCGGTTGGCACAAAGCTATAATTCCCTTCTACTCTACGAGTAGCGGGTATAAATACCAAAAAGCAAAGGGTTTTGTACACTTAAAATATGTACATTTTGACGGTAATTATCTCGTAAACTAACAAACCAATTTTAATTAATTTTTGTAATTGTTTTATTGTTCGAAATTCAGCTATATATCGTTGTACTTTCTCAATATCTTCGTATTTGGATTCAATAGAACAATTTACAATAGGATTGATGGTCTAAATTCCAAAAGAAATCTAAATTTGCTTATTAGAGTGTTCTTTTTAAAACTGCACTACGACAATTATTTATTTACTTTGTATGTTAGTTAAAGAAGGAAAAGCCGAGAACCCAGTGCGAGCTCTACCCACTATTCCTATAGATGTTCTATCCGCACTTTTTAATCGGTGCTCTAATCGTTGTTTCTAATCTATGTTTTACCATTTCTCTTTTATTAATGCTCCATAAGGTCTTTCTCTAAGGAAGGAAGAGATGAGCACGGACCGCAAGCTCTGTCCGCTCTTTCTAATCGATGCTTTATCTGCTCTTTCTAATCGATGCTTTACCTGCTCTTTCTAATCGACAATTTATCTTTAAAACTCTCTATTTTGTGTGTGTGTCGCATTAATAATATTATAAGCTGAGCACGATGTGTACTTCGGTACTGGTGTACATTGTTGATTTTAACACTTAATGCTTCTGTTTTTTAGAAAATGAAAAGAAAGACGAGCTCTGTCTGACCTTTCTAATCGATACTCTATCCTCTCTTTCATATCGGTGCTCTATTCGCTCCTTCTAATCCGTGAGCTTAATTTAAGTTGCAGCACGCAAGGACAGTTAGAAATTAATCAACCTTCATTTAGATTCTTATCAGGTTTGTTCCTACAATCCCATATAAGGAAGCTGTTGAGGTGAATACAGGACTCCTATGACACTTTTTGCCTACTCTCGACGTACAGCATCGCAGAGTGAGAGGTCTAGAGTTCTTAAGTTTAGCTCCTAAAGTTGTTGCTGACACCCCAGACACGGACGACTTGAGAAAAATATAATTAATATAATATTATATATAATATAATTAACACAGCAGCTGATCACAAGCAATAGGCAAATTTTAAATTCCTAAAATCAGAAAAAAAACAAGTTT
>JAECXD010001540.1:0-216020 GCA_018151445.1 Zaprionus inermis | reverse complement strand
CGCTCAGTAGCGAGGTCCGTGTAGCACTTGCTGGATGCGCTGGGCGCGCATCATCGGGTGGCCAGGAGCTTGGACTTCCTGGGCTCCATGCTAAAGGTCGTAGCCGGCACACCTGATGCTAGTGATTTAGAGAAAAGTAGGGTCTTAGAAGCGCGGCTGACCGACGCGAACAATAGGCAGATAGAAATCAATACCAAAATCCAGAGTAAAATCAATAAACTAACTGCCACCATCAACTTAATCCTCAGGACAGCAAAAGAGTCGCAAATTGACACCGGTCACTTGTATGAAACATTGCTCGCGAGAAATAGAATGCTCATGATGGAGCTTCAAAATTTAATGTTGTCCGTGACACTTGCGAAAATGAACATTGTTAGCCCAAATATTCTTCATCACGCAGACTTAAGTTCAGTTTGACTGGAGGAGCCAACCAACACCACCATAGGGGACCTCATGTCCGTGTCGTCCGTAAAGGTTCTGCAATCCAATAACGCATTACACTTTATCATTAAATTTCTGGTAATTAAGTTCGCCTGTAAGAAAATTACTATTTTCCCCATCAGTCACGAAGAAACCATGCTACGTTTCGACGATAGCGTCATCGCAGAGTGCAACGACGAGATCTGCACCGTCAAAGCCTGCACCGCATCAACCAGCACCACCTTCTGCCAGCTATCGTCAGAGAGCTCATGCGCCAGAGAGCTTCATGCAGGCGGCGTGGCCTATTGCGAAACCCAACCAAGCAATCTGGACCCAGTTACTCACGTAGAGGATGGAATTGTCATCATAAATGACCAACAGGCAAAAGTACGGGTCGACAACGGCACCGAAATTTTGACACACGACACACACTTCATCACGTTCAATGAATGGGCAACCATAAATGGAACCTTGTTTACGAACCGAAACAACGACGTAAACGAAGTCCCGGGAGCGGCAAGATTCCCCCTGCTTAACATCACTGCCAGCCAGACGGTGGTCAGCCTCCCTTATCTTCACCGATTAAGTGAACGTAATTTGAAGACTATCCGGCAGATCAAGGAGGAAATCAACGCCGACCATACAACACTGCTGATATTCACCACTGCAGCAGTAAGCTGAGCGCTCATTTGTATCGTACTTGTGGGTTATCGCATCCTGAGGACAAGGAGAGCAGCGAGATGGTTGCTGGAATAAAGTCGGCCGCGGGCGGCCTTAACTTAGAAAGGGAGTAGTTAACCAAAGTCAACAGTCCCCAGATTGCTGGGCGAAATACGACTCCGTGCGAATCTGCATGGTAAGCATTTGGGCGAAAGTCGTTGCATAGTCGGCAAACACTGCACATTTGCCGCTATGAGCATGATTGCGAAACGAAGTTTCGCTCTCATTTAATTCTAAGCCAATTGTTATATTCAGTTTTATTTCGTGCTCCAACGCCACAGCTACGCTTGGCTGGTGAAAAATAAAGAATAAATATAAACTCCTTGTCTTTCATTATCACGGCACCGCCTGACACAAGACTCATATACCGCGCGCGTTATTCGCCGGTAAAGAATTAATTTGCACATCGATATTTTTTCGACAGATAATCAGAAATTCCTGACATGTATTGACATATTTTCTAAATTTGCAGTTGTGCCGTCACTGCCGTCACGAACAATAGCCGACGTTCGAAACCCAATCATGCAGCTAGTGAATCTGTTTCCCAGAACTTACATAATCTACTGCGATAACGAACTAGCGTTCTGCTCAGAGACTATCACGTCTTTACTAAGGAACTAATTCAAAATAGACGTGGTAAATGCGCCGCCACTTCATAGCACCTCAAATAGGCAGGTCGAACGCTTTCATAGCACCCTGGCGGAAACAGCCAGGTGTATGAAAATCGACTGAAATATAACGACACAATCCAGCTTATAATGTAGGCTACAATAGAGTATAACAAGACCATTCATTCGGTCATAGGCGAAAAGCCTCTCGACGTGTTGTACGAAACCAATGAAGAGCGCACTCGGGCGATTAGCGACAAGATCGCAAAGGCCCAACAAGCACAACTTGCACGCTGCAACGCAAGCAGGCAGAATAGAGTTTTTGAAGTAGGGGAAACGGTATTCGTAGAAAAAAGTGAGAGACTAGGAAATAAGCCCCTTATGTTCCGAAGAAAGCATACAAGTAGACCTGGGATCGTCTGTTCTCATTAAGGGGAGGGTGGTCCACAAGGACAACTTACGATAATTAGGAAGTAAGCATCAGCGTAATGTTACACTGAACTGTTCAGTTGAACATTATCTATAGCGCTTAGTTCTATCGCTTCTTTACAGGTTTGTGGCTATTATCATCGCAGTGCTGGCATCAGCACAATCAAGAATCACCGACTATTCCCATTCCAGTTACATTCCTGTAATAGACGGCGATGTAATGATTTGGAATGAGACCAGGATAGTAAGACACTCCACCAATTTAACAGAATTCATTAGCATCATTGATGAAACACAAAATTGTCCGAGTACTTCCCAAACTCACATATGCGCTAGTTGCTAGATGTAGATTTGCAGCACACCAGGAGGTTATTGTCCACATTAAGTGTCCACCATCGTTTAGCTAGAAGCTTGGATTTCCTAGGCTCGGCTCTGAAAGTAGTGGCAGGCACGACGGATCCGCAGGTTTTCCGACTCTCAGCTGATAGAATCGAACAATAGACAGGTGATTATAAATACCGAAACGCAGAAACAGATCAATCGACTCACAGACACAGTTAACAAGATACTTGCAGCAAATCAGCAAGATGCGGTAGACACCCCGCATTTATATGAAATCCTTTTGGTGCGAAATATAATGTTAATTTCGGAAATAGAAATCTTAATGCTCACCATAACTTTGGCTAAATCAAAAATAAATAATCCATCGATACTAAACCACAATGACTTGAAAATAATTTTTGCAGAAATGCTCACAGAAATTCCCATAGTCAGCATAATGGAAGTGGCCAGTATCATAGTCTTTCAGTCCGTTGATTTTTTACATTTGCTAATAGTGTACTCCAACCTAGTCTACGTTATCATCAGTTCCAGCAAGTGCCCAAACGCGCACTCCAATCAGCAACTTAGTTGCTGATCTTAAGTGCCAACGTCCATCGTCCGGCGACACCGGATGGTAATCCAAGACGTTGCACGAGTCGCATGGTCAGCATTCTGATCATAGCGACGCGCACAGCCTCGGTAACTGGCGAGCTGAAGTTATGTTAAATGTAGAAGTCATTCCCAATTGGGAGACGCTAGCGGCCACTCTCGTTTTGTTTGGCTTCGGCCTAATTCTAAAGTAGCTATTAATAAACCTATTGTAACACTTATTAAACTTAAATAATGTGTTTTCATTAATTGGCGCCCAACGCGAGAAAGTACTCGCACTCAACCCTCACCAAACAACTAAAGTGAAGTGTAAACTAAGCCAGCCTCAGAGCGTAAGTATACATAATTCGAGGTCACCATACAACAACCCCCTTTGGGTGGTCGACAAAAAGGGAGTAGATTGACCGGAGCGCGAAAAAAGCGACTGGTCGTCGACTTTCGCAAACTTAATGCAAAAACAATTGCTGATAGGTACCCGATGCCCAGCATACCAATGATACTGACTAATCTCTGTAATGCCAAATACTTCTTTACGTTGGACCTCAAGTCTGGTTACCATCAAATAATGATGGCAGAGCAAGACAGAGAAAAAACCGCATTTTCCATCAACGGCGGCAAATACGAATTCTGTCTTCTCTCATTCGGCCTGAAGATTGCGTCAAGCATTTTCCAGTGAGCCATTGACAATGCTTTAAGGGAATTTATAGGCCAAATCCGTCATGTTCACGTAGATGACGTAATCATTTTTTCACCAAATGAGGCCGATCACGTTCGAGACATTGATCTCATACTGAAGAGTCTACACGACGCTAACATGAGGGTCGCCAGGGAAAAATCAAAATTGTTCAAGGAAAGCGTGGAACGTGCCCCGAAAAGGTCAAGGCCATCCAAAACTTTCCCGTCCCGAAAAATATTTTCGAAGTACGCTCATTTCTGTGCCTGGCAAGCTATTACAGATGCTTTATAAAAGATTTTGCATCCATTGCCCGCCCATTTTCTGGCATTCTAAAAGGAGAAAATGACAAGGTTCAGATCTAAGAATATACCGATCGCCTTCAGCAACGACCAACCACAGGCGTCCGAAAAAATAAAAAGTATCTTGGCATCTGAACGCGTCATCCTCCATTATCCTGATTTCAGCCAACCATTTGACCTAACCAGGGATGCTTTATCCACTGGCATTGATACTGTACTATCACAAGGTAATAGACCAATAACTATGATTTCCCGAACCCTAAAAGACGCTGAGGTAAATTATGCTATAAACGAAAGAGAACTTCTTGCCATTATTTGGGCGCTCGACGCGCTGCGTCACTGCCTTTACGGTAAATCAGATATCAACATATTCACAGATCATCAGCCCCTAACATTCGCTGTCTCCGACAGAAACCCAAACTCAAAAATAAAGCGCTGAAAGGCGCTCATAGATGAGACCGGGGCTAGATTGTTCTATAAACCAGGTAAAGAGAATTTCGTTGCTGACGCACTCTCACGTCAGAACCTGCATGCATTACAGAACTCCAACGCGTCCGACGCTGCCATGGCTCACAACGAACTTTCGTCCACTTATGCAATTAAGTCTTCGGACAAACCCCTCAACTACTTTAGAAACCAGATAGAGATTGAGGAGGCAACATACCCTTCTAGGCAACTGTTCATCATTTTTGGCCACGCCATCACATAGACTTCGAGGATTCGAACACATTATTTGACACAGTCAGGTCGGTAATAAAGCCTGACGTGACTAATGCCATTTTTTGCGAACTACCACTTCTTGCCCGCTTTCAGCATCCCTTAGTCATGGCCTTCCCGGCTACCACCTTTTGGCATTGTAAGCGCTTCGTCACTGATGTCACAAATAAGGAATAACAAGTGGAAATCGTGACCGCTGAACATAATCGAGCCCATAGAGCCGCACAAGAAAACGTAAAGCAGGTTCTGCTGGATTATTATTTTATGAAATTGTCAAAAATCGCGACAGAATGTTGCAACAAGCTGCAAAATCTGCGCAAAAAACAAGTATGACAAGCACCCTCAAAAACAGGAAATGGGTACCACGCCGATTCCCAGTGGCATTGGAGAAATGATCCACATTGACATTTTCTCTACGGCAGGAAAGTACTTCCTAACTGCAGTAGATAAGTTTTCAAAGTTTTCCTTGGTTCAGCCCATTGCGTCACGCACTATTGCTGACGTCAAGGCCCCTACATTGCAAATCGTCAATAACTTTCCGGATGTCAAGAGTGTTTACTGCGACAACGAACACTCGTTTAGCTCTGAAACCATCCATGTTGTCAAATCACTTCGGCGTGGAATATAACAGGACATTTCATTCGGTCACCAGGCGAAAGCCAGCGGAACTCCTAAGAGCCACGCAAGACCAATTCCCCGAAGTTAAGAGAAAGCTCGAGAAAGAACAAAACGAGCAATTGGAAAGGAATAATCAGAAACGCCAGAACAGAATCTTCGATGTAGGAGAAAAAGTTTTGGTAAACGCAACCAGGAGACTGGGAAACAAACTATCCCCGTTGTTCCTGTCTTGACCACCTTGACCCATGCTAAGATAACGGACTACTGACCAATAATTGACGGTAACGCCATTATTTGGAATGAGACTTGGACAGTTCTACATACAACGAACCTCACTGCATACGACACCTTCGTATCGGAAACAACCAAACTTGTAGAGCTTTTTCCTGTGGAGCACATGGAAAGAGTCCTACGAGCCGACATAGAACACCTGACGACTCTTCTCGCCACACATCATGTGCACCACAGACGGACGAGGAGTATTAATCTTTTGGGCTCCGCATTAAAAGTTCTGGCGGGAGCTCCGGACATCGACGACCTACAGCGGACCAGACTGATAGAACATGACCTGATTAACGCCAACAATAAACAAATACTTCTAAACTCAAAATTACAGAACTAGATCAACGCACTTACACGCACCGTTAACGCAATTCTAAACGATCCAAGTAGGGAATATTTAAACACGCCACACCTGTACGAAACCCTTTTGGCTAGGAATAGAATAATAGCCCTCGAGCTAGAAAAGTTAATAATAGCAATAACACTGCCAAGAATAGACATGGTCAATCCTGTTATCTTTGGCAGCGCGGACTTGCAGTCGATCTTGCAAGAAGGATTCACCGGCTTGAGCCGGTGGGGACTTATGGGCCGATACGATTCAGGATCCTCTTCAGGTTTCCAAGGTTTGTGTATCATTAGAATTGCTGCCATTTTCCACTGCTTTGGAAAGGTCTGCACCCTAAATATGGCGTTAAATATTAGCGCCATGTATAGAATAGCTCGAATAGGTAGAGCTTTTAGCGTGGCATTACAGATATTGTCAATGCCAGGAGTCTTCTTTATCGGCAGTGATTTGATAACTTCGGCAATTTCCTCAATCCTGATAGGTTGAATGGGTAGGGACATTTGTAGGGGTATCTCTAGGCTCTCAAGCGTCTCTCGATGCTGCTCCATTGTAGCGAATTGGTAATGGGTGAACCTAGTCTCCAAATGAATTGCAAAGGAGTTGGCCTGCTCCTCCTCATTTTTTAGCAAGGTCGCCTCCCGGACCTCTAATAGGAACCTGTCTAAACGGTTGTCTTTTGAGAGATTTGGTGGACTTCCAGAGCGAATATCCAGCATCCACTGTATAATCCATAAAAGCCAGCTTCAAAAAAGTTGCTTCGAAGTTCTCTTAGTACGTTTCGTAGTTGTTTTGCAGCACGGTTCCATAAAATACGGTCCCAGGGATCTGATTGCTCGCCTTGTGAGTCTCCTTTTCTGTGTCAGAAGCTCTCTGGCCTCTCTTGTTAGGGCTATTCCATAGGTGGTGCCTGTCCGAGAAATAGGAAGCGTAGAGGCGGTGGCAGCCCTGTAAATACTTTGTGTAAGGTGTTCAACAGCCATTTCAATTTCTTCACCAGAATTTAGCGCAGTATTCAGCGGAATCAAGCTCCCCAGTTGTTGGCTAAAGGGAAGCGGGTTAGTGTGCTTGGTGACTAGCCGTGGACTTGGATTAACATGGGTACCATCTGTGTCAATGCTGATGATCGAAGGCAAGTTATCAGAGTTCAGATCCCATTTTTGTGTTATATTTGCTAGGGAATCCGGTATTCCATGATACAATGCAAAGTCTAAGCAGGAAGGCGAATGACTGGGTACATAAGGATACTTTGTTGGCGAACCAGTTGCAAGAATCTTAGCTCCAGTGATAGAGATGGCTTCTGCTAGCTCCCTCCCCCGGGGTGAATTGTGAGTGTCACCCCAAAGCCAGTGTCGGGCGTTCCAGTCACCACCAATCAAATACCTTTGGCCGCAAGAACGTATTGTGTCGGTAAAGTGTCTCTCTTCGATCCTGATACTGGGAGGATAGTAAATGGCGCTAAACTGTACGTCACCCAGTTCTGTAGCTACATTTACTGTTGACATTTGTATGCTGCGTGTCTCTTTTTGCGCAAAATGACGAAGAGTTGTCCTAACAAACACCGCTGCTCCGCCAACGCTATTATTATTACGCGATGGCCTAAATGCTGGATAGAAGGCATATCCATATATCTTTACAGTTTCCCCTCTTTTAATTCTAAGTTCCGTCACAAGAAGAATGTCCACGCTATTGTTGTGCGCGAACTGCTCAATTTCATTAACTTTTTTTGAAATGCCGTTTGCATTCCAAATAAGAATCTTTAGTAGATTCATTGTGAGGCTGAAGCGTTTTTATGGAACTGGAAGATATATTCATTCCCAGCTCTTTGTTTTAACATGTTGGCTATTTCAAACACCAGTTTTTCAAGTTTTTCAAGTCGTTGATTGGCTTGTTTTCTATACCGTTGCTGATCTTGTTCTGCTTTTGCAACCACATAAGAAACTGATCTTGTTTTTGTTGTTGCATCTGCATTCCTGGAACTGTTGTTGTTGCTGTTGTAACAATGCTTGAACTTCAAATGAATTATTTTGCTGAATATTCGATCGTTGTTGCTGCAATGACTGTTGCGTTTGCAAGTTATATAAACATCGCTGGGCTGGTCCATTCTTGGAGGGCGTTGTATTAGAATATGCTTTTGCTACTGTGGCATAGGATACTTTTGTGTTTTCCCCAGTGCCTATAGTTGGTTTACGTTCAACAATTTTTGGGTTTTGTTGTCTGTTGTTACGTGGTAAATTTCATTTGGATTGGCACAGGGTTTAATATTAATGAAAAAAATATTAAGTTTTTCATCTTTATTAATCCTTGAACTAGGGTTGTGTATGTGAATTACTTCATAGCCTAAACATTTCAAATCGACAGTTATATGTTTATTTGGTGTGCTGTGATGTAAGTCCCTTACTACAATTCTGTGTGATTTTTCTGTCAGCATTTGGTAAGTGTGAAACTGCATACGAATCTCATCCATATAGCTTACAATTTTTCTGTAAGTGTCACTGTCTTTGGGAAATATTCTGACTGTTTCCCCTTGGTTAGCTTTGTCGACAACGTTATCCAAATTTGTCCTTTCTTTTATAATTTAAATAAATCATTTAAGATGCTAATATTAAAAACAATTTGCGGTGGTTTTTTAGGACCTTTAAGTGGATTGATAGTGTTAATTGTTTCCTGGGATTTACTGCCATTATTGACTTCCTCAGATCGAAGTTCATCCATGTGGGCACTAGCATCATCAGCATCCTCAATCATCATGTCTTCCACGTTCTCTTCATTAGTAGAGGTATCCGTGTCGAGAATAGCAAACCTATTACTAGAGCTTTCCTTCTGGTTAATTGTGGGGGCCAATTGAAGATCCTGGCTACTGCTCACTCTTCTCGGGTTAGAGATGGGAGACAGTGGCTTTGCATTTTTTCTCTTGCCCACTTTCCGATTTTGATCATCCAGTAATCTTCTGGCATCATCGCTTAGGGTTTCAGCAGAACTGATGCTGCTTATTGTGGCATTTGCCATTGTGTAAATGGTGATGCTACTGGCACTGGTAAATGTCACTGTTGTTGTAGTGAGACTACTTTTATGGATCTCATTGCATGTGATGCGTTGAATTTCTGATCGGCACTCATCTCTAATCTTATTAGGTAATTTTCCAGCTATTGAGAACATTTTAAATTCCCTTCCCGAACGATTCGAATGCTCCAAAGAGAAGAAATTCCTCAGAGCGTTCGACGGGCCCAAGACGGCAGCGTCTTAATAATGTGGTCCAGCACACCCCCAAGCCCGAAAATTCCAAACAGGAATAAGAAAAATGGCAAAGATTGCAGTCGAAGAGATCGACAGTGTAAATGTGTACGTTCCGAGCGACGATCATTGAATTTTTTAGGGGTAGCTCTCGGTTGCCGTTCATTCAACGATTGCTGGCTGAGAGAACTTTAAGAATGTTAATCGACACTGGCGCGGCGAAAAATTAAATAAAGCCCATAAAGGAGCTAAAAACTGTAATGCCGGTGAGTTCAATATACGACACTACCGAAATTAAACAAAAGTGCTTAATTAAAGTTTTCAGGCACACTTACCCATTCTTTCTACTGGAGTGTCTCAATTCGTTTAACGCTATTATAGGCTTTGATCTGTTAACATAAGCAAATGCAAAAAGATGGCATTATCAGGCCCTTAAGGTCGCACTATAACAGCCCGACCTGGGTTGTAGACAAAAAGGGCACTGACGCCTTCGGGAACCTGAACATGAGGTTGGTCATAGATTTCAGGAAGCTTAACGAGCGAATCATTCCAGACCGTTACCCTATGCCTAGTATTCCCATGATTCTAGCGAATCTTGGCAAGGCAAAATTTTTTAACACCCTTGACCTAGTCAGGGTATATATACATTGCGAGCAGGCATATGTAAAAAAAAATCCGAGTTGAGTTTAATGAAGCTCAATGCAACGGATTTCAAAGGCTACGCAACATATCCGTTCACAATCGTGAGTGTATGCCTACTGTTTTTACCCACTGGTTTGTAGTTTACTAATTATACTTTTATTCTAAACTTTATTCCACTGCCAATTCTTTTGTTTCTTTTTGCTCTTCGCTTTTCAGAGTGCACTTCTTTTTATTGTGCTCTTCTTTTTCGCAATTCTCTCTCATTTATTTTATTTTTTCTTTCTTCTTTCATTTTTGCTATTGTTCTTGCGGTAGTTTTTCTTGGCTACAGTAGATATACCTTATAATGGAAGGTGTAATCTGTTATACGAAATCCTGTCTAAAGCAGGCGACTGATGCTCAGCCAAGCATCTCTTGCTGGCTTTGCGACAACGTCGTGTAATAAAATACATAAAATGTTTTCCTAAACTTACTGATCAGTTCTCAGCGTTGGACAACTCGTTTAATAGTTTAAAGCTATTAAATGAGTCGCCCAAGCGTAAGAAATCTGCTCACGTATCGAAGCCTTTGCCTGCTGTCATTCCATCCCCTCTCATTGACCAGCAATGCAATCCTGTGACTCAGCCGGTGATGTCGTTCACTACTCCTATGGTGACGAGATCATCGGTATCAGAGAAAGTCATCAACGAGTATGTGCAAATGGTGTCACACAAATTTTCGATGTGCCCGCTGTGGATTCTTTGCCTTTACTGCAGATTATAGAAATACCTAAGGCAAGTTCCAGTTCCGGCTTACCGGTTATGAACTATCCCATAGGTGTAATACCCGTGGAGCCCAAAAAGGTGTTAGAAGTTCCACTAAGGAAACAAATTTTCGTTTCCCGGCTTGTCCCTGATCTTACATCTCAAGAAGTAGCGGCTTATATTCAAGCCAAAATACAAGCTGTCGAGTTTAAAGTGGAAAAAATTTAAATTCTCATATGAGAGGGACATATCGTCCTTTAAAATTAGTGTCCCGGCTGAACTGCTAGCCATTATATGTTCTCCAACATTTTGGCCAGAACATGTAATGATTAAGGAGTTTGAGGCGAAGAAGAAAAATAATCGGAAACCGATTGTTCTTTCACTGCCAATCCCACAAACGTCGACTCAAAAACAAAATGCAAAAAACTAAGTGCTACTTTTCTTCTTACATACCAAAATGTTAGAGGATTATGTAGCAAATTATCTAATCTATTCCTAAACAGCCTTTCTTTTACCCCCCATGTTTTAGTGTTTACTGAAACTTGGTTAAAACCGGATATTTTAAGCACCGAAGTTTTACCAAGTAAGTATACAACCTACAGGCTGGATTGACCTGGCCGACGTGGTGGGGGAGTTCTGATTGCAGTAAACTCCGCCATATCATCGGAACTTTTTCAACCGTCATTTAATTGTGTAAAATTACACTTTCCCGGTTTTTTCTGTTTTATAACCTGTTCATATATTCCGCCGTCATCGGAATTGTCAGTCTATTTGCAACACTTGTCTGCAATAAAGACTGTTTTCAACCCGTTATCCGACAGGGATCATTTTATAGTCCTTGGTGACTTTAATGTTCCTGAATGTGACTGGACACCAAGTGTTGGTGAGACTTATTTATTGCCTGCTCGGCAGCATGGCCTATTTGACGGTCTGTTTGATATGTCATTGTCACAGGTCAATCATATCAAAAACTTTAAAAACAGATCCTTGGATTTATGCTTCGTATCTGATCCATCTAAAAAGGACTCAACCACTTTCTTTACTAGAAGATTCTTATCATCCCACTTTTGAAGCTACTTTTGATTTAGGCGTATGTTTTGTTAAATATGAAAAACTGTGTAAATGTATACGCTGCTTTAGAAAAGCAGACTTTGTATTATTGAACTTTTTTAATTTCCATCTGCGACTGGTCAGAGCTTTCTTTTACTCGACTACTGATATTTCAGTAGCGGTAAGCATATTTTATAAGACCATTGACGCTTTCTTTGATATTTGTGTACCGCGTTTCTATCAGACATGCTCGAGTAAGCCACCATGGTTTACAAAAGAGCTATCTCGCCTTAAACATTTAAAAACTAGTTTATTCAAAAAATATAAAATTAATAATTGCAGTTTAGCTTTTTCCCGTTTTTTAGCTGCACGATTAAATTTTTCGGTCCTTAACGCGAAATGTTATAAAAACTATCTAGCTCGTTGTAGGTCTCAGTTTCTTGAGAACCCTAAACAGTTTTATAGTTTTGTTAATATGAAGCGTAAATCTTCTGTCTTTCCCTCAAAGTTGTCGTTTGAAAATACCACTGCTGATACCGACCAAGCCATGGCCGATATGTTTGCTAGGTATTTTCAAACCACGTATTCGCCTACTTCACAAAAGATTCATGTTTATCCATACAACATTCCTAGCTCAAATGGTATCTTCACCCCTATTCTAAACGAAAATTCAATTGTTAAGGATCTTCACTTGGTTAAACCAGTTTTTTCACCAGGCCCAGACGGTGTTCCCGATTGTGTACTTCGGTTCTGTGCCAACTCCCTAAGTAAGCCATTGCTCAAACTGTTTTCGCTGTCCTTAGATACTTCATCCTTTCCTTCCATTTGGAAGGAATCTTTTATCATTCCCTTGTTTAAGAAGGGCAGTAAGTCTGAAGCAAGCAATTATAGAGGTATCTCTAAATTGTCGGCTATACCTAAATTCTTCGAGAATGTATTAACTCCTCACTTGCAACATTTCTGTAGATCCGTCATATCGCCTTCTCAGATTTATAAAACGTCGCTCAACTACGACAAACTTAGTGGAGCTTACATCCTTTGTTATAAAAGGTTTTCAGGAAAATCTTCAAACTGATGCTATATACACTGATTTCAGTAAGGCTTTTGACTCAGTAAATCATTCCCTTCTTGCACATAAACTCAGCCTCTTAGGCTTCACACCAAAACTTCTTAATTGGATTGTGAGTTATCTGAATGGCAGAACCCAACGAGTTCTCTTTAAAAATGTATTTTCACACCTTCTTCATGCCACATCTGGCGTTCCTCAGGGTAGCCATCTAGGCCCCCTCCTTTTTACGCTTTTCATCAATGACCTCCCTTTGATCATACACAACTCCCGTACTCTTATGTATGCGGACGATGTAAAGCTTTGTTATCAATTTAAAGATGACTACTGTCACTCTTACTTGCAAGCCGATCTAAATAGTTTTCATTCCTGGTGTTGTGCAAATTAATTAAACCTGAACAGCTCCAAATGCAAGCTGATGACATTCTATTGAGCCAGTCAAAAGTACGTTTCCTACTCTCTTTGTGGTTGTGTCTTAGAAAGAATTACTCTAGTTGATGATCTTGGGGTCCGTTTGGACCGAAAACTAAAGTTTTCCGAATATATTTCCCAAATGGTCAATAAAGCCATGGGTGTGCTAGGCTTTATTAAGAGATGGTCTAATGAGTTTGACGATCCTTATGTAACAAAGACCCTCTACACCTCACTTGTTCGTCCAATTCTGGAATAAGAATCGTGCGTATGGTGTCCCCAGTACACTACTCACAAAAACCGCATTGAATCTGTACAAAAAATTGTTTTCATTTTTGACTTATGAGGCCTTAACTGGGACGTAAATTTAAGACTTCCTTCCTATGGCAGTAGACTTCTACTACTTAACTTACCTTCTCTAGCTAATCGTAGAACCATGCTGGGTGTAGTATTTATTAATAACCTCATCCAAGGTGACATTGACAGTGTTAAGCTGGTTAGCCAGCTATACTTTTCTGTCCCTTGCAGATTAACACGTAATTACTTACCACTAACTCTTCCTAATTGTAGGTCGAACTATGCCCTTCACGATCCGTTTAGGGTATTATGTTTGGACTATAATAATCTTTACTTTCTTTTTTCTAACGCTTCCTCTGTTGCATGCCTAAAATTTAAAATTTTGTCCTACTTATCTAGAAATTAAGTAATCTTTGCTCGAAATTCTTTTCTATCTCGGTATCTTTGCATGCCCGCGTTCTCTATTTCGCGTTTCGAGTCGTACGTCAGACGACTGTGCCCCTCTGTCGGTTGGGCGGGAGGTGGACATTCGCTGTGTCTGGAATCCGCGCGTAACAAGCATCGGCTTGGTTTTGCAAAGACCACTTAATCACTTGTATCAACGTCCAAAAAAAAAAAAAAAAAAAAAAAAAAAAAAAAACAATCTGGCATCAGAAGATGTCATACTCAAGTAGATTTCAAAAAACCCTTTGACCTCACCACAGATGCATCTACAGGTGGCATTGGTGCAGTTTTATCACAGGAGGGTAGACCAATCACCATGATATCTCGTAGCCTGAAGTAGGCAGAGTTAAGCTATGCCACAAATGAAAGGGAACTGATAGCTATTGTATGGGCCCTAGGCAAATTACAGAACTTTCGGTACGGTTCCAGAGAGATATCTTCACGGACCACCAACCTCTCATGTTCGCTGTTGCCAATCGAAATACGAACGCCAAAATAACGAGATGGAAGACTTATATAGACCAGCATAATACCAAAGTTTTTTACAAACCTGGCAAAGAAAATTTCATGGCAGATGCCCTCTGTAGGCAAAACCTCAATGCCTTACAAAAAGAGCCTCAGTCGGACGCTGCAAGTATTCACAACGAGCATTCCTTGACCTACACGGTCAAAACCACAAACAAGCCACTGAACTGCTTCAGGAACCAGATCATTTTGAAGGCAGCAAGGTTTCTGTTCAAGCGAATGCTAATGCTGTTCCAAAGTAAAACTCGCCACTTTTTCAGTTTTACTGACAAGAGTAATAAAAGCCCTGAAAGCAGTCGTTAATCCTGACGTCGTGAACGCTATTCATTGCGACCTGCCCACTCTAGCAAGTTTTCAACACGACCTTATTACGCACTTCTCAGCCACCCAATTCAGTCAATGCAAGAATGTCGTGTTAGACATAACCGATAAGAACGAGCAGTTAGAAATCGTCACTGCAGAGCACAACCGTGCGCACAAAAGCCCAACAAGACAGCATCGGAAGATATAACCCTACTAGACAAAACCATGTATTTGAAGTAGGAGAACAGGTCTTTGTAAAAAACTACAAGAGGTTAGGAAACAAACTGACCCCGTTATGCATGGTACAGAAAGTGCAAGCAGACCTGGGAACGTCTGTTCTCATTAAGGGGAGGGTGGTCCATAAGGACAACCTCAAGTAGGCGTTCCCTTTACAGTTAGTGAGTAGGTTCTGTTAAGGAAAACCTGAGCACCGTAGTCTCACCTTGTCTTTAATTTCCAGGATCAGAGTTCGCTATTATGATAGACAAAACAGAGAAGCTGTCCGAGTCCTTCCCCCAATAGCATTAGTTACTAGAGGTTGATACAGATCACCTGAGAACCTTGTTGTCCGTCCTTAAGGTACACCACAGGATTGCCAGGAGCTTAGATTTCTTAGGTATAGCCTTAAAGGTAGTGGCGGGTACTCCTGATGCCTCCGATTTCCTAAAGTTTAAGATAACATAGGCTCAGCTAGTGGAGTCTAACTCTAGGTAGATAACCATCAACTCAGAAATCCAAAAGCAAATAAATAAACTAACCGACTCCATTAATAAGGTAATTAATGCCCGAAAAAATGACTTAGTTGACACCCCACATTTATACGAAGCACTATTGGCTAGAAATATAATGTTATTTACTGAAATCTAAAATTTGATTCTTACCATTACATTGGCCAAATCGAACATAGTAAACCCCACAATCCTTTATCATGCCGATTTGAAATCTCTCGTCGAACAAGACACTCCTATAGTAAGCTTAATAGAAGCCTCTATAACCAGGGTCCTTCAGTCCGCAAACATCATTCATGTAATAGCCTACCCAAGAGTTAAGTTCAGGTGCAAGTAGGTCGCCGTTTACCCTGTCTCTCATCAACACATCATCTTACGCCTCGTCGAGGACACACTGGCAGAATGCGAAGATGACACCTTTACAGTCACTGGATGCACTGATACCACACACCACACTTTCTGCGAACGGTCCTGGCGCGAATCATACGCGCGTTCACTCCATGAGGGTGCACAGTGCCACTTGCGAGCAATAACGCCTGTAGATGACGGTGTTGTGATAATCAACGAAGCAAAAGCCCGCGTCAGCACAGATGGCGGACCAGAAATTCTGATCGAAGGAACGCACCTGGTGACCTTCGAGCATGCGGCAACCATCAACGGCTCCGAGCAAGCAACCGGGAATTGTCAGGTCGCCACTACTTAACATCGTCGGCCACGACCCGGTGCTCAGAATCCCTCTGCTGCACCGGATGAACAACGAAAACTTACGCTCCATCCACAGTTTTTGGCACATAGCCGTAAATAGCACTGCACAGTTGTATGGAGAGAGCGGCCTTATATACTTCCAGTTGAGGTAGGGGCTTGAAACTTTGCACAAACATTTCATATATATATTGTATTATCATATATAAAAATCAGTCAGATCGGGCTTCTATATTATATTGCTGCCATTGAGCAATCGGTCTGATACCAAGTGTTTGTATGGAAAATTGTGCGAAATTGATGCTACTTATATGGGATTTATTTAATAATAATAATAAAAAAAAAAATAGACGTCAAATTAAAGCAGTTAAAAGTAAATATCCATATTAAAAATAAAAACAACAAGGGCCATTCCGAGTGTAGTCTGACAGTTTACCTTATTTCTTCCGCATTCTGCTCAAAATCAGACTATTTTTTTGCATATCTAATTAGTACATTTGGTTACTTTACAAAATTCTGACACTTGCCCCATATCTTCAATGCATTTGTGGACACTATTTGACACATTTCGAGCTTTTTGTGCATTGGGACCCTTTTCCGTGCACCCAAGATGTAATTTGTCCATTCTTTACAAAACGGAGTTATAAAAACAAAATAATAAAATAAAACAAGTCGGAAAGGCTACAGTCGAGCTGACTCGACTGTGATATACCCGCTACAATTCTTCGGAAAAACACGTGCCAAATGTGAACAATGCGTTCTTGCTTTTTATTTCTTTCCGTCTCTAATTTGTTTTGCCTATGCAAGTTCCACTCGATTTTTATTGGATGTTGCCCGTTGCTTTTATTACTTTGCAGTTATAAATTATGCATGTGTGATAGAGACGCCTATACATACATGCATATATGCTGCCTCACAATACATCTCAACATATCTAATTAGATTTGACGTTTGTTTTTTGTGTTGCTGCTCAATGTCTCTCTCGATTCTAAGTGGCTTTAAATATACTAAAAATTTATTTTGAATTTTGCAACACACTATAAAATAAAAAATGAATATAAGATACGAAAAAAATTAATATAAGTCGCCGCGGCACCCAGGAGTTGAACTCCGGACCTCTCGCTTAACAGTCAACTACCATCACTAGACCACTGCATTTCTTACGCAATGACCGATAAAATTGCACTATGAATATTTTTGGTGCACATAATTAAAAAAAAAGAGTTGCCACATAATAAAAAAAAAAAAAAAAAAAAAAAAAGTTGCCACATAATTAAAAAAAAAAATTTTTGCTGCTGGAGTTCAACTCGGGTACTAACATTAGGAAAAACCGACATAAGCACATGCCCACAGGGTAATACTATTTCTTGTATATCTTCTTTATTTATCAGCCGATCTTATTGAAACTTTGCCAACACGCCCGCATGGTGGTTTTTATCACATGAATAAAATTATTGCTGTAGAGCTATATTTGCAGCTACAATCGAATTTTTTCGATTTATGGGGGCGAATGGAGGCGTGGCAAAAATCCAAAATAAACTTGATCTGCGTGCAGAGTTAACACATATTGTCTCCAAATTTTGCAGCTCTAGCTCTTATAATAGCTGAGATCTAGGTTTTCACACGGACGGACAGACAGACAGACGGACAGACGGACAAGGCTATATCGACTCGGCTGTTCATGCTGATTCAGAATATATATACTTTATGGGGTCGGAGATTTCTCCTTCTGCCTGTTACAAACATTTTCGGTTGGCACAAAGCTATAATACCCTTATACTCTTCGAGTAGCGTGTATAAATATTTGAAAACAAACGCAATTACAAACACAATAACGGGATCACAATTATGCACCAAACGCAGCGCTGTAACTGGAAATTTGACCTTAGAAATAACAAGACGGCGCTAGTATTTTTATCTTTTATATACTAGTCCGCACCTATCTGCAAATTTCTTAAGTTTTTTTATTATCATAAAACATTGATAAATACACTTGTTAAGGTTTCATTAGGGGAATCGGGGGAATCACAAATAAAACTTTAACCAAACATAGAAAAAACGTTCCCAAAATGCACAAAAAAGGTTAAGTCAATTATAATATCACATAAAGATATCAATAGAACGAACATTACAAAAATAACTAATTAAAGTAAATACCTTAAACTTTCAAAACCATTTTAAATGTTATAATTTAAACAACTATTGCCAAAGTTTCACTGATTTAAAGTTTGCCTTTTTTTCTGTAAAGTCAACTTCGTCCAATTGCGCGTAGCAAATGAACACGTGATCGCAACTTTAATTATATTTTTAGAAAGAATCGTTAGCAGAAAAAACCGGGTTTATCTTAAAATGTTTGGACATTTTAGAGACGGTCTGGCAACTTTTTGAGTGAAGAACAACAAGAGGTTAGGAAACAAACTGATCCCATTGTGCACAGAACAAAAAGTGCACGCAGACAACCTCAAGTAGGTCCCCCTTTTGCATTTAGTTAGTAAATGAATTGTAGGGAACCCATACCATGCTCATACTCATACTATGCTCTCACTCTATGCTTCAATTCCAGGTTGGCCCCCACGACGCTCAGTACCCTGGCAGTTGCAAATGCGCGGATCACCGACTTTTCGCACGCCAACTACATCCCAGTTATAGACAGAGATATACTGGTGTTCGAACAACGTGACTGCTTGAGGCACTCAAGTAACCTGTCAGAGTTTATGAACATTGTAGATGAGACAGAAAAATTGTCCGATACCATTTCCCAGTCACATATGCGCGAGTTACTAGAGTCGCTAAATCTGAATCCGGGGTCGGAATTCCACCATCACGTCAGGATTTAGACATAACCTCACAAAATTAAAAATGTTTTTAAGTCCCTACAAATCCATATATAGTCCTAATTTGGTTATGCAATATATGTTTTCTCATGTAATTTGACCATTCCGATTCTGCAAATACAATTTATGCCGTATGTTTGACTTCTCCTTCTAATTAAGGAGGTTCAAAAACATAGAATAATATATATCGCATGACACATAATATTTTTGGGCTTTGAAGATTTTTCATATTTTTTGAGGTTAAGTTCAGAAAACATATCTCGCATGACCAGATCAGGATTCTATATGTTTTGGGGGGACTTTAAACAATTTACAGTTTTGTGAAGTTGATGGCGGAATTCCAACACCAGAATAAGATTCAGAAACTCAAACTACTTATGACCGCATACCCGAATCATGATTTTTTTTTTATTTTGTGTTGCTGAGTTGTTATAAACGGCAAAGACTAAAGAAAAAAGCGGCAAAGGTATAAAACTTTGAAAAGTCTACTAAAGCTACTTTTGCCTTTCGTTGCTTTATTTTTTTTAATAATAATTGAAGTTTTTTATAGCGGATTATAATAAAAATGTATTAAACTTACTGAACTCATGGCTGACTGCCTGTGACATTGCCTCGCTTAACAAGTTGTACGAGCTTTTTTGAATCTGGTGATCATGTTGTAGTGAGTTTTCCGCATTGCCTGTTTGAGATTGTGAAGAGATTAAATGTGAAGTCATCTCAAGTGCTACTGCTGGTGTCGCATATCCATCTTTTGTATTCAGGCAAAGTGTTTCATCAATTGTTTTTTCCTGGTGTTGCGCATTGTACCGATTTGTAGCTAGTTTTGAGTCTGGGACACCACCAGTGACAGGGCGAGTACTTTTAGATATGTTGTATAGAAGTATAAGAATTGAGTAACTCCATATGCAGCGCATATTGATTTTTAAGTTAAATTATTATCAAATTTTCAATATTTCTAAATTCCTTTTAGGTGTAGTCTTTTGTCCTTTTTTATTTAATTGGCGATTGTAAATTATATCTTTCCTGCGAGTAAAGAATATATTAAAAATATTTGTATATTTTAATAATTAATTAAAAAAGAAACACAATGGACCATGCATTTTTTTAAATCCACGGCCTAACAAAAAATTGTATGTAGGTTAGCATTGTAAAGCTCTATGATCCGATCGATCGACGAAATAATAAAAACATTGTTAATCGTAGATAAGAAAAACAGTTTTATTTGACTGTTGTTTTCGACTTGACCTAATTTTTTTCTTTTAATTTTTTTTTTTTAATTTTTGAAAAATGGCACTTATCAACGACCTTTTTCGTTAAGTTTGATGATTACAAAATATTTTAAGGATGTGTTGGAGGATATTGGGAATGGTAAGGATCGGCCTGGAAGTGGAATAATAAAACACTGCAAATAATGATCTATTCCTATATAGTCCTAATTTGGTTATGCAATATATGATTTCGCATGTAATTTGACCACTTTAATCCGATTCTGCAATTACAATTTATGCCGTATGTTTGACTTCTCCTTCTAATTAAGGAGGTTCAAAAACATAGAATAACATATATCGCATGACACATTATATTTTTGGGCTTTGAAGATTTTTCATATTTTTTGAGGTTAAGTCGAAAATTTGATGTGCGGATTTAAAAGGTGAGAAAACATATCTCGCATGACCAGATCAGGATTCTATTATTCTATAATTATCTACAGATCCAGAATAAGGCTGTGACTCAATATATGAGTTGATGCAGTAATTCAACAAAATGCGCGAGCCAACGCAATTGATAAGGATACCACAACATCAGCTCTACACAAGGGTACTTTTAATTTTTTTTTTTTTTACGTTGATACAATGAATTTATAATCAAGTGGTCCTTGCAAAACCAAGCCGATGCTTGTTACGCGCGGATCCCAGACACAGTACGACTCGAAACGCGAAATAGAGAACGCGGGCATGCAAAGACACCGAGATAGAAAAGAATTTCGAGGAAATATTACTTAATTTCTAGATAGGTATGACAAAATTTCATATTATAGGCATGCACAGAGGAAGCGTTAGTTCGACCTACAATTAGGAAGAGTTAGTGGTAAGTAGTTACGTGTTAGTCTGCAAGGGACAGAAAAGTGCAACTGGCTAACCAGCTTAACACTGTCAATGTCACCTTGGATGAGGTTATTAATAAATACTACACCCAGCATGGTTCTACGATTAGCTAGAGAAGGTAAGTTAAGTAGTAGAAGTCTACTGCCATAGGAAGGAAGTCTAAAATTTACATCCCAGTTAAGGCCTCGTAAGGCGAAAATTACAAATTTTTTTGTTCAGATTCAATGCGGTTAGGAAGGAATTCTAAAATTTACATTCCAGTTAAGGCCTCGTAAGGCGAAAATTACAAATTTTTTTGTTCAGATTCAATGCGGTTTTTGTGAGTAGTGTACTGGGGACACCATACGCACGATCCTTATTCCAGAATTGGACGAACAAGTGAGGTGTAGAGGGTCTTTGTTACATAAGGATCGTCAAACTCCTTAGACCATCTCTTAATAAAGCCTAGCACACCCATGGCTTTATTGACCATTTGGTAAATATGTTCGGAAAACTTTAGTTTTCGGTCCAAACGGACCCCAAGATCATCAACTAGAGTAATTCTTTCTAATTCTTTAGGTTTAAGAAATTTGCACAACACCAGGAATGATAACTATTTAGGTCGGCTTGTAAGTAAGAGTGACAGTAGTCATCTTTAAATTGACTTTACATCGTCCACATACATGAGACTACGGGAGTTGTGTATGGCCAAAGGTAGGTCATTGATGAAAAGCGTAAAAAGGAGGGGGCCTAGATGACGATGATGGAACCTGGTGAAAAAACTGGTTTAACCAAGTGAAGATCCTTAACAAGTGAATTTTCGTTTAGAATTGGGGTGAAGATACCATTTGAGCAAGGAATGTTGTATGGATAAAAATGAATCTTTCGTGTAGTAGGCGAATACGTGGTTTGAAAAAACCTAGCAAACATATCGGCCATGGCTTGGTCGGTATCTGCAGTGGTATTTTCAAAAGACAACTTTGAAGGAAAGACAGAAGATTTACGCTTCATATTAAGAAAACTATAAAACTGGTTCTCAAGGAACTGAGACCTACAACGAGCTAAATAGTTTTTATAACATTTCGCGTTAAGATCCGAGAAATTTAATCGAGCAGCTGCAATTTTAATTTTATATTTTTTAAATAAACTAGATTTTAAATTTTTAATGCGAGACAACTCTTTTGTAAACCATGGTAGCTTACTCGAGCATGTCTGATAGAAAAGCGGTACACAAATATCAAAGAAATAGTCAATGGTCTTATAAAATATGCTTACCGCCACTGAAATATTAGTAGTCGAGTAAAGTTCTGACCAGTCGCAGTTGGAAATTAAAAAGTTCAATAATACAAAGTCTGCTTTTCTAAAGCAGCGTATACTTTTACACAGTTTTTCATATTTAACAAAACATTTACCTAGATCAAAAGTAGCTTGTGTGGGATGATAAGAATCTTCTGGAAAAGAAAGTGGTTGAGTCCTTTTTAGAGACACCCTAGATGGATCAGATACGAAGCATAAATCCAAAGATCTGTTTCTAAAGTTTTTGATATGATTGACCTCGGCCAGGTCGATCAAGCCTGTGGGTTGTATACTTACTTGGTAAAACTTCGGTGCTTAAAATATCCGGTTTTAACCAAGTTTCAGTAAACACTAAAACATGGGGGGTAAAAGAAAGGATGTTTAGATTAGATCATTTGCTACACAATCCTCTAAAATTATGTAAGCAGTAAAGTAGCACTTAGTTTTTTGCGTTTTGTTTTTGAGTCGAAATTTGTGGGATTGGCAGTGAAAAACAATCGGTTTCCGATTATTTTTCTTCTTCGCCTCAAACTCTTTAACCATTACATGTTCTGGCCAAAATGTTGGAGAACATATAATGGCTAGCAGTTCTGCCGGGACACTTATTTTAAAGGACGATATGTCCCTCTCATATGAGAATTTAAATTTTTCCACATTTATCTCGACAGCTATTATTTTGGCTTGAATATAAGTCGCTACATTTTGAGATGTAAGATCAGGGGCAAGCCGGGAAACGAAAATTTGTTTCCTTAGTGGAACTCCTAACACCTTTTTAGGCTCCACGGGTATTACACCAATGGGGTAGTTCATAACCGGTAAGCCGGAACTTGCACTGGCCTTAGGTATTTCTGGTACAGGCAAAGAATCCACAGCGGACACATCGGAAAATTTGTGTGACACGATTTGCACACACTCGTTGATGACTTTCTCTGACACGGCGTCAGCTGTAGAGGCCGTGTAGCTGGCACATTTTATGTGCACGACGTTGTCGCAAAGCCAGCAAGATATGCTTGGCTGAGCAACAGTCACATGCTTTAGACAGGATTTCTTATAACAGATTACACCTTCCATTATAAGGTGTCTCTACTGTAGCCAAGAAAAACTACCGCAAGAACAATAGCAAAAATGAAAGAAAGAAAAAATAAAATAAATGAGAGAATATAGCGAGCCAAGAACGCATGCAAAAGATATTGAGAGTAGGTGAGTGAGCGCGAGAGAGTGTTAGGCACACACACACTAAAAGATGTGAGAGAGTTAAGTTGTTACTGTTATAGCTGCAACGAGAATTCAACAACAGACGAAAAAGAAGAGCACAATAAAAACAATTGCACTCTGAAAAGAGCAAAAAGAACAAAAGAATTGGCAGTAGAATAAAGTTCAAAATCAAAGTATAATGAGTAAGCGACAAACCAGTGGGAAAGACTGCAGGCATGCACTCACGATTGGGAACGGATATATTAAACTTAATTTTCAATTATAATTTTGAAAGGCAAACGCCGATTGTTTGCAATTAAGCGGGGATCAGAAAAAAACGCGTCCGTTCACTTGGAAGAGAAAAACCTTTTTGCAGTTTTAGGTAACCAAGTTGGTAAGTAGTAGAGCTTGTCAATTATCCAAGATGGGATTTGTCATATCAAACCTGAATCACGAAAAGGATGAATAAAGAAGAACGAGGTCGATAGGCTATCTATCAAAACGCGAATGAGGTTATTAGATCCTCCCGAATCGTGTGCCTATACTCAACTATTTCGGAATGGAAGCAAATTTTGCTGAAGTACAATAAGTTAGCCATTAGCCCTGGCGGTGTTTTTATATTATGTCGCAGTAAACATTTGCTGAACATATATAGTAGCATATTATGCCAAACATATTATGCTGACATAATTATTACAGATAAACACACTGCAATCTTGCGCATGAATAAGTCTGAAATGCGCACATGATTGCTGCATAACGACTCCATTATTTTTGTATACACCTTAGAAACAAAAAACAAACTCTGTATGTTCACCATTTGACATGACAAAACAATTCTACATTCACTATGAAATGAAATAAACTCTGTTCCATTAGCCTTAAGCTGACATTTAAATAATACAGGCATTCACCGAATTCATTCGTTGTCTTTAATTTATTTAAAGAAGTGTAAGCAATGATCTTCGTCGAAAAATTACATAGCCCAACAAAAATAATGTCATGATCATATAAGGGTATGATAGTATGTATTTTGGGTCGCTGAATCCGATGCCGGGGTCGGAATTTTTCCATCCCGACTATATTCCGATTTAAGTCACCAATCATAAATTTTTGAAATTCGGACCAAAACATATATAATCCTGATTTGATCATTCGAAATATGTTCAAAATCCTTCAAAATGCGATTCTGCAATAAAATGACTCTGCACGTCTGTTTCGACTTAGTCCCAAAAACATGAAAATCCGTCAAAAACCCAAATAATTATGGTGAGTTGTGACCTGGTTATGCGATATATATTTACATATGTTTTTGAACCTCCTAAATCCAAATCCAAAGTAAAAACATGACAGGTACGTATAGTTTTCGACATAACCTACATTTTTTAAATTGGGTTTTCCAATTTAGTAAACCACAATAATTCTTCTTCTTTAACATAAAAGTGCATTGAAAAAATTAAATAGTAAACAATTACACATTATAGGTGCCTCGTGTAGAAGTATTTGTAACAGTATTAAAAGTGGAATTTAGTGGAAATTTAGAAAAAAATGTTTTTATTTCTATATAGTAACATATCCATTCAACACCTACACTTAAACCCCCCCACCCAATTGTAAATTAGAATATAATAAAGACACTATTGTAAAGCTCACATAGCTCACATACACACATTAAAATTTTAGTATAAAATGTAATCAAAGAACAATAGCCCTTCGATTAACTTTGGCCATTTACGCATGCGCCTAGTGTCATATTCACCCCATACTTCAAAAGTACAATTCCAAAGTACAATTCCCACAGATCGCGAACCAAGACGCTGACTCTAGAACAATAACAAACAAGTGTCCCCCGACTGTTTAAAATACTAACGATAAACAATTCTCCCCCAATTCAAATTCGATCACTTGGCGACAATAGCAAGCCCAAACATTCAAACCAACAGAAATAATAAAACTTCATTGAGTCACTGCTCACGCACTTGTCCAAATTACTTGGATTATCAAATTACCCCCTATTTTTATGGGACTCCCTCTTCACGAGATAATAAAAATGTACACTCTCTCAAAGACACTTCGCTCTTTGGCGACTTCCACTCTTAAAGACACTTCGCTCTTTAGAGACTACAATTTGATATTTAAACACTAACGCGTCCCCTTAGAACAGTTCAGTTCTGAGTATACTGTCAACTGCGATA
Source organism: Zaprionus inermis (assembly GCA_018151445.1). NCBI lineage: Eukaryota > Metazoa > Arthropoda > Insecta > Diptera > Drosophilidae > Zaprionus > Zaprionus inermis. The sequence goes on along the minus strand of JAECXD010001540.1, from coordinate 190,230 downwards.
GTACCGCTAAAGCCCACTTCAACTTCGAAGTCCATTGCCCAACTGAGTGACAATCCAAAGGCTTTAGTTCTTTCTCTTTGGAAGTAAATAAAATGTGTTAAATAAATGTGTATTAACCCTCGGTCCTGAATCCGTTATTATATATACATTTCTAACATTAATATGACTTATTGTAGAATCAAGTAGTCGGAAAGACTACAGTACCGAGGTAACTGTATTAAGGAATAAATATTAAAAAAAAAAAAAAAATAATTATATTACAATAACAATAAAACAATTCGAATTCAAACAGTTTCCTCCCCCGAGAATTCAACGTCGGACTATTGGTTTGACATTCGGTACACTCGTCTACCGCAACAACTTCGCGATGTACGGCAATGTTTCCACTTGAATCTAACACACAATTTGAGGATAAGAAAAGTCGAAAGTACATATGAATGGCAACAGCACGCAGGCAACAATTCACAGATTTATAGAAAGTGTTAAATTTCATAATTTTCTATGCTTATAGCAAATAATAAGATTGGCTCATGTTATACGCATGTATTTGTATGTCGAAGCAGAAAATGCAGACTTTTATAATTTGCTTAATAATGCATATGAAAATAAAATAATTGATTTATGGGGCGGTGGGCGTGGTAATTTGGTAATTTGAAATTATTTTTTACTCATAGGATATACAGAAATATGCATACACAATTTGGAATCTATAGCTTTCTTATTAGCTTAGATCCAGATCCAGGCGCTCATTTAGACAGACAGTTAAACATACCGACAGGCAGACATAGCTCAATTGACTCAGGATCACTAGATCCTACATATACTGCGTTTGAGGCGAATTTACAAAACACATCATTCAATGTCTCAGTTCGTAAGTTCGTAGAAGAACTTGAAGCTTAATGTTTTCTAACTATGAATAAATTAACTTTAGAGAACAGCGAATTAAATACCCACATATATTCCCACGGAATATTATCAGAAATCTCTCTGAAAGTCTTTATATTCAATTAGCTGGATTCGACAAAACAACGATTAGCAAATTTAAGCGAATTGCGCTAAAAGAGGGCTGTTAAAAAATAATTGTAAAATTTTTAGCCGACGGCGCTTTTTTCTTTTCACCACTGATTCTTTTACACATAAATATTGATTAATGTACGTTATTTGAGTAAAACAATTTTCCTAACTCGCATCATCCAGTCTAACGGTGTGATCAGAAATTTTGCATGTGCGTCAGGAAACCATCGAATTAACCCTCTTTGTGAATTTGGTCATAAAATGTTTATTTTTTCTGACCAGCAAAATTGTTGTTTAAAATAAATCACTTGTGTGACACTGTGCGTAACGTTTTTCTCAAAAATAGCCAACAACAAAATCCATGTAATTTTTGCAAATTTTAAATATAAAAAAAGTGTCTGACAAATTTTTAATTTTAATTTAATTTTTTTTCACCTAAATTCATAATAAATCGTGCACTATCCATACACAAAATTTATAATTAATTTAATTTATTTATTAAAGTCCGAACTATAACCAAACGACAAGTTCAAATAACAAAAATAATAAAAACCATTTCCAAAACATAGAAAATGTATATCAAGATTTTTAACAGAAACGATTCCAAGCACAGGTAAAAAATTCAGTAAATTATCCAAAAATCAAGACACTTCAAGGGCTCCGAATCCGGCACATCAAAGGCAAAGAACCAGTTCAAGTGGCTAATAAAAAATTTACATGTTCGTAAATTTACATCAACTTTCAGACAACGAAGAAGAAAAATCGAATCTAGAAATTCCCGATTTGACGAATAAAATGTAAAAAAATCTCCTGAATCCAAACCAGGTGGCGGTGGATATATGCTGCCTCCATATTTTATAGTAGGGTATATTCCGCTGACGTTCAGAAAAAGAGAAAATATTTGCATCTTCAACACCAGGAGGTTACGAAAACCCAGTTGTCACTTAATGTTAACTTAACATATATTTCAGTATTCCACTTAAAATTTAAGTATTTCCTCCAGAAAACTAACTATCGTCAAGCGTACGCTGGCTGACGCAGAGCTCAACTACTATTTCTATCTCACTTTGACATACAACTAGCGTTTACTTCGATTAAGACACTGCTTGGAACTTCGAATGGAATAAAACGGTTTTAACGTAAACTTATGTGTCTGTGTGTATTTAAATTATGATATAGTGTGGTCCCGCGACGATACAGAGTCTTCTGTCCTCGGACGGCGGTGGTGAGACGATCACGTCTGTTAGGGTCTTCTTATGAAGATTACGATGGAGGGCTTGACTTCGCCACCTTGGTAAGATTGACTAGCCTTGTGGCGTAGCAATATGATTGATAATAATTTCAATCATGTTTGCGGCTGTAAGCCGAAAACTCAACTAAATTATAACTCAAAACTTAGACTGAGTAGTTGACAATCAGCGAAACTATGTTTACCCTCACAGCAATGCATCGCGCCACCAAGACAAGTCGGCAAAGCCAACTCAGCATTCCTTGCAGCGTGAAGCAACACTCGGAATAAGAAGTGTCAGATTTTCGCTGCCAGACGTTCTTTGCGCAGAACGCTGAACCCAATTTTGGAGCGTCAGCATTGTTTATACAATGCTTCTTAGTTGCTAGGGAGTAATACATTATTAGTTGTTAACTTATATACAGCTCTAACGTTAATTTGTGTATCTAAAAATTGTAAATATTTGCAATATTTTATTATTATAGACGAGCGGGATAAATTCAGTAATATTAAATTCGTTCTAATTTCACTGGGATCAACCACAACGAATGATTAAATTTAACGGTAATGTAACCATAATTTAAGAATGAATTTGATAAAACGTTGTCTGGACCTATTTGTGTACTATTCGTCTGGTAGAAGTGCCATTACAAAAATAGATTTATTTTGTATAAATCTATGTACAAATGTATATACAAATAATGAATGTTATTACTTAATAACAATTTGTTTTGCCTATGCAAGTTCCACTCGATTCTTATTGGATGTTTTTGCTTTTATTACTTTGCAGTTATAACTCAGCAGAGGGATTTAAATTATGCATCTGTGAAAGAGACGCCTATACATACATACATATATGGTGCCTCACAATACATCTCTAATAATTATATATATATCTAATTAGATTTGTCGTTTGTTTTTTGCATTGCTGCTCAATGTCTCTTTCGATTCTAAGTGGCTTTAAATATACTAAAAACTTATTTTGAATTTTGCAACAAACACACTGTAAAATAAAAAAAAAAAAAGATACGAACAAAAAATACATATAAGTCGGTCGCCGCACACTTCGACCTCTCGCTTAACAGTCAGCTACCATCACCACTCGACTACTGCATTTCTTACGCGATGACCGATAAAATTGCATTATGAATATTTTCGGTACACATAATTAACAAAAAAAGTTGCGTGCTGATAGAGTTGCACTCGGGAACTAACATTAAAACAAGAAAGCAAAGCTACCTTCGGCTTGCCGAAGGTTTCATACCCTTGCAGTTATACAAAATATAAAATATATTTGGATTGCTGCTGGTTTCTGTGGTATTTATTGAACAATTATAACAGTACAGGAAGTAGAGATTTTTACCTGATTAAGGCTATGAATCAAACACCTGCTTAAAAAAAAATAATTCTACCTTTTAATGCTTTTGTATATACCTGGATTTCTTATATACTTAACACAAAATGTTATGAGGAAATGTCTTTGTGTTGTAAAGGATGTGTTGGTCATAAAATCTAAATTTGGAAAGTTCTTATTCAAAAATACGTTTGACAGCTATATGATTTTTTGTTTAACAGCTACATGTAATAGTACTCAGGTTTCCATAAAATTGCAACATGAACCTTCATTAGACCGATCGTTGATCGTTATAAGTTATAAAAGTTCGATTTCGAACTTTATTATTAGGGACACACTTAGATTTGGATGTGGTAAGCCTGATAGCTATATCTTGAAATATAACAAAAATCGGCCGATAGGATCCATGACAGCTATACGATATATCAGTCCGATCTGGCCCGTTCCGACTTATTTAAAGAGGGCAGAAATAAGAAGCTTGTGAGCAAAGTTTCATGAAGATAGTTCAATAACGCAATTGCGTTGCAACAGACAGACGGACTGACTGATTGTTCCTATAACAGCTATAGAACGATATACGATATATCAGTCCGATCTGGCCCGTTCCGACTTATTTAAAGAGGGCAGAAATATGAAGCTTGTGAGCAAAGTTTCATGAAGATAGCTCAATAACGCAATTGCGTTGCAACAGACAGACGGACTGACTGATTGTTCCTATAACAGCTATATAATATAAACGTCTGAGATATTTATATGGAAAAACTAAGGGCGGGTTACTGTATAACATTAAAAAGTATTGATAATGTGCGGTATTTCCAAAAACAAAACAGGTTTGCATACAAAAACCCTGATTTCAGCCGATTGTTCCTATGGCAGCTATATGTTAAATTGGTCCGATTTTGATACAATTTTGACAGCACATTAAGAACGTAATAAGAATAGGATTTGCCATATCTTGTTGCAATATCTTGAAAAACAACAAAAATCGGCCGATAGCTTCTATGACAGCTATACGATATATCGGTCCGATCTGGCTCGTTCCGACTTATTTACAGCCTACATCAATAATAAGCTTGTGTGCCAAGTTTCATGAAGATAGCTCAAAAACTGAGAGACTAGTTTGCGTTGCAACAGACGGACGGACGGACAGACGGACATCCATTTTTCGACTCCTCTGTTGATGCTGATTCAGAATATATATACTTTATAGGGTCGGAGATGTCTCCTAAGGTGCGTTGCAAACTTCTGGCTAAAATTAATATACCCTCTGCAAGGATATAAAAATGCGTTTGAATAACAGCTACAGGATTTTTTGTTTAACAGCTACATGTAATAGTACTCAGGTTTCCATAAAATTGCAACATGAACCTTCATTAGGCCGATCGTTGATCGTTATAAGTTATAAAAGTTCGATTTCGAACTTTATTATTAGGGACACACTTAGATTTGGATGTGGTAAGGCTGATAGCTATATCTTGAAATATAACGAAAATCGGCCGATAGGCTCCATGACAGCTATACGATATATCAGTCCGATCTGGCCCGTTCCGACTTATTTAAAGAGGGCAGAAATAAGAAGCTTGTGAGCAAAGTTTCATGAAGATAGCTCAATAACGCAATTGCGTTGCAACAGACAGACGGACTGACTGATTGTTCCTATAACAGCTATATAATATAAACGTCTGAGATATTTATATGGAAAAACTAAGGGCGGGTTACTGTATAACATTAAAAAGTATTGATAATGTGCGGTATTTCCAAAAACAAAACAGGTTTGCATACAAAAACCCTGATTTCAGCCGATTGTTCCTATGGCAGCTATATGTTATAATGGTCCGATTTTGATACAATTTTGACAGCACATTAAGAACGTAATAAGAATAGGATTTGCCATATCTTGTTGCAATATCTTGAAAAACAACAAAAATCGGCCGATAGCTTCTATGACAGCTATACGATATATCGGTCCGATCTGGCTCGTTCCGACTTATTTACAGCCTACGGCAATAATAAGCTTGTATGCCAAGTTTCATGAAGATAGTTCACAAACTGAGAGACTAGTTTGCGTTGCAACAGACGGACGGACGGACGGACAGACGGACATCCATTTTTCGACTCCTCTGGTGATGCTGATTCAGAATATATATACTTTATAGGGTCGGAGATGTCTCCTAAAGTGCGTTGCAAACTTCTGGCTAAAATTAATATACCCTCTGCAAGGGTATAAAAACCGACATAAGCACAGGGCAATACTATTTCTTGAATATCTTCCTTATTTATCCGCCGATCTTATGAAACTTTCGCAACACGCCCGCATGGTGGTTTTTATCACATGTATAAGATTGCTGCAGAGCTATATTTGCTACAACCAAGCTACAATCGACTTTTTTTCGATTTATGGAGGCGTGGCAAAATCCAAAATAAACTTGATCTGCGAGCAGAATTAACAACATATTGTCCCCAAATTTGGTAGCTCTAGCTCTTATAATAGCTGAGATCCAGGTTTTCATACGGACGGACAGACAGACAGACGAACAGACGGACATGGCTATATCGACTCGGCTGTTCATGCTGATTCAGAATATATATACTTTATGGGGTCGGAGATTTCTCCTTCTGCCTGTTACAAACATTTTCGGATGGCACAAAGCTATTATAGCTTTATACTCTTCGAGTAGCGGGTATAAAAAACTGTATGACGGTCGAGTGACGCCATTTAAATGCACAGAAAAGTAGAGAGGAAAAAAGGTCGGGGATGTCACAGGCATGCATACAAACAGGTCACATATGTACAATTTAACACGCAATTTTGATCCTCGCGCGTATTAGTTAAGTAATAGTGCTGAAACAGCGGATCTCGCATTCAATGCTCCCTGCCAAGGGTGACCAACAGCAGTAACCTGACACCAGTGTCGCAAGTACTGGGTTAGCACCCATGGTATGCTGACTTTTTTTGACTATGCCGCTTTCTAGCTACTACTTTGTAGCGCGAGAGATTGTGTCTTAGCATAAACACTATACTGTATTTCAGTTTCCGCTGCTCTACTTTGATTTTAATAAATAAATTTTATGTATGATTTGAATTGAAGGACATACTGCTCCGGCTACAGCCAATACTAAATATATGATTTGTTTAATTTCTGAGTCACAAAGGCCAGTGAATTTGGAAAAAGAGTTTTTAACAAAATAACCTACATATCTCATTATAACCTGGAATATGAAAGACGCCCAGCATCAACATTTAAAGGAAGAAGATCCTTGGACGCACCGTAGGCTGCAGCAAAGAAGAGCACAACGACAATAAAAAACCAACACCCCGAACACTTGCATTTATGATTCGTAGAACATGTAGTTCCAGCATGAATTATAATAAATAAAATAAAACCAAATAAATAATAAAGCGATTGTGTCACAGCAAATTAGCAAATTTCAATAATTATTTCTATTCTATATTATTATAATTATTTCTATCATAATAGAATCGATTCCCGAATTTGATGATTCGCAAGAGGAATACGTGTCATGGTGGCAATCAGCTACCGACGCGTATGAATAATTAGGCTCTTTAAGGGCAGCAGCAGATCATAATTAGGAATATATCAGCAAGAGCAAGATCTCTTTACGCCTTCTACGCCAGGGGCTAGATATGGCCAGGCAAGGTGACTCTAGACTTATGCAATATTACGGCGAAGTCGGAAAAAAAATTGATCATCACGAAGAAAATTGTAATGACCCATTACCAGGCTAAAGAAATCGCTCAGATCAGTTGTATTCGCCCAAAGATTTACCGTCTGCTTTGGCTTTAGCCAAAAAGGCAGAAGCAAGTGTGGAGAGAAGCATGCTCGCCAACAAGTTTGCAAATGCTATTGAAGAACTGGCCGAGGTTTCAGGGAATCGTACATTCCATAGGCAGAGGAGACACAACAGAAAAGAGCGTAGTCAGGAGAGAAACCTTCATTTCGCAAACGAATCAAAGAAATAAATAAATCACGGAAAAAATTATAGGAAAAACTAGGAGTCCGTAAAAAAACATCACTCCGGTCGCAAAACCTGTGAGCTTAGATAGACATGACTCCAGTTATATCAAAAATAAATGCGTTAGAGTCATATTTAAGCAATCGAGCCCTTATTCTTTTTACTAAACTCACTCGAATATTTGATGCCATTGAAGGCTTCGACCTACAAACGCGGGCCAGAAAAAAATTATATATAACAATAAGTCCAAATTTAACTTAAACCATTAGACCATCTTCATACAACAGCCCTTCATGGGTTGTTGACAAAAAATGCATTGACTCCGAGGGTAACCGCAAATGAAAAAAACCATCGTCATCGAAAAATATGTTACGTCTATGTAGATGACGTATTTTTTTGTTCAGAAAATGAAATCGATCATGTCCAGGTCTTATTGATATAATATTAAGATACTTGATTGACGCTTACTTAAGAGTCTCACAATTTTTTTTTAGAACATAGATTATCTTGGTTTCATATTTACCACGGGTGAAGCAAAACCCGACCAGAAGTGGTCAAAACCATGCAGGAAATCAGCGAACCAACAAATGTGTTCGGGCTAAGATTCTTACTAGGCATGGCAACTTGCAATAATACAAAGAAAATTAGTCGAAAACTTCGCTTCCATAGCAATGCCCTTAACTAACATACTAAAAGGCGAAATCGGCTCAGTAAGTAAGCACATGTCGAAAAAAGTTTCTGTTAAATTTACTAAAACTCAACGCATTTCATTTGATCGTCTGCGAACCATTTCAGCTTTAGAGGATGTCATGCTTATCTACTCAGATTTTAAAAAGCCATTTGACTTAACGATGATGATTCAGCATGCGATATATCTCGCGGTCTTATCTCAGGAAGGTAGGCTAAGCAGCATTATTTCCCATATCTGAAAAGAGGCGGAATCACATTATGCAACAAACAAAAGGGATTATGCAACTGTATTGCATGTGCTATTTGCAAATTTTAAAATATGTTTATGGTACAAACCTTACTTTCGCAGTTTTGGATAGGAACACAAACACAAAACTAAAAAGGTGGAAAGCTAAATCATACGCTGCGACTATTCACTGAACTATCAACAACCAACATTGTCGAGACCACTGACAAACCAGTTGATTACTTCAGAAACCAGATAATACTGTAAGTACATTTCCCGTTGAAACGGAATTGCAATAATTTGGCATCAGACATAACCGATAAAGTAACCGAGCCGAATATAGTCGTGCGTACAGACCCGCTCAGGAAATTATTGAACAAGTCCTTCGTGTCAGCTGTTTCCCTAAAATGAGCAAATTGGCAAGCTGTAGCTACTGTAGAGTTTGCACGCTAGTCGAATATGACAGACACACGAATAAGAAAGAACTGGGGAAGACCCCAATTCCAACATATGCGGGAGAAATGCTGCATATTGACATATTTTCAATGGACAAAAAACTATTTTTATCCAGCATTGACAAATTTTCGAAAACGTATAACTTATAGAACTAATCGCAGATTCAGCTCAGTCACTGATAAAACTGTCATTCAGTCATACATGCTTCGTCGGACAAGTTCCGAACGACCATATAAAAACAAGTCGGTAAGACAACAGTCGTGCGCGTCCGACCTTAATATACTCTTCGCCCACTTTTGAAATTCCGCTACAAGCTTGTAACCACACTTCTAAATTGAATCTGAGAAATCTGCACAAATTATCATACCAACTATCCCTTACTCGTTCGCATTGATACAAACAGACACGCAAAAAGTTAGAAACGAGTAGCGGTCAACGTCACACCGTACCGAACATTTGTACTGATGACGTCAACTTAAATAACTTCTGTGTTATTGGTCCGATCGGATTGTAATTTGGAGGATAGGTCAATATAGTATTCATCTATATATATTATGAATGCCAAAGTAGAATGTTAAGACTTCAATACGTTGATTAATAAACGCAAATGACTGATTTGCAGATTCGATGGGCACCAGAGAATTGCAAAATTCACATTTTTCTTGACTCGCTTCATACCAGAAATTTATACATCATATTCAGATTACTAAATAAATAGCCGCGATAATCTGATCTGAATTGTTCAACAAGTCTTGTTCAGTTCGCGTCATATGAAGCCTTCGGCCGATGGTCGGAAAGCATGTTATGCGTCAACCCGAAGTTTAATGCAAACCGTTCATGTATACATACAGATTCGGGCAACAGACGTGTATGTATTTTGTTTTTTGTAGTTTTTTGCCTGCGCAATTAGTGGGCGCCGCAGAGTCTAGACGACCCTTTTTTTTTTTTATACCCTTGCAGAGGGTATATTAATTTTAGCCAGAAGTTTGCAACGCACCTTAGGAGACATCTCCGACCCTATAAAGTATATATATTCTGAATCAGCATCACCAGAGGAGTCGAAAAATGGATGTCCGTCTGTCCGTCCGTCCGTCCGTCTGTTGCAACGCAAACTAGTCTCTCAGTTTGTGAACTATCTTCATGAAACTTGGCATACAAGCTTATTATTGCCGTAGGCTGTAAATAAGTCGGAACGAGCCAGATCGGACCGATATATCGTATAGCTGTCATAGAAGCTATCGGCCGATTTTTGTTGTTTTTCAAGATATTGCAACAAGATATGGCAAATCCTATTCTTATTACGTTCTAAATGTGCTTCGGCAAGCCGAAGGTAGCCTTGCTTTCTTGTTTTTTTTTTTTTTTTTTTTTGGACGTTGATACAATGAATGTATAATCAAGTGGTCCTTGCAAAACCAAGCCGATGCTTGTTACGCGCGGATCCCAGACACAGCGAATGTCCACCTCCCGCCCAACCGACCGAGGGGCACAGTCGTCTGACGTACGACTCGAAACGCGAAACGCGAAATAGAGTACGCGGGCATACAAAGATACCGAGATAGAAAAGAAAGGTAGGACAAGATTTCAAATTTTAGGCATGCAACAGAGGAAGCGTTAGAAGAAAGAAAGTAAAGATTATTATAGTCAGAACATAATACCCTAAACGGATCGTGAAGGGCATAGTTCGACCTACAATTAGGAAGAGTTAGTGGTAAGTAATTACGTGTTAATCTACAAGGGACAGAAAAGTTTAGCTGGCTAACCAGGTCAACACTGTCAATGTCACCTTGGATGAGGTTATTAATAAATACTACACCCAGCATGGTTCTACGATTAGCTAGAGAAGGTAAGTTAAGTAGTAGAAGTCTACTGCCATAGGAAAGAAGTCTAAAATTTACGTCCCAGTTAAGGCCTCGTAAGGCGAAAATTAAAAAAATTTTTTGTACAGATTCAATGCGGTTTTTGTGAGTAGTGTACTGGGGACACCATACGCATGATCCATATTCCAGAATTGGACGAACAAGTGAGTTGTAGAGGGTCTTTGTTACATAAGGATCGTCAAACTCCTTAGACCATCTCTTAATAAAGCCAAGCACACCCATGGCTTTATTGACCATTATTATTATATTTATTGGCTTTATTGAACGGACCCCAAGATCATCAACTAGAGTAATTCTTTCTAAGACACAACCACAAAGAGTGTAGGAAACGTACTTTGGACTGACTCGATAGAATGTCATCAGCTTGCATTTGGAGCTGTTCAGGTTTAAGAAATTTGCACAACACCAGGAATGAAAACTATCTAGGTCGGCTTGTAAGTGCGAGTGGCAGTAGTCATCTTTAAATTGATAACAAAGCTTTACATCATCCGCATACATGAGAGTACGGGAGTTATGTATGACCAAAGGTAGGTCATTGATGAAAAGCGTAAAAAGGAGGGGGCCTAGATGGCTACCCTGAGGAACGCCAGATGTGGCATGAAGAAGGTGTGAAAGTACATTTTTAAAGAGAACTCTTTGGGTTCTGCCATTCAGATAACTCACAATCCAATTAAGAAGTTTTGGTGTGAAGCCTAAGAGGCTGAGTTTATGTGCAAGAAGGGAATGATTTACTGAGTCAAAAGCCTTACTGAAATCAGTGTATATAGCATCAGTTTGAAGATTTTCCTGAAAACCTTTTATAACAAAGGATGTAAGCTCCACTAAGTTTGTCGTAGTTGAGCGACGTTTTATAAATCTGAGAAGGCGATATGACGGATCTACAGAAATGTTGCAAGTGAGGAGTTAATACATTCTCGAAGAATTTAGGTATAGCCGACAATTTAGAGATACCTCTATAATTGCTTGCTTCAGACTTACTGCCCTTCTTAAACAAGGGAATGATAAAAGATTCCTTCCAAATGGAAGGAAAGGATGAAGTATCTAAGGACAGCGAAAACAGTTTGAGCAATGGCTTACTTAGGGAGTTGGCACAGAACCGAAGTACACAATCGGGAACACCGTCTGGGCCTGGTGAAAAAACTGGTTTAACCAAGTGAAGATCCTTAACAATTGAATTTTCGTTTAGAATAGGGGTGAAGATACCATTTGAGCTAGGAATATTGTATGGATAAACATGAATCTTTTGTGTAGTAGGCGAATACGTGGTTTGAAAAAACCTAGCAAACATATCGGCCATGGCTTGGTCGGTATCTGCAGTGGTATTTTCAAACGACAACTTTGAGGGAAAGACAGAAGATTTACGCTTCATATTAACAAAACTATAAAACTGTTTAGGGTTCTCAAGGAACTGAGACCTACAACGAGCTAGATAGTTTTTATAACATTTCGCGTTAAGGACCGAGAAATTTAATCGTGCAGTTAAAAAACGGGAAAAAGCTAAACTGCAATTATTAATTTTATATTTTTTAAATAAGCTAGATTTTAATTTTTTACGGCGAGACAGCTCTTTTGTAAACCATGGTGGCTTACTCGAGCATGTCTGATAGAAACGCGGAACACAAATATCAAAGAAAGAGTCAATCGTCTTATAAAATATGCTTACCGCCACTGAAATATCAGTAGTCGCGTAAAGCTCTGACCAGTCGCAGTTGGAAAGTAAAGAGTTCAATAATACAAAGTCTGCTTTTCTAAAGCAGCGTATACGTTTACACAGTTTTTCATATTTAACAAAACATTTGCCCAGATCAAAAATAGCTTCAAAAGTGGGATGATAAGAATCTTCTGGTAAAGAAAGTGGTTGAGTCCTTGTTAGAGACACCCTAGATGGATCAGATACGAAGCATAAATCCAAGGATCTGTTTCTAAAGTTTTTGATATGATTGACCTGCGACAATGACATATCAAACAGACCGTCAAATAGGTCATGCTGCCGAGAAGGCAATAAATAAGTCTCACCAACACTTGGTGTCCAGTCACATTCAGGAACATTGAAGTCACCAAGGACTATAAAATGATCCCTGTCTGATAACAGGTTGAAAACAGTCTTTATTGCAGACAAGTGTTGCAAATAGACTGACAATTCCGATGACGGCGGAATATATGAACAGGTTATAAAACAGACAAAACCGGGAAAGTGTAATTTTACACAAATAAATTCAATGCAATGTTGAACTTCCGGTTGAAAAAGTTCCGATGATATGGCGGAATTTACTGCAATCAGAACTCCCCCACCACGTCGGCCAGGTCGATCAAGCCTGTATGTTGTATACTTACTTGGTAAAACTTCGGTGCTTAAAATATCCGGTTTTAACCAAGTTTCAGTAAACACTAAAACGTGGGAGGTAAAAGAAAGGCTGTTTAGGAATAGATTAGATAGTTTGCTACATAATCCTCTAACATTTTGGTATGTAAGAAGAAAAGTAGCACTTAGTTTTTTGCATTTTGTTTTCGGGTGGACGTTTCTGGGATTGGCAGTGAAAGAACAATCGGTTTCCGATTCTTTTTCTTCTTCGCCTCAAACTCTTTAACCATTACATGTTCTGGCCAAAATGTTGGAGAACATATAATGGCTAGCAGTTCAGCCGGGACACTAATTTTAAAGGACGATATGTCCCTCTCATATGAGAATTTAAATTTTTCCACTTTAAACTCGACAGCTTGGTATTTTGGCTTGAATATAAGCCGCAACATCTTGAGATGTAAGATCAGGGGCAAGCCGGGAAACGAAAATTTGTTTCCTTAGTGGAACTCCTAACACCTTTTTAGGCTCCACGGGTATTACACCTATGGGATAGTTCATAGCCGGTACTCCGGAACTAGAACTTGCCTTAGGTATATCTATAATCTGTGGTACAGGCAAAGAAACCACAGCGGACACATCGGAAATTTTGTGTGACACCATTTGCACACACTCGTTGATGACATTTTCTGGTACCGATGATCTCGTCACCATAGGAGTAGTGAACGACATCACCGGCTGAGTCACAGGAGTGCATGGCTGGTCAATGAGAGGGGGCGGAATGACAGCAGGCAAAGGCTTCGTTACGTGAGCGGATTTCTTGCGCTTGGGCGACTCATTTAATAACTTTAAACTATTAAACGAGTTGTCTAACGCTGAGAACTGATCGGCAAGTTTACGGAAACTGCCAAACAATTCCTGAAATCCAGTCTTTGTATGCCGCATGAACGACATCATATCGTTCTCCGCCTCCCGACACATGTCGCAACAGTAGCCTAAATGCTGCAGTTGCTTGCGTACCTGGTTTGGTATTTTCCAAGATTATAGAACTAAATCCACAAAATTGTCTTGTTTTGAGAAAGCCCGTGAAGTGGGTTAATTTGGTTTCGCTAATATAGGCGATTACATCAATTACATGGTAACAATGCTCTGGGGTTATTCCCTTTCCCAATTTTCGATCAATGCACGTGACTCTCTAAAAATGTGTACCAAAACTAGTGAGTCTTTCTATCTTTTAGGTAGTAATGCAATATGCATAACGAGTATATAAATATAATATATATAAATAATATAATCATGGAAAAAAGAAACCATATTAGTCAAAAATTCGTGGAGACTTTATTATTTATTAAGTCATATTTTAAACAAGAAAGCAAGGCTACCTTCGGCTTGCCGAAGGTTTCATACCCTTGCAGTTATACAAAATATAAAATATATTTGGATTGCTGCTGGTTTCTGTGGTATTTATTGAACAATTATAACAGTACTGGAAGTCAAGATTTTTACCTGATTAAGGCTATGAATCAAACACCTGCTTCGAAAAAAAATAATTCTACCTTTATAATGCTTTTGTATATACCTGGATTTCTTATATACTTAACACAAAATGTTATGAGGAAATGTCTTTGTGATGTAAAGGATCTGTTGGTCATAACATATAAATAAATTTGGAAAGTTCTCATTCAAAAATGCGTTTGAATAACAGCTACATGATTTTTTGTTTAACAACTATATGTACTCAGATTTCCATAAAATTGCAACATGAACCTTCATTAGACCGATCGTTGATCGTTATAAGTTATAAAAGTTCGATTTCGAACTTTATTATTAGGGACACACTTAGATTTGGATGTGGTAAGCCTGATAGCTATATCTTGAAATATAACAAAAATCGGCCGATAGGCTCCATGACAGCTATACGATATATCAGTCCGATCTGGCCCATTCCGACTTATTTAAAGAGGGCAGAAATAAGAAGCTTGTGAGCAAAGTTTCATGAAGATAGCTCAATAATTGGGGGACTAATTTGCGTTGCAACAGACAGACGGACTG
Source organism: Zaprionus inermis (assembly GCA_018151445.1). Taxonomy (NCBI): domain Eukaryota; kingdom Metazoa; phylum Arthropoda; class Insecta; order Diptera; family Drosophilidae; genus Zaprionus; species Zaprionus inermis. The sequence goes on along the minus strand of JAECXD010001540.1, from coordinate 175,059 downwards.
ACTGATTGTTCCTGTAACAGCTAAAGAATATAAACGTCTGAGATATTTAAATGGAAAAACTAAGGGCGGGTTACTGTATAACATTAAAAAGTATTGATAATGTGCGGTATTTCCAAAAACAAAACAGGTTTGCATACGAAAACTCTGATTTCAGCCGATTGTTCCTATGGCAGCTATATGTTATAGTGGTCCGATATTGATACAATTTTGACAGCACATTAAGAACGTAATAAGAATAGGATTTGCCAAATCTTGTTGCAATATCTTGAAAAACAACAAAAATCGTCCGATAGCTTCTATGACAGCTATACGATATATCGGTCCGATCTGGCTCGTTCCGACTTATTTACAGCCTACATCAATAATAAGCTTGGGTGCCAAGTTTCATGAAGATAGCTCAATAACTGGGGGACTAATTTGCGTTGCAACAGACAGACGGACTGACTGATTGTTCCTGTAACAGCTAAAGAATATAAACGTCTGAGATATTTAAATGGAAAAACTAAGGGCGGGTTACTGTATAACATTAAAAAGTATTGATAATGTGCGGTATTTCCAAAAACAAAACAGGTTTGCATACGAAAACTCTGATTTCAGCCGATTGTTCCTATGGCAGCTATATGTTATAGTGGTCCGATTTTGATACAATTTTGACAGCACATTAAGAACGTAATAAGAATAGGATTTGCCAAATCTTGTTGCAATATCTTGAAAAACAACAAAAATCGGCCGATAGCTTCTATGACAGCTATACGATATATCGGTTCGATCTGGCTCGTTCCGACTTATTTACAGCCTAAATCTATAATAAGCTTGGGTGCCAAGTTTCATGAAGATAGCTCAATAACTGGGGGACTAATTTGAGTTGCAACAGACAGACGGACTGACTGATTGTTCCTATAACAGCTATAGAATATAAACGTCTGAGATATTTAAATGGAAAAACTAAGGGCGGGTTACTGTATAACATTAAAAAGTATTGATAATGTGCGGTATTTCCAAAAACAAAACAGGTTTGCATACGAAAACTCTGATTTCAGCCGATTGTTCCTATGGCAGCTATATGTTATAGTGGTCCGATTTTGATACAATTTTGACAGCACATTAAGAACGTAATAAGAATAGGATTTGCCAAATCTTGTTGCAATATCTTGAAAAACAACAAAAATCGGCCGATAGCTTCTATGACAGCTATACGATATATCGGTTCGATCTGGCTCGTTCCGACTTATTTACAGCCTAAATCTATAATAAGCTTGGGTGCCAAGTTTCATGAAGATAGCTCAATAACTGGGGGACTAATTTGAGTTGCAACAGACAGACGGACTGACTGATTGTTCCTATAACAGCTATAGAATATAAACGTCTGAGATATTTAAATGGAAAAACTAAGGGCGGGTTACTGTATAACATTAAAAAGTATTGATAATGTGCGGTATTTCCAAAAACAAAACAGGTTTGCATACGAAAACCCTGATTTCAGCCGATTGTTCCTATGGCAGCTATATGTTATAGTGGTCCGATTTTGATACAATTTTGACAGCACATTAAGAACGTAATAAGAATAGGATTTGCCAAATCTTGTTGCAATATCTTGAAAAACATCAAAAATCGGCCGATAGCTTCTATGACAGCTATACGATATATCGGTCCGATCTGGCTTGTTCCGACTTATTTACAGCCTACATCAATAATAAGCTTGTGTGGCAAGTTTCATGAAGATAGCTCAATAACTGGGGGACTAATTTGAGTTGCAACAGACAGACGGACTGACTGATTGTTCCTATAACAGCTATAGAATATAAACGTCTGAGATATTTAAATGGAAAAACTAAGGGCGGGTTACTGTATAACATTAAAAAGTATTGATAATGTGCGGTATTTCCAAAAACAAAACAGGTTTGCATACAAAAACCCTGATTTCAGCCGATTGTTCCTATGGCAGCTATATGTTATAGTGGTCCGATTTTGATACAATTTTGACAGCACATTAAGAACGTAATAAGAATAGGATTTGCCAAATCTTGTTGCAATATCTTGAAAAACAACAAAAATCGGCCGATAGCTTCTATGACAGCTATACGATATATCGGTCCGATCTGGCTCGTTCCGACTTATTTACAGCCTACAGCAATAAGAAGCTTGTATGCCAAGTTTCATGAAGATAGCTCAAAAAGTGAGAGACTAGTTTGCGTTGCAACAGACGGACGGACGGACGGACAGACGGACATCCATTTTTCGACTCCTCTGGTGATGCTGATTCAGAATATATATACTTTATAGGGTCGGAGATGTCTCCTAAGGTGCGTTGCAAACTTCTGGCTAAAATTAATATACCCTCTGCAAGGGTATAAAAAGAAAAATTTAAAATAAATGTGTTCCTTGACGAACAAACTTTGTTTATATAAAAATTCATATTAATAAACAAAAAAATATAAGCTGTGTGTATTTCGATATCCAATTCGTATTGGTTTTTTTCGGTGAGCGGGAATGAACATGAAGCAAACAGTGGAATGACGCCATATGAACAGCTTCAGCAGTGAACATTGATCATTTGTACGCACTTGAAGCTATGATCGAAAAGGTGCAAATATTCACTCATTGATTGGGTCAGAACATTTTTCGAGTCATCCGAAGCAGTTCTCTGGTGGGCACTTCGACTTTAAAAGATGCTTCATCTGCCTTATACAATAGCTGAAATGTATTTGATCACACAGACAACAGACGGACGAACAGACAGCTTAATCGACTCGGATAATAATCTTATAACTGTTAAATACATTTGCACAAAGTAGGTATACGCTTTTTTGAGCATATTCAATGGTTGAAGGATATACAAATAACAAGAGCAAATAAATATAATCAGATGTCATTCATCAAGACAGAATATAGTCTTCGATGTAGGAGGAGCAGTACTCCTAAAGCAATAGAAGGCTATGCAACAAATTAACCCCGTTGTGCTTTGAAGAAAAACTACAAGCTGATCATGGGATCCAAGCAAACTTAATCAATCCGACTTGAGCTCTTTGCTAAAACTACCCACAGCTTCCTTTAGTCCGTAAATCGTATTCACATATAAATAGGCTATGCTAAGATGAAGTTTAGCTACACAAAAAAGACCCGGTTTTTCGACAACACTTGGTATGCGGCAACGATGTTGTTAACACGAGAATATTTTTTTTTTTATTTTTTTATTAAGGTATACGGGGAGCTGTGTCAACCCCTTTGTGACCTTCGTTTCTATTCATACAGCCCCTTTGGACGCGCCGGCTAACTATAGTTAGCTATATCTTATTTGAACCAATTTTAACTAAATTACAAACAGTCACCAATAAGCGTCATCATCTTCTGACTCTTATCATAGGAGATTGGGAAATGAGATCCCTTGGTTGTCTTCTATTGAGCCTCCTTGGTGGGCGAGATCTGGTTAGAGCACTGGCCAGTCGATTTCTATGGCGCTCCAGCCTGTCTTGGTATCGACTCGAGTGCTGGTTTATTTCGTCAAATACTGTAGCGAGTTTCAATTCTCTGTGCAGGGTGGTGTTTCGCACGAACTACTCGCAGCCGTTGATGAGTCTTGCGACCTTGTTCTGGATAACCTGGATCCTTTTGATTTGGCTGTCACATACCAAGCCCCAGATTTGGCACCCGTACCTCCAGTTTGGTGCTATAGTCTGTTTGTAAATTGTCAGCTTGTTGGAGAGTGAAAATTTACTGCGCGAACAGAGTAGCCAGTAGTGCTTAGCCACCTTTGCACGTAGACGCGTTCTTATGTTAGTTACATGCTTGGCAGATGTGAGTCTGCGATTCAGAAGAACTCCGATGTTCCAGCGCCTTGCCCATTCCGAGAACCGATCAGCAAAGTTCTGGATACCATCGGCTGCATCGTGCTCGTATCGGGACCTGTAGGTGACGCACACGTCATCGGCAAATGTGGCCAACATAGATGTCCCGTATAGGCTATCATCTGACTGCGGCATGTCGTGGCTATACAGGCAGTAGAGCAGGGGGCCGAGAACACTACCTTGTGGAACTCCAGCTGCCACATTGTGCTCGATGGAAAGTTCTGAGTGAAAGCGCACAGCGAATCGCCTTCCTTGCAGATATGATTTCAGCAACCCGAAATATGGAGCAGGTAGCGTCTGCTTGATTTTAGCTAGCAGCCCAATATGCCATACAGCCCCTTTGGACGCGCCGGCTAACTATAGTTAGCTATATCTTATTTGAACCAATTTTAACTAAATTACAAACAGTCACCAATAAGCATCATCATCTTCTGACTCTTATCATAGGAGATTGGGAAATGAGATCCCTTGGTTGTCTTCTATTGAGCCTCCTTGGTGGGCGAGATCTGGTTAGAGCACTGGCCAGTCGATTTCTATGGCGCTCCAGCCTGTCTTGGTATCGACTCGAGTGCTGGTTTATTTCGTCAAATACTGTAGCGAGTTTCAATTCTCTGTGCAGGGTGGTGTTTCGCACGAACTACTCGCAGCCGTTGATGAGTCTTGCGACCTTGTTCTGGATAACCTGGATCCTTTTGATTTGGCTGTCACATACCAAGCCCCAGATTTGGCACCCGTACTTCCAGTTTGGTGCTATAATCTGTTTGTAAATTGTCAGCTTGTTGGAGAGTGAAAATTTACTGCGCGAACAGAGTAGCCAGTAGTGCTTAGCCACCTTTGCACGTAGACGCGTTCTTATGTTAGTTACATGCTTGGCAAATGTGAGTCTGCGATTCAGAAGAACTCCGATGTTCCAGCGCCTTGCCCATTCCGAGAACCGATCAGCAAAGTTCTGGACACCATCGGCTGCATCGTGCTCGTATCGGGACCTGTAGGTGACGCACACGTCATCGGCAAATGTGGCCAACATAGATGTCCCGTATAGGCTATCATCTGACTGCGGCATGTCGTGGCTATACAGGCAGTAGAGCAGGGGGCCGAGAACACTACCTTGTGGAACTCCAGCTGCCACATTGTGCTCGATGGAAAGTGCTGAGTGAAAGCGCACAGCGAATCGCCTTCCTTGCAGATATGATTTCAGCAACCCGAAATATGGAGCAGGTAGCGTCTGCTTGATTTTAGCTAGCAGCCCAATATGCCATACTCGATCAAACGCTTCTCAAATGTCCAAGAAGAGGCTGTTGTAATATTCCTTATTGTCTTAGGCAGTCAGAATTGGTTCGACGACCCGATGGAGCTGCTCGACAGTTCAGTGGCCAGTACGAAAACCGAACTGGTGCTCAGGGGTAAACACCTGGGCTTCCATGATCCTGACAATCCGGGCAGCGACCAGTCTCTCAAACACCTTCGAGATCGAAGGGAGGAGACTGATCGGTCGGTAGGAGACGGGCTCCCTTTCGGCTTGTCAGGTTTGTGGATCATAGAGATTATCCCGAGCTTCCACTGAGAAGGGAAATATTGCAACATCACAATAGCGTTGTAGAGGATCGCGTGACTGGGCAGTGCCTTCAATGTGGCGTTGCAGATGACGTCATGTCCTGGAGCTCTGTTGTTTTTCTCGCGCGCAATAACATCGGCTATCTCGCAGGGTTCGAACGGCGTGATTGGCAGATCCATTTGAAGCGATTGGGTCAACTGGTCCTGAGTTTCTTCAATCTGTTGCAGATTTGCAAAATTGAATGGCTGACATCGCTCGGCGAGGTGCGCAGCGAATACTTCCGCTTGACCCAAGTCGGTCCTACACCACGTCCCGTTATTATCGACTAAAGGCGCCTTTCTCGTGCATCGCCTTTTGATAGCGCGCGTTGCCTTCCAGAGCGAGTGCGTCGCTTCGCTTTCAACTCCAGTGTTGGCAAGCCTTTCGTCGAACCATGCGGATTTGTGCAGCACCAATGCGCAGCGAAGTCTACTCAGCACTCGATTCCATTCCATCTTGTCCAGCGGGTGGCGAGACCTCATCCACCTAGTGCGTAAGCGCCACTTTTCAGCTATGAGCAGCAGGATCTCCTTGGTTATTGGGATTCCATCTGCCGCGGGACGAGAATATTAACTCTCCCGCTAATTTATTCAGTGACCTACGCACGAACAATGCTGAAATAACGAATCTGGAGTTCAATGCTCTCAACCATGAATGAATAGCAACGGTAAACTGACAATTATCTGCGGCGCAAGCCCGGCGTTAGCGCTCTTAGTATGCTGAGTCGGCTTGCCGTCTTTTACTTTGTAGCGCGAGAATACAAATTCAATCTTAACATAAACACATTATTGTATTTCAGTTTCCGCTGTTCTACTTTGATTTTTGTAAATCAGTTTTATATTGCAATTGAATCGAAGCACTGCTTCTCAAGTATACTGCTCAGGCTACAGCTGATACTAAATATAAGATTTGTTCCATTTTCGAGCCACAAGGCCACAGATATTGGAAGAAGAGTTCTTACCAAAATAAACTACCTATATCATCATACTACACCCTTATTACCTGGAAGATGAAGGATGCCCAGCAGCAACATCTTAAGGAAGAAGATCCCTGGACGCATCGTATTTACACACAAGTTAACTCCACAAAACTTTACATACTCCTCTCGCATAAGAAATGCGGTACAAAATGTTTAAAATAAACAATAACCCATGAAGAACGTTATGAGTTTGGATTGTCTCCATTGCATTCGTATATACAGTGACGTACAGTTTAAAACTCAAAAGTTAGCGAATAAGGAAATGGTGAACTTTTTAATTAATAACTTCGTCTTCCTAACCGTTCAGAACAAAAATAATCCAGCAGAACAAAGCCCATGAGCAATTATCAAACTATAAGAACCTCTTAATCCTCAATATGTTATAGTTAAAAGTCTAGCCAAAACAACAGGACAGGTCATAAAATATTGAATAACTACATAAGTCCATATATAGTATCAGAGATAGGATTAAATGATAATGTTACAGTTCTAGAAAAAAAATACACATAGTACATAAAGATAGGTTAAAACTTGTTAAATCGTTAAAATGTTTAGGTATGACCACTCCTAAGAAACAAACAAAAATATATTACACATTATTAGCTACAGGGTAAGTTTTATCTTTTTATAAGTTTCATTCTATTGCAGAACGAAAAAGGTTGTGTATGTTTGAGACACGCATGAAAATAATGCAAACGAAATTCCGCACCTGGATGCATCATTTAGCATCTGGTAGCATCATTTAGCCATTTTTCTTTGAAAACGAAGCAAGATCCGCCGTTGCGGTTAATGGCGACCGCTATCGCTCGAAAATTTCTGATTGACTGTTCCCGAAACTTCAAGGGGCAGACTTGGACAATATTTGGTTCCAACACGTCGGCGCTTCGTATTACACAGCTAAACTTCCAATCGATCTTTGCCGAACTGTCTTTGGAGACCGAGTTATAAGCCGAAATTCTGATGCCGTTTGGCCGCATAAATTATGTGAAGGAATATACATCACTATGAACAAATTAATTTTAAAATTTATCCGACCATTAATGGCGGACCCTGCATATTCTTTATTCATGTTTAAAAAGAAATATAAAAAAACACTTAATAAAAATAAAAAACAACTTATTTTTGACGTTGAATACAAGTATTCTAGCGACACCAAGCCCATGGGTGTTGCGCGCGGAACTCAGACAAAATCCATCTTCTGCCCAAACAACCGAGAGACACTGTTGCATAACGGATGACACGGTAATGCGGTAGAAAATACGAGTAATATACGCGAAATAAAAGACGCAAAATGAAATAAACGCGAATAGGAAAAGCGAGTAGGTTTTATGAAGGAAAGAACGCAGAATGCACTTAGGGAAATAATTATAGAGCTAGCTATGACGTGTTAAAGATTATTGTAACCCGACCCTAAACGGGTCGTGCAGGGTATAGTTCGACCTCTCCATTCCATTTGTTCTAAAAACGTTAACTTGAATAATTTCTGTGCTATTGGTCCGATAGGGTTAAGGCTTTAAAGCAAAGCAAAGTGTTGCTTAATAAAAAATCAAATAAATTACCGATCACGATTTTCGGCGTGGCATCTGGACTTTAAAGTAAACTTCATCTGCCTATGATATACAGAAACCTTCATTCTAAATTTGGTTTCTTTAGCTTTTATACTAGCTGATATCCGTTATCTTAAACTGATAGACAGACACAAACAAACGGATAGACAGACTGATGGACATGGCTCAATCGACTCAGCTAGTGGTCCTGAGCAGGAAAATTTATACTTTCTAGGGTCTGCCACGCCTCCTTGTCTGTTACATTGCACAAAGTTAGTATACCTTTTTTTTTGAACATTTTCAATAGTGAAAGGGTATATAAATCGGCCATCTATGTCAGCTATACGATTAGTCAGTCCGATCCAACTTATATAAGTTAACACGTAAGTTTAGTATTAACACTCGTGCGTATTTGTTAAGTAACGCACGTGTGATAATGCTGAAACAGCGAATCTTAATCAAATCAAATCTTCAATGCTCCCAGCCAAAAATTACCAGCAGCCGTAACCTGACACTTGCCTGCTCTTCTCGAGTGAGCTCTTCTCGCTCGAGCGTGGTCAGGACAGAAACCCTCATTTCATAAATATGGCATATAATCAAAATCAGGAACAGAATAATAGGGAAAGACAGAAACTGGTCCCAGAACCTATGAACATAGATTCTTCGTCCAAGTTCAAACAGTGTCCTAATGTTTCTACTATAAGTCAAGAAATTGGGGCTCAAGCCAAACAAAAGGAGGAAATTGTCAGAGCGCAGAACAGGACCAAGACGTCAGCAAGTCAACAATTTAGTTCAAAAAACTTCCAAAGAAGCTATTGCGGCTGCCGAAGAAATCGACAATATGACGAGCCTACAAATAGTGATGACTCTTTGAATTCTTAAGGGAACGCTCCCAGATACTGTTCATTGAACGCAAGTTGGCTGGGGAAGACTCCAAACTCTAATCTATATCAGGGGGTCCAAAAATTATGTAAAGCCCGTAAAGGAACTAAAAAGACATCATTCCGGTCGGAAAACCTGTGAGCTTAATCCATGGCTCCAGTTGTATCAAAAATAAATACGTTATAAGAATTTTTAAGCAATCGAGCCCATTATTTTTACTAACGGACGGACGGACATGGCTTAACTCCCCTGTTAATACTGAGTCAGAATATATACATATACTTTATGGTGTCGGAGATTTCTCCTAAGGTGCGTTGTAAGTAACTGGCCAAAATTCTTTGCAAACCCTTGCAGACTTGTATACCCAAACAAATCGGTGACGCTGGCAGTTATTGGATTATTGCCACATGTGTTCCGTGGTTATTATTACCCTCTAGTGCGGCTAACGACTGTTGAGGTTCTTTCGTTAACGCAACACTAACGTCTTTTGGTTCAATGCGTCATGTCGTATGCAATTGCAGACTAACGCTCAACAGATAGATAGAGAGACGCGAAAAAGGAAAAAGAAAATAGGAAATGCAGCAAAAAGAAGTACGTTCTCGGTTGTTATATCTTTGTCAATTTCATATGCCTTGCTAATTTTCGGCGAAATTTATGAATCCCGTTTGGTCAGACGAGTTTGTGCGTGCAATAAGTTTATATATTATGTAAGTGGGAAATAATTAGTGTTAATAAAATAAAATTTTTGATGTTCATATAATAAAAGTTTTTATAAAAATTAATGAAGTGGCTGGAGAAGGTAATTGAAATCCTAATTTACGAATTCTGTACATTATTAACATATTAATAACATATTATTTTTTTTTTAGAATTTATCCACAGTCAACATGCCCAGATGTTAGCTTAGCAAATGGTGAATCAAAATGTCTACACATGGTTTAAAAAAAATATATGATACACTAGAAATTAATGTGTATGAAATTCATTCACATATGTTATACATACATACGATGAATTTAGGTTTTTAGTGTTTTTTATATTTAATTTTGAAATTTTCCATGTATTTTGATGTTGTATGTTGAAAATTGTTGTACATGTACATGTACATTATTTGGGGTAAACAATTTTTTCTAACACGCATCATCGAGTCCAACGGTGTATTTATGAAATTTGCTCGTTTTTTTTTTTTGACTAGTAAAATTTTCGTTTAAAATACATGGCTTCTGGGACACTAAGCGTAGCAAAGTGAGGTTTTTCTCAAAAAAAAGCCAACAAAATACATGTGATTTATGCAAAATTATATATAAAGAAATTAGAAGCGTCCGACAAATAATTTGTTCACCTAAATTTATGATAAATCGAGCACTATACATATGTATAAACAATTTAATTTGTTAAAAAATCGGAGATGATGGCAGCTAACAGACCATTACCAATTTATTATTATAAGATAAAATATATTAAAAAACGTAGATACGCTTGCAAGGTGATACATAATAGTTTACGGGATTGGGTCAAAGGATGGTACAATTATGTATTTTCATGCACGGTGTGTGACCTCTGCCTGCACGACGTATGACCAATACATGAGTCAATTATTTCTACCTTTTAAACGCCGTAAGACAATTACATAGTCACATCTGTATACTTTTTGAATGCGGTACGTCCAGTACATGGATTAAGTTTATGCCTGCACGTAGTACTGACAAACCGTTGGGTCAATTGTGTCTACTCTCTGCACGAATCGTCGCTTGGACCAAACAAAGTTTTTAATTGCACTATCTTCCTAAATGTGTACATATGTACACACTTGTGCATTAGGAATAATAATTATGTATGTATATTTGTACAAACATCTCTGAAAAGGCTCGCCCGTATGAACATTAATAGATATGTTCATACATATGTGTGTAAATTAATTTGTATGTAGATAAGTATTTTAATTGTTGTGTAAGTCACGAAGGAAAACAATCAATATGAAATACCATTTAAAAATATTATGTGGTCTTATACCTTCCTTACTTACAAACATAAAAACATATAATTTAGTTTTAAATGTGTGCATACATAAAGACGTAAATAAATATTTTTATGCACTTTCAACGCAGATGCTGTATTTATACATACATATGTGTGAGGTAATACTGAAGTACAATATCCGATATTATCTTACAAAATAAAGAATCTGGTGGGGTGATTTTTTGATAATTTCAAATAAATAAACGATTCTACTAAAATTTCATACATACATACATGCATGCGTATGTTAACACCGACGTATAACAGTGTTGTTGTCCGATAATAAAAATCCACCACAGTAATCAAGTGTGAACAATTAAATAATAAATACGAATTTTAAAATTGTAAGGTAGCGCCTATTTTGTTGGAGTAAAAAGAAACAAATTGCCCAACTCTTTCGGAATGCTCTTGAAAGGAAATTACAATTGAAAGGAAATTACAATACAATTATTCCGAGAAAGCCATTGGACTACGGTTCAGAAAGCCAATTGTGAAGAATGGTAAAATGTTAACAAAAAACAAAATTTGAAATTCTCTGTGCCGTCGATTAGCACTTCTAAGTGGAATAAAAACAACGTCTTTCGCTTAATGTTATGTGGGCGTATTATGTGTGTGTGTTTACTCACACTGTGCTTAACAGATAAAAAATACATAAGAACATATAACGAATTCGTCAAAGAAGTGAGCAACTGGTTGCAAGCAAAAAAAAAACAGCGACATGGGAAATAAATTTGGTAATTGTCTAGAGAAAGGGGTCATAGTTAATCTCGACGTAAAAAATTCGCGATTTGACATAGAAAATGTAATAAACTAACTAGTCAAAAATGCCAAAGGCAACAGTCACGCGATGATTGTAAGAGTATTAGTAAAAAGTGTTGTTCAATGAAGTTTTTTCACTTGTTTCTTGTTAATAACTTTTAAACCACTTAAGTTACGTCTTTTCCGCCACCAGATTTGGATTCAGGAGATTTTTTTACATTTTATTGGTCTAATCGCGAATTTTTTACGTCGCGATTAACTATTAACTAGTCAAAAATGCCAAAAATTGATTTTACACTGTTGGAGTGGGCCACAGTCCGATCTCACTCACTGAATTCGCCATCGGCAATTGCTGATCGGCTTACGTTAAAACTAAGAAATTATTCTAAGAGCGACTTTATGTGCTCTCTTAACTACTTTTTGCCTATGAATTAAAAATATTAGTTGCTCCAACATTCTGGCCCCGTTGAAGAGCTCTGGTCTTACCAATTCGGGAGCAGCGCCCGCTTGTGTATGGCGCGTCTTTTTGCGTTCTCTGTTTTTTATTTCTACCAGCCAAACCTTGCTGACATCTCCTGTGATTACACGCGTTACGCACGCAATGACGTTGGGCACCGCCCCTGCCTCGCCTTTGTCCCATTGCGATCGCTGCTGCTGACAGTGAAGTCTGAAGTCTGAGCGCCGATAACTGTTCCCACCGCTTTAAGTATATGGTTTTCTTGGTGCAGCGCAAGCAATGAGTCCGATGAGCAGGTGCACTGGCGTCATCACTTCGCCATCGTTTGGATTGGTGCGTTTGCCGAGAAATGGTCTTGAGTTAAGCAACGCTTTGATGTCCACCAGATTTGTGTTCAACTCGTCCGGCATTACGTTCGCGTTGCCAGCTCCTCACACCAATCTGTGCTTGGCAGCCTTCACTGGTGCTTCCCACAGTCCTCCGAAATGTAGTGCTCTAATAAGCTTCCAGTGCACCCCTCTCCCCGCTGCGTAGTTCGTCAGCCTCTCCTTGCCATCTGTAACTCCTTAAGCAACGGTCGGCTTTCTCAGAGACGTTCAGCTTGCAAATTACCCATTATTTGCCCCAACATTTTCAGCTCGTACCTAATGCAGTGTACGCAATTTCTAATATATGCAGTGTATAAGCTACGAGCATTTACCTGGGTGGTGCCTTAACAACACAACCTCTCAATAGCCCAACTAGCACCTTTGCACCAGCATGGTAGTGCTTAAGTAGCAAGTGTAGTAGGAAACTGAGCCTTATACGGAAGATGGTGTAACAAAGGTCCTCCTACTCGAATGAGTTAAGATCTTAAGCCATTCCTTTTATACCCGCTACTAGAAGGGTATTATAGCTTTGTTTAAAACAAAAATGTATGTCACAGGCAGAAGGAGACATCTCCGACCCCAATGTAAATGTTCTTTATATATATTGTAAATGTTCTTGATCAGTGTCACCAGCCGAGTCGATAGAGTCATATGCGTCTGTCCGTTAGTGTGATTATCTACAGCTCAGCTAAGAGCTAGAGCTACCAAATTTGGTGAAAATATGTGTATAGGACTGTATGCTCAAGTTTATTTTGGATTTTCACCACACCTTTACCCGCTCCCATGTGAAAATTGGCCAATAAATATGACAGATATTCAAGAAATAGTAGTGCCTTGTGACCATGTGTTTTTGTCTGTTGCCTAATATTAGTTTCTCAATCTAAGAAACCGGAGTTCAACTCCGCGGCAGGCATATTTTTTATTTGCATTTATTTGTACCGAAAATATTTGGAATGCAATGCGATTTTCTCGGCCATTGCGTAAGAAATGCAGTGGCCGAGTGATAATGGTGGCTGACTGTTAAGCGAAAGATCCGGCGTTCAACTCCCAGGTGCGATCGACTGTGAAGTTATTTTTCATTTCAAAATATTTATGTTTAATTCTATTATTTAATTTTTTTATTTAATTAATTTCATTAGACAGAATTTGTGAAAAAGGGGAAAAGAAAGAAGAATAAAGAATGAAACACATCCCATAATTGTTTTTATCATGCAAGATAATTTGAATGGTCTCATAATGCAACTTTGCCGACAAAGGCTGTGGTGCGGTAACAGTACAGTGGAACTTGTGGCTGATTGCGAAGTCTTTGTTTTTGGAGATACATGGCTTGAATCCACGTGGATCTAAAATTTAATTTTGTTTGTTTTTTTTGATTAGTTTTCAGGTTAAGTTTTAAAGTTCTTATATAAGGCCACTTAGAATCGAAAGAGATATTGAGCAGTACTCAGAACAAGCGACAAATCTGTAAGATGTATTGTAAGGCACCATATATGGTGAAAGAGATTTCACACATGCATCATTAATAGCCCTCTGCTAAAATATAACTGCAAAGCAGTTTAGACAAAATGAAAACATCGAGTAGAAGTACATTTGTTATAGTTGCAACATTGGTGCAAAGACTGCTGATTTTTCCAGCAATTTAAATTCATTACTTAACGAGGTGCTTTGTACAACGGAAAACAGTTTTGAGAATAGAAAATGTTTTTTATATGCCGATACCACAAGAGAATCTGTTCTGAGGGTTCTCAAGGAACTGGGACCTACAACGAGCTAGATAGTTTTTATAACATTTCGCGTTAAGGACCCCTGAAATATAATCGAGCAGCTAAAAACGGGGAAAGCTAAACTGCAATTAATAACTATATATTTTTTAAATAAGCTAGATTTTAAATTTTTAAGGCGAGACAGCTCTTTTGTAAACGATGGTGGCTTACTCGAACATATAAGTTAACTCAAGTTAACGCCGCTACGGCGAGCATAAGAAATACGACAACAATGGCATTCTGCAATGTAAGCATTATGCCGGATGTCGTTACGTAGCCGGAAAACACTGCTTATTTGGGTGGGCGCTACGAATATGAATCCGCAACCAATGTGTTTCGTTTTCAGTTTAGCTCTTAATTTGAATTTTTGTATTTGTAGAATTAGTTCTTTTCTACTCTCGTAAGCAGCAGCACTCGCTCTGCTCAATAAAGAGATACTTAAATCTACTCCGTCGCGTCTTTATTTTGAAGCCACCGGCTTACCGGAAGCGACGTAAAACTCCACGAACATAACACACCAGGAAACTGGTTAATTGGCGCCCAACTAGTGGTATTTGACAGTGCGTTAGTCAGTATCCACGCGATAAAGAATCAAAAGTGACTCAAACTCAGCCACGACAACAGGGCTGTAGTAACAAAGACTAAGTGCTAACAGTGAAAACAAGTGCTTGTGATCACTGTTGTTTACAACAGAACAATCCGACAAGTGGCCGCTGCTGACCTACGTCAACACAGGCGGCACAGCGACAACGTTGTTAACCTCGCCTCTCGAATATAGTTGAGGTGCGCTATAGCGCAAATTCAACCTTACGTTACACCGAAGCCGCTGGAGCTCTTCGGGCAGCGACTTATCGCCAGATCAGCGCGCAAGCTATCTGGACAGCGGAGACGGCAGCGCGGGAGGCAAAGGCAACGCAGCGCACAGCAGGAGATACCAACTGCAGATTAGGACAATCACACCACACCGCACAACACCAAAAAATGTAAGTGGGCACCTTTATTTAAACTGTTCTTAGACCTGCGAGTTAGAAATAAGTATAGAAATACGTTTTTTTGCAAGTGTCGTTACTAAAGTAGAATAAAGAAAAAAAAGAGGTTTTAACACTCAGAACGACTCATGAAAGTAGTGGTGGATTAGGTTGACGAGAAGTAATAAGCTACTGGCAGCAGGAATAATTTAAATAAAAAATAATCATTAAAAGCAGCGTATCAAATGCACGCGCACACAAATTCTTTTTCCGTCTGCCTTTGTCTCGTGCGCTTTGGTTTGTCGTCCGACGTAATACGATTGCTTATATTAGAAGCATATGACTTCACCCTTCCTCCGCTATAGAACCCCCCGCCAACAGTCTAGTGATTTGGACTCTGATTGTGATAATCGCATTCGCGTTCCAGCGCCAAGACATTCAATTCCGGCGCCCCCCAATCCAGGAAGCATGGACGCAGACCAGTTGAGAGTCGTAGTACAGGCAGCTGTCACCGCCGCTTTAGCTGAGCAAGCCGCTACAAATAAGGTCTTGCTTGACAAAGTCAACTCAATGTCTCAGCAGCTGGTGGCAGCGCGTATTACGCCGCCAGAGGTGCTAGCCTATGCATACATAGAAATAAGTAATGATATCCGCTGCGATGCGATGCTGCGAGCCATTGGATGCCGTCAAATGCTTGCCCGAGTTTTCATGCGCACATGAATCGCATTTTTCATGGAGGCAGGCGGATCTCCCATCCTACCATATCTTTAGGCCGTACGACGGCAGCTCACGCCATTATCAGGCGGTTATAATTATAAGAAACAAAATCAGGGGGGCCGCGGATGTTGTTCTGTCTCTACTGCAGTATTACGATGAGGTCGGCAAAAAACTTACATTGTTAACTAATAAAGTCAACATGTCATATGAGCCGGTCTTAGCAAAGGGCCTCTGTGAAAAGTTCCGCGAAGATGCACTACGCGTGTTTGTTTCGGAACTCAAGCGTAGTCTCACAGCAAAGCCAAGGGACCTACCGTCAGCCCTGGCGCTCGCGCAAGAGGTAGAATCAAACCATGAAAGATATGAGTTCGCTGCCAGCTTCGCGAGGAGTGTGGAGGAAAAAGAGCACAAGGCAAGTGCCCAGCAGCGGGTCAAGCCACCCCAGCAAGCAGAAGCGCAGGCAGGCGGGTCAAAGAACCCACATTTTAGTAGGCAGCACAAACAGCAAGGCCTATCCGGCCAGCGAAATGCCGAGCAACAAACTCGCGCCAGTGCTCCATACCAATGGAAGTGGACCCTTCGCTGTCAAAACTTATACAGCCCACCCAGGCCTCCATCGGCGTCAGCAAGCGGCCGGCCGTGTCCGATCGCTCTAACGGTAGGAGCAAGCAACAAAGAGTAAATCATGTAACCCAAGACGCTGGACAGGGGCAGAACTCGTACGCCGAAGCCGCCAACGGCGCTGCGGCACAGATCGAAGACGTGCTGAAAGCGATTCTGACGCCCTCAATTTTTTAGGGGAAAATCCCTGCTACCCGTCATCAGACGAAGAGTAGCAGGGCTGGATATGAGCTTCCTCATCGACACCGGCACGTCCAAAAATTACATCAGACCACACAAGGGGTCGTGTGGCGTCCGTCCGGTTAACTCGCAATTCAGCTTGCGTTCGATTCATGGCTCAACGACCTTCACACAAAAATGCTTTGTTGCGTTATTCAACGTAAAAGCAACATTTTTCATTCTACCTGACTTGTCAACGTTTGATGGGATAATCGTTCGATTGCTCAGGCTGGGGCGTCACTCTGTTTGGCCTCCGGACAGCTCAAATGGGGTACGGAAGTCGAGAAAATCTCCTTCCACAAATGCGCTGATGTCAACTTCACCGATGTGGATGTCTCAGAAGCGCCCGCTTCAGTGCGGGAGGCTTTTCGGAATTTACTAAAGACCAGAAAAAAGGCCTTTGCAGACCGCAGACAGTGAGCGAAGAGCCCATCTACGCCAAGCTATACCCATATTGCATTTTGCAAATATCTCTTCCAAGTGAACGGACGCGTTTTTTTTCTGCTCTCCGATTTTTATTTTATAAATGCTAACAATCGGCGTTTAGCTTTTGATTTTTAATTTAAAAGTAACTTGAACATATCCGTTCACAAACGCGAGTGCATGCCTGCTGTTTTCACCCACTGGTTTGTAATTTACTAATCACAAGTTTATTCTAAACTTTATTCCACTGCCATTTCGTTGTTTCTTTTTGTTCTTCGCTTTTCAGAGTGCAATTGTTTTTATTGTGCTCTTCTGTTTCGGCTGTTGTTGTTGCATTCTCGTTGCAGCTATAACAGTAACATCTCTTAGTGTGTGGGTGCCTAACACTCTCTCGCGCTCACTCGCCTACTCTCACTATCTTTTGCGTGCGCTCTTGACTCGCAATCCTCTCTCATTTATTTTATTTTTTTCTCTCTTCTTTCATTTTTGCTTTTGTTCTTGCGGTAGTTTTTCTTGGCTACAGTAGAGACCCCGTAAAATGGAAGGCGTAATTTGTTATAAGAAATCCTGTCTAAAGCAGGTGACTGTTGCTCAGCCAAGCATCTCTTGCTGGCTTTGTGACAACGTCGTGCACATAAAATGTGCCGGCTACACGGCCTCTACGGCTGACGCCGTGGCCAAGCGCACTGGTTTGCGCTACTGTTGTGACATGTGTCGGGAGGCGGAGAACGATATGATGTCGTTCATGCGGCAGACAAAGACTGGATTTCGGGAATTGTTTGGCAGTTTCCGTAAACTTGCCGATCAGTTCTCAGCGTTAGACAACTCGTTTAATAGTTTAAAGCTATTAAATGAGTCGCCCAAGCGCAAGAAATCCGCTCACGTAGCGAAGCCTTTGCCTGCTGTCATTCCGCCCCCCTCTCATTGACCAGCCATGCACTCCTGTGACTCAGCCGGTGATGTCGTTCACTACTCCTATGGTGACGAGATCATCGGTATCAGAAAAAGTCATCAACGAGTGTGTGCAAATGGTGTCACACAAAATTTCCGATGTGTCCGCTGTGGTTTCTTTGCCTGTACTACAGATTATAGATATACCTAAGGCAAGTTCTAGTTCCGGAGTACCGGTTATGAACTATCCCATAGGTGTAATACCCGTGGAAGGTGTTAGGAGTTCCACTAAGGAAACAAATTTTCGTTTCCCGGCTTGCCCCTGATCTTACATCTCAAGATGTTGCGGCTTATATTCACGCCAAAATACAAGCTGTCGAGTTTAAAGTGCAAAAATTTAAATTCTCATATGAGAGGGACATATCGTCCTTTAAAATTAGTGTCCCGGCTGAACTGCTAGCCATTATATGTTCTCCAACATTTTGGCCAGAACATGTAATGGTTAAAGAGTTTGAGGCGAAGAAGAAAAAGAATCGGAAACCGATTGTTCTTTCACTGCCAATCCCAGAAACGTCCACCCAAAAACAAAATGCAAAAAACTAAGTGCTACTTTTCTTCTTACATACCAAAATGTTAGAGGATTATGTAGCAAACTATCTAATCTATTCCTAAACAGCCTTTCTTTTACCTCCCACGTTTTAGTGTTTACTGAAACTTGGTTAAAACCGGATATTTTAAGCACCGAAGTTTTACCAAGTAAGTATACAACATACAGGCTTGATCGACCTGGCCGACGTGGTGGGGGAGTTCTGATTGCAGTAAATTCCGCCATATCATCGGAACTTTTTCAACCGGAAGTTCAACATTGCATTGAATTTATTTGTGTAAAATTACACTTTCCCGGTTTTTTCTGTTTTATAACCTGTTCATATATTCCGCCGTCATCGGAATTGTCAGTCTATTTGCAACACTTGTCTGCAATAAAGACTGTCTTCAACCTGTTATCAGACAGGGATCATTTTATAGTCCTTGGTGACTTCAATGTTCCTGAATGTGACTGGACACCAAGTGTTGGTGAGACTTATTTATTGCCTTCTCGGCAGCATGACCTATTTGACGGTCTGTTTGATATGTCATTGTCGCAGGTCAATCATATCAAAAACTTTAGAAACAGATCCTTGGATTTATGCTTCGTATCTGATCCATCTAGGGTGTCTCTAACAAGGACTCAACCACTTTCTTTACCAGAAGATTCTTATCATCCCACTTTTGAAGCTACTTTTGATCTGGGCAAATGTTTTGTTAAATATGAAAAACTGTGTAAACGTATACGCTGCTTTAGAAAAGCAGACTTTGTATTATTGAACTTTTTACTTTCCAACTGCGACTGGTCAGAGCTTTACTCGACTACTGATATTTCAGTGGCGGTAGGCATATTTTATAAGACCATTGACTCTTTCCTTGATATTTGTGTACCGCGTTTCTATCAGACATGCTCGAGTAAGCCACCTTGGTTTACAAAAGAGCTGTCTCGTCTTAAAAATTTAAAATCCAGCTTATTTAAAAAATATAAAATTAATAATTGCAGTTTAGCTTTTTCCCGTTTTTTAACTGCACGATTAAACTTCTCGGTCCTTAACGCGAAATGTTATAAAAACTATCTAGCTCGTTGTAGGTCTCAGTTCCTTGAGAACCCTAAACAGTTTTATAGTTTTGTTAATATGAAGCGTAAATCTTCTGTCTTTCCCTCAAAGTTGTCGTTTGAAAATACCACTGCAGATACCGACCAAGCCATGGCCGATATGTTTGCTAGGTTTTTTCAAACCACGTATTCGCCTACTACACAAAAGATTCATGTTTATCCATACAATATTCCTTGCTCAAATGGTATCTTCACCCCTATTCTAAACGAAAATTCACTTGTTAAGGATCTTCACTTGGTTAAACCAGTTTTTTCGCCAGGTCCCGACGGTGTTCCCGCTTGTGTACTTCGGTTCTGTGCCAACTCCCTAAGTAAGCCATTGCTCAAACTATTTTCGCTGTCCTTAGATACTTCATCCTTTCCTTCCATTTGGAAGGAATCTTTTATCATCCCCTTGTTTAAGAAGGGCAGTAAGTCTGAAGCAAGCAATTATAGAGGTATCTCTAAATTGTCGGCTATACCTAAATTCTTCGAGAATGTATTAACTCCTCACTTGCAACATTTCTGTAGATCCGTCATATCGCCTTCTCAGCACGGATTTATAAAACGTCGATCAACTACGACAAACTTACTGGAGCTGACATCCTTTGTTATAAAAGGTTTTCAGGAAAATCTTCAAACTGATGTTATATACACTGATTTCAGTAAGGCTTTTGACTCAGTAAATCATTCCCTTCTTGCACATAAACTCAGCCTCTTAGGCTTCACACCAAAACTTCTTAATTGGATTGTGAGTTATCTGAATGGCAGAACCCAAAGAGTTCTCTTTAAAAATGTACTTTCACACCTTCTTCATGCCACATCTGGCGTTCCTCAGGGTAGCCATCTAGGCCCCCTCCTTTTTACGCTTTTCATCAATGACCTACCTTTGGTCATACATAACTCCCGTACTCTCATGTATGCGGATGATGTAAAGCTTTGTTATCAATTTAAAGATGACTACTGCCACTCGCACTTACAAGCCGACCTAGATAGTTTTCATTCCTGGTGTTGTGCAAATTTCTTAAACCTGAACAGCTCCAAATGCAAGTTGATGACATTCTATCGAGCCAGTCCAAAGTACGTTTCCTACACTCTTTGTGGTTGTGTCTTAGAAAGAATTACTCTAGTTGATGATCTTGGGGTCCGTTTGGACCGAAAACTAAAGTTTTCCGAACATATTTCCCATATGGTCAATAAAGCCATGGGTGTGCTTGGCTTTATTAAGAGATGGTCTAAGGAGTTTGACGATCCTTATGTAACAAAGACCCTCTACACCTCACTTGTTCGTCCAATTCTGGAATATGGATCATGCGTATGGTGTCCCCAGTACACTACTCACAAAAACCGCATCGAATCTGTACAAAAATTTTTTTTAATTTTCGCCTTACGAGGCCTTAACTGGGACGTAAATTGTAGACTTCCTTCCTATGGCAGTAGACTTCTACTACTTAACTTACCTTCTCTAGCTAATCGTAGAACCATGCTGGGTGTAGTATTTATTAATAACCTCATCCAAGGTGACATTGACAGTGTTGACCTGGTTAGCCAGCTACACTTTTCTGTCCCTTGTAGATTAACACGTAATTACTTACCACTAACTCTTCCTAATTGTAGGTCGAACTATGCCCTTCATGATCCGTTTAGGGTATTATGTTCTGACTATAATAATCTTTACTTTCTTTCTTCTAACGCTTCCTCTGTTGCATGCCTAAAATTTGAAATCTTGTCCTACCTATCTAGAAATTAAGTAATCTTTCCTCGAAATTCTTTTCTATCTCGGTATCTTTGCATGCCCGCGTTCTCTATTTCGCGTTTCGCGTTTCGAGTCGTACGTCAGACGACTGTGCCCCTCGGTCGGTTGGGCGGGAGGTGGACATTCGCTGTGTCTGGGATCCGCGCGTAACAAGCATCGGCTTGGTTTTGCAAGGACCACTTGATTATACATTCATTGTATCAACGTCCAAAAAAAAAAAAAAAAAAAAAAAAAAAAATATCCCATGGGCGTGGCAGACTTCGTCAACAAGGAGATCCAAGATCTTCTAAGAAACGACATAATTAAAAAATCGGCATACCCCTACAACAACCCCATATGGGTAGTAGATAAAAAGGGCACCGATGATGCGGGCAACAAGCGCTTGGTGATAGACTTTCGCAAACTCAACGAGCGAACCATTCCCGACAAATATCCCATGCCAAACATATCAATGATACAATCTGGGCAAGACCACTTTTTTTCGACCTTTTTTTCGAAGGAGGTTCGCCCTCAAGAACGCCGCCGGGATCTTCCAGCGAACGAACGAGGCAAATTTTGCTATGTTTATGTTGATGACGTGATCATCTTCTCGCAAGACGAGGAGGCTCACATCAAACATGTATAATGGGTGTTAAAGAGCCTACAAGAAGCGAACATGAGAGTATCGGTCGAGAAATCGTGTTTTTTTAAGAAAAGCGTGAGCTTTCTTGGGTTCATAATCACTAATAATGGTGTAACAACGGACCCAGAAAAAGTCAAGGCCATAAAAGAATTCTCAGAGCCCAAGACGGTATTTGAAATCAGGTCATTTCTGGGCCTCGCGAGCTACTATAGGTGTTTAATTAAAGACTTCGCTTCTATAGCAAGGCCCATTTCGAACATATTAAAGGGCGAAAATGGAACACTTAGTAGGCATAGATCGATGAACATTCAGGTGCATTTCTTTGAGTCCCAGAGTGAGGCGTTCCAGAAGCTGCGCGATATATTGGCATCAGAAAACATCATGCTCAGCTACCCTGACTATAAAAAGCCACTTGATCTAACGAGAGATGCTTCGGCCTACGGTATAGGTTCGGTCTTGTCTTAAGAAGGCAGCCCTATAACAATGATTTCAAGGACGCTTAAAGACTGTGAAGCCAACTACGCGACTAACGAGCGGGAGTTATTGGCCATCATTTGGGCCCTGGCTAAACTGCGGCATTACTTGTATGGGGTGAAGGATATAAACGAGTTCAACGCATGACGAGTTCAACGCTCGACTATTTTACAAGCCCGGTAAAGAGAACCTGGTAGCGGACGCCTTGACCAGGCAGCAACTTAATGTGCTGGAACAAGAAGAGCCCGAATCTTGCGCAGCAACGATTCACAGTGAGATGTCTCTCACCCACACAATCGAGTCGACAGATAAACCGTTGAACTGCTTCCAGAACCAGATAATACTGGAGGAAGAACGTTTCTCATCTAAAAATACCTTTAATCTATTCGGGAATAAAAGGCGCCACACGGTTAATTTCGTCTGCAGGGGGTCTTTATTAGACGAACTGGTAGACATAATAGTCCCAAGGGGCGTAAATGCTTTCCATTGCGATTTGCACACGCTCGCAATGATACAGGATGAGATAGTCCGGAGGTTCCCAGCCACAAAGTTCTGGCATTGCAGGAACCGCGTCGTGGACGTACTCAGATTTGAGGAAAGAAAGGAAATCTTAACTGCTGAACACAATAGGGCACACAGAGCGGCGCAAGAAAACGTTAAACAGGTATTGTCGGAATACTATTTCCCCAAAATGGCCAAGCTGACCAACAAGATCGTGCAGAATTGCAGGACTTGTGCGAGGGCCAAGTATGACAGGCACTCAAAGAAGCAAGAATTCGGTGAAACGCCAATACCGTCACACGCAGGGGAAATGTTGCACATAGACATTTTCTCTACTGACAAAAAGTTTTTCCTCACTTGCGTCGACAAGTTTTCTAAATTTGCCGTCGGACAACCCATCGCCTCGAGAACTATTGTACACCTGAAGCCAGCGCTGCTTCAGATCATTGCGACAACGAACCGTCGTTGAAGTCGCACACGACCGTGTCCATGCTGTATAACAACTTTGGCGTAAGCATTACAAACGCACCACCACTGCACAGTACCTCCAACGGGCAGGTAGAGCGTTTCCACAGCATGTTGCTGGAGCTAGCCAGATGTATAAAGCTATACAAAGGCATAAGTGATACAGTCGAAATGGTAATGTTGGCCGTTACCCAGTATAATAAGTCGGTTCACTCGGTCATCAATAGGAGACCGGCTGACATCGTCCTAACGCACCCTGATGTGCCACAGGTAGAGATCATCACAATAGGATCCATAAAGCTCAAACCGCGCGAAGGGCCAGGGAAAACGCCTTGCGGCAGAATAGGGTATTTTATGTTGGCGAAAAGGTGTTGGTAAAATCCAACCGAAGACTCGGCAACAAACGCCGTTGTCCGAGGAAAGAACTGTAGAAGCGGACATGGGGACCACGGTCCTTATTGAGGGGAGGGTGGTCCACAAGGACAATTTAAAATAACGCGCTCAGTAGCGAGGTCCGTGTAGCACTTGCTGGATGCGCTGGGCGCGCATCATCGGGTGGCCAGGAGCTTGGACTTCCTGGGCTCCATGCTAAAGGTCGTAGCCGGCACACCTGATGCTAGTGATTTAGAGAAAAGTAGGGTCTTAGAAGCGCGGCTGACCGACGAGAACAATAGGCAGATAGAAATCAATAACAAAATCCAGAGTAAAATCAATAAACTAACTGCCACCGTCAACTTAATTCTCAAGATAACAAAAAAGTCGCAAATTGACACCGATCATTTAAATGAAACATTGCTCGCGAGGAATAGAATGCTCATGAAGGAGCTTCAAAATTTAATGTTGGCCGTGACACTTGCAAAGATGAACATTGTTAGCCTAAATATTCTTGATCACGCAGACTTAAATTCAGTTTGGCTAAAGGAGCCCACCAACACCACCATAGGGGACCACATGTCCGTATCGTCCGTAAAGGTTTTGCAATCCGATAACGCATTACACTTTATCATTAAATTTCCGGTATTTAAGTTCGCCTGTAAGAAAATTACTATTTTCCCCGTCAGTCACGAAGGAGCCATGCTACGTTTAGATAAAGCCGTTATCGCAGAGTGCAACGACGAGATCTGCACCGTCAAAGCTTGCACCGCATCAACCAGCGCCACCTTCTGCCAACTGTCATCAGGCAGTTCATGCGCGAGAGAACTCCATGCACGCAGCGCGGCGCACTGCGAAATGCAACCCAGCAGCCTGAATACCATCACCAACGTGGATGAGGGAATCGTCATCATCAACGACAGGGCCGCCTGGGTGCATGGTACGCACCTTGTTACCTTCGCCCGACAGGCCGTCATTAACGGAACCCTGTACGTCAACCAGAACGGGGTCCAGAACAGAGTACCAGGGGTCCTTGCCCTCTGCTGAACGTCACCTCCCACCAAAGCGTACTAAGTCTCCCATTAACTCAAGTTAACGCCGCTACGGCGAGCATAAGAAATACGACAACAACGGCATTCTACAATGTAAGCATTATGCCGGATGTCGTTACGTAGCCGGCAAACACTGCTTATTTGCGTGGCCGCTACGAATATGAAACCGCAACAATGTGTTTCGTTTTCATTTTAGCTCTTAAATGGAATTTTTGTATTCTCTGCGTTAGTTCTTTTCTACTCTCGTAAGCAGCAGCACTCGCTCTGCTCAATAAAGAGATACTTAAATCTACTCCGTCGCGTCTTTATATTGAAGCCACCGGCTCACCGGAAGCGACGTAAAACACCACGAACATAACAAACTAGGAAACTGATTAATTTATAAACATGATAGAAACGCGGTACACAAATATCAAAGAAAGTGCCAATGGTCTTATAAAATATGTTTACCGCTACTGAAGTATCAGTAGTCGAGTAAAGCTCGGACCAGTCGCAGTTGGAAATTAAAAAGTTCAATAATACAAAGTCTGCTTTTCTAAAGCAGCGTATACTTTTACACAGTTTTTCATATTTAATAAAACATTTGCCTAGATCAAGAGTAGCTTCAAAAGTGGGATGATAAGAATCTTCTGGTAAAAAAAGTGGTTGAGTCCTTTTTAGAGACACCCTAGATGGATCAGATACGAAGCATAAATCCAAGGATCTGTTTCTAAAGTTTTTGATATGATTGACCTGCGACAATGACATATCAAACAGACCGTCAAATAAGTGATGCTGCCGAGAAGGCAATAAATAAGTCTCACCAACACTTGGTGTCCAGTCACATTCAGGAACATTGAAGTCACCAAGGACTATAAAATGATCCCTGTCTGATAACAGGTTGATAACAGTCTTTATTGCAGATAAGTGTTGTAATTAGTCTGACAATTCCGATAACGGCGGAATATATGAACAGGTTATAAGACAGAAAAAACCGGGAAAGTGTACTTTTACACAAATAAATTCAACGCCATGTTGAACTTCCGGTTGAAAAAGTTCCGATGATACAGCGGAGTTTACTGCAATCGGAACACCCCCACCACGTTGGCCAGGTCGATCAAGCCTATAGGACGATATGTCCCTTTCATTTGAAAATTTACATTTTTCCACATTCAAATCGACAGCTTATATTTTGCCTTGAATATAATCGATTACATCTTGAGAAGTAAGATCAGGGGCAAGTCGGAAAACGAAAATTTGTTTCCTTAGTGGAAATCTTAACACCTTTTTAGGCTCCATTTGGTATTGGTATTTCTGTTATCTCCGGTACATGCAAAGAAAACACAGCAGAGTAGAGAACGACGTCACCGGCTGAGTCTCAGGAATGCATGGCTGGTCAATGAGAGCGGGCGAAATGACAGCAGGCACAGACTTCGCTAAATGAGAAGATTTCTTACGCTTGGGGGACTCATTTAATAGCTTTAAGTTATTAAACGAGTTTTTCAACGCTGAAAACTGATTGGCAAGTTTACGAAAATTGCCAAACAGTTCCCGAAATCCTGTCTTTGTCTGCCGTATGAATGACATCATATCTGAAAAACAAAAGGCAGAAAAAAGATCAAAAACAATTGGTAGTAGAATAATATAATAGATTCAAAGTTTAATTAATTAAAGACAAACTAGTGGGTCAGAACAACATGCATGCAGCAATGTCATAGAATATCTTTAGAAAATATCAAATTTAATTATATTATGACAAACACCGATTGTTTGCAAAGAATTAGGTAAAATCGGAGAGCAGAAAATAAAACGCGTTCGGACTTTGAAGGGAAGAAAGTTTTCTTTTTCCGATATGTTCAGTATTTAATTGAATTACTTAAATTTGTTTGTAAAACTTATGTTTTTATTTAATTTATTACTTATCTAGATAGTCAGCTCTGTTTATTTAACGCCTCGTTATAATTTTATTATGTTTAACACACAGCTTTAAGAAAAACTTACCAATGTCTAGAATTTAAATTATAAGTAGTTACCACCACAGTGATTGTATATCATCTTTGGATATCTCAGATCCAAACCATCCCATTTTTCATATTAATATATATATATATATATATATATATATATATATATATATATATATACAAATTAATAACGTTAGTTCAGTTGCGCCAACATGATCGCGTTGAGCAACTTTTGATTAGCTGTTCGAATCTAAGCTGGCCGCAGCAATAGAGTTAAGAATGATTTAACTACCGGTCGACTGACGCGGCAAGTAATTTAACGAGAAATAAATTATAACCGTTTATTGAAGGCACGTCATGCTTTTTTCGGTGTTGCATTAAATCTGAATTCTTATATCAATTCTACGCTAAAGCTAAGGCCCTAACCAACGCCCCTGTCGCCGCTGCTGGTGCTGTTGCTGCCGCTCCCGCTGCTGCTATCGCTGCTCCTGCCTCTTTAGCGTGAGAACGCTGACGCTGAACTTCACGCAGTGGCTCCGTCGGCATTGTGGATGTGGCGCAACATTGTTGACCAAAGCTACGGGCTCTGATCGCCTGATGCTGAGCCAGCAATTCCACAAGTCATAAGTCGGAGACGCCTTGCGCAGCGGCCAGAGTTATGTGTTAACTTCTCCAGAAGATTGGCCGTCTTCGGCGAAATTCATCCTGTTAAGCATGGCGGCTATTTGCCGCTCGTTGCGCCACTTCACCCGTAGTTGGTTGAGTAAAATAGCGCTACTTGCCATGGCGCAGTCTCCTAAACCCAAACACAAGGCCACTACAAGAAAGGAGCTCGATGAGAATTTGTCCTCAATGTCCTTTATGAAGTTGAGGTTCTAGATGTTGCAGGAACTTCAAGCTCAGTACTGGATTGTGACTCGTAATGTTCGCTGCTGGTAAACGTCAGCTTTTACTTCAGGTATCGTCAACGCTCATTTTTGCTGGCAGATCGTTAATGACGATGATGCCGTCATCGATTAAGGTGATGGCAGCAAGATAACTCAGCTGTGTTTCACAGTGGGCGACGCCTCCGGTGTGCAAATCTTTAGCACAAGTAGGGTCTTTCGATAGCTTGCAGAATGTTGCTGTTGTGGCGGTGCTGCAGTTGGTCACACTCCAAATTCCGTCGTCGCATTCGTCCAAATTGTAGTCGGCCAGTTGGAGAGTAGTCCCATTATGTGTCACCGGATAGATGACTATTCTCTTGCATAGAAACTTAGCAATAGGGTATTTGACAATGAAATAAATTATATTATCGGACTTTATCAATAGCTACTTCTAAGACATTGGTAGTTGTTACTTTTGTGAGCTGATCAGAGAACATATTTTTGACATCTGTACTATCCAGAATTGCAGGGTTAATAATATTTAATTTTGCAAGAGTTATTGATAGCATTACGTTTTGAATCTCTGTGGTTAATATTCTGTTTCTGGCCAATAAATTTTCATATAAATGTCCTGTCTATTTGTGTATTTTTTGCGGCTTTCAATAGCTCATTGAATGTGCTAGGCAGAGCGGTTATTTGGTTCTGAGTTTTGGTGTTTATTACTACCTGCCTATTGTTAGTCTCTATGAGTTGAGCTTCGGTGATCCGAATGTTCCCCAGGTCTGCTGCATCCGGTGTACCGTCGACGACTTTTAAGGTAGACCCCAAGAAATCTAAGCTTCGTGCCATCCTATGATAGATAGTGATAGCGGACAACATGGTACTTACATGTTCTACGTAAAATTCTAATAACTTCCGCATGTGTGATTGCGGGAACGAATCGAACAAACCTTTTGTCTCTTCAACCATTCGTGCAAACTCGGTCAGGTCCGTCGTATGGCGTAAATACCCATGCGACTCCCAGACCATCACATTCCCATCTGATATGAGGATGTAATCAAATTGAGAATAATCCGCCTAGTCTTCTGTTGGTCTTTACCAACACCATGTCTCCTGCATTGAATGTCCTGTCCTGTCTGTCCCTGTTTACTCTTTCATTCTGAATCTGTGCCTGCTCTATTCTTCTTGCGACTCTCTGGTGGGTACCGGGAGATGAGGCGAATAGCAAATCGACGGGTTTTTCTCCCGTAACTGAATGTACGGACCTATTGTAATCAATAGCTGCCTGCATACCAAGGTCGGTGGTATCGGTAAGGCCTTTTTCTAACTTCAAGCACCTCGTTATTTCTAACAATGTGCTATGAAAACGTTCTATTTGCCAATTTGATGTGCTATGGAGTGGCGGAGCATTAGCTACGGATACAGAGAAGCGGTTTGACATCAGGGTTCTGATGGTCTTTGATTTCAGTGACTTCAGGTGTGATACCCGTGGAGCCTAAAAATGTGTTAGGAGTTCCACTAAGGAAACAAATTTTCGTTTCCCGGCTTGCCCCTGATCTTACATCTCAAGATGTAGTAGCTTATATTCAAGCCAAAATACAAGCTGTCGAGTTTAAAGTGGAAAAAAATAGTGTCCCGGCAGAACTGCTAGCCATTATATGTTCTCCAACATTTTGGCCAGAACATGTAATGGTCAAAGAGTTTGAGGCGAAGAAGAAAGAGAATCGGAAACCGATTGTTCTTTCACTGTCAATCCCAGAAACGTCGACTCAAAACAAAACGCAAAAAACTAAGTGCTACGTTTCTTCTTACATACCAAAATGTTAGAGGATTATGTAGCAAATCATCTAATCTATTCATAAACAGCTTTTTTTTTACTGTTTACTGAAACTTGGTTAAAACTGGATATTTTAAGCACCGAAGTTTTACCAAGTAAGTATACAACCTACAGGCTTGATCGACCTGGCCGACGTGGTGGGGGAGTTCCGATTGCAGTAAATTCCGCCATATCATTGGAACTTTTTCAACCGGAGGTTCAACATTTTATTGAATTTATTTGTGTAAAATTACACTTCTCCGTTTTTTTCTGTTTTATAACCTGTTCATATATTCCGCCGTAATCGGAGTTGTCAGTCTTTTGTAACATTTGTCTGTTTTCAACCTGTTATCAGACAGGGATCATTTTATAGTCCTTAGTGACTTTAATGTTCCCGAACTGGACACCAAGTGTTGGTGAGACTTATTTATTGCCTTCTCGGCAGCATCACTTATTTGACGGTCTGTTTGATATGTCATTGTCGCAGGTCAATCATATCAAAAACTTTAGAAACAGATCCTTGGATTTATGCTTCGTATCTGATCCATCTAGGGTGTCTCTAAAAAAGACTCAACCACTTTCTTTTCCAGAAGATTCTTATCATCTCACCTTTGAAGCTACTTTTGATCTAGACAAATATTTTGTTTAATATGAAAAACTGTGTAAACGGATACGTTGCTTTAGAAAAGCAGACTTTGCACTATTGAACTTTTTAATTTCCAACTGCGACTGGTCCGCGCTTTACTCGACTACTGATATTTTAGTAGCGGTAAGCCTATTTTATAAGACCATTGACTCTTTCTTTGATATTTGTATACCGCGTTTCTATCAGACTTGCACGAGTAAGCCACCATGGTTTACAAAAGAGCTGTGTCACCTTAAAAATTTTAAATCTAGTTTATTTAAAAAATATAAAATTAATAATTGCAGTTTGTCTTTTTGCCGTTTTTTAGCTGCACGATTAAATTTCTCGTTCCTTAAAGTGAAATGTTATAAAAACTATTTAGCTCGTTGTAGGTCTCAGTTCCTTGAGAACCCTAAACAGTTTTATAGTTTTGTTAATATGAAGCGTAAATCTTCTGTCTTTATCCATACAACATTCCTTGCTCAAATGGTATTTTCACCCCTATTCTAAACGAAAATTCACTTGTTAAGGATCTTCACTTGGTTAAACCAGTTTTTTCACCAGGTCCTGACGGTGTTTCCGCTTGTGTACTTCGGTTTTGTGCCAACTCCCTAAGTAAGCCATTGCACAAGCTATAATCTTTTATCATTCCCTTGTTTAAGAAGGGCAGTAAGTCTGAATAAAGCAATTATAGAGGTATATCTAATTTGTCCTCCCTTGCAAAATTCTGTAGATCCGTCATATCGCATTCTCAGCACGAATTTATAAAACGTCGCTCAACTGTGACAAATTTACTTGAGCTGACATCCTTTGTTATAAAAAGTTTTCAGGAAAATCTTCAAACTGATGTGTATTAACACTGATTTCAGTAAGGCTTTTGACTCAGTAAATCATTCCCTTCTTGCACATAAACTCAGCCTCTTAGGCTTCATACCAAAACTTCTTAATTGGATTGTGAGTTATCTGAATGGCAGAACCCAAAGAGTTCTCTTTTTTTTTTAATGTTTTGCTTATTTATTGAATCTTCATTTTTGCTTAAGAGACTAACAATAAGTTTTCAAATCTTAATCTAAACTAACTAAATATCATTTTATGAAATGATTCGTGCTGTGTGGCCTAACAATTTAACGCTGAGCTGGTTGGTCGTTCCGGTGCAGTCGACTTTGGCTGCATACTCGAATAAGTTGTCTTGCAAGAGGATTTGGATGTGAGGCAAGTTTTTCAAGATCCCTTGCTTTTAGTCTGAGGTGCGTCGTCTTGGCCTGTATGTGTTTCCGCCAGGTGAGTCGCTTGTCCAGATGAATACCTAAGTATGTTACGTTATCGGCTTGTGGGATGCGCGTGTGGTTCATTACCAAGGGCGGGCAGCTTTTTTTGTTTACGGTAAATGTTACATGTTTGCACTTTTCTTCGTTTACTCGTATGCGCCAATCTGCAAGCCAATGTTCTACACAAGTTAGATGGCGTGCTAGTTGCATCGTAGCTTTTACTGGGCACCTGGATCGACTTAGTATTGCAGTGTCGTCAGCGAATGTGGAAATCGTTAGCTGGTAGTTTGTTGGGATGTCCTCCGTGTATATGGTGTATAGAATTGGGCCCAGAACACTTCCTTGAGGCACTCCGGCTTCTATAGTACAATCGCTTGAAGTGCTTGAACTGCATCTAACCGCGAACACTCTTTTATATAAGTAAGACTTTAGAAGCTTATGTATGCTTTGAGGCAGCAGTTTGATTATTTTAAACATAAGTCCATCCAGCCATACTCTGTCGAATGCTTGTGCAACGTCTAAGAATAGAGCTGTGCAATATTCACGATGTTCAAAGGCAGTGCGAATTTCTGTTGTGATGCGGTTAACCTGTTCAATGGCTCCATGTTTTGCCCGAAAACCAAATTGGTGCGATGGGAGTGTGTTGTGTGTTTTGAGGTGGGGGCTGATACGTAGCAGCAGCACTTTTTCAAATAGCTTGGAGAGACAAGTAAGTAAGCTTATTGGCCTGTATGATGATGGCTGTGTTTTGTCTTTCCCAGGCTTAGGGATCATAATTATAACTGATTTCTTCCACTTTTGAGGGAAGTATCCAATTTTAGTAATTGCGTTGAAGAGCAAGCAGATTCGTAGACTGCACACATTGGGAGTTCGATGATCATTTTCGGGGTTATTAAGTCGTAGCCAGGCGATTTTCCAGTCTTCAGTTGCTCTTTCGTTATCTCGCTTGGTCGAAATTCTATAGGATCTTGTGGTGCTAAGTCAGATGCAGTTAAAGGCGGGAGTATAAATGAGTTAGTCGCTGGATTTGGTTGGAATACTTTTTTAAGATGATCAGCGAAGACTCTTGCTCTGTCCGTGTCACTGCGAGACCAGTTTCCGGTAGAGTTACGGAGAGGTACAACAGTTTCTGTTGGTGCCTGTAGGTTCCTGTGGGCTTTCCACAACGAGTTCTTTGTGCCTGTGGGGGTGAGATTCTCGATGTACCTTAGTTGTGCGTCCGCTTCTTCTTTCTTAAGCGCTTTGGTAAGTCTGCGAGAAGCTGCTTTTAATCTACTCTTTGCGACAGGTGATCTGTGCTCCTGCCACTCCCTTCGAAGTCGTCGTTTTTCAAGCACAAGCAGTTCAGTATCCCTACTTGTCTTGTTAAACTTTATACTGCATACATGGTTGTCTTGTGGAGTTGACGCTTTTGCTGCTGCAACAAGTATTGATTCTATATCACTAACAGACTGATCAATGTCTTGCTCGGTTTCCAGGGGACTAGAAAAGCCGGTATGGGAACAAACATATTTTTTGTACCTCGCCCAGTTGGTCCTATTGCTTGTAAGCCTATACGGTCGCTCGATGTGTTGTAGCGGGTATAAAAGATGAAAGAGCACCGGACAGTGATCAGATGAGAGTTCTGGAAGTGCCTCAGCTGTAATAATTGATTGGGATATCCTTTTTGTGATGGCAAAGTCAATCAAATCTGGAAGCTTCATGGGATCTGCTGGCCAGTATGTAGGCGCTCCCGGGGAAATATAGTTTAGTTTGCGTTGCGGTTTGATGATTGCGTTGTACAGCTGTTTTCCTTTAGGGTTCGCTATCCGGGATCCCCAGTACATGTGTTTGGCATTCCAATCGCCAGCTGCAACAAACCTTTCACCAAACGAGTTAAAAAGTGTTGTGAATTTTTCCTCAGAGATTGTGAAGCGAGGTGGGCAATAGACAGCAGCTAGAGTGAGAGCACCGTTATGGCATTGGATGTTTATAGAGGTACATTGTATGCAGTCTTCTTGCCAATTACCAAGAAAGTGGTGTTTAATTCGCAATCGTATTAGTATGCCAGTGCCTCCATGGGCCTTGCCATCCGGGTGATTCGTAAAGTAAAATTTATATCCTGGTATTTGGAAGTTGTAATTTTCGGTAAGGTGAGTCTCTGAGAGTAGCATAACGTCAATGTTTCTTTCGGCTAAGAACTGAGCAAGTTCTAGCTTGTGCCGCGAAACGCCATTAGCGTTCCAGGTAGCTATTATTAAGGGAGTCATTATCCTGTTTTAGAAGAAACGAGCATTTGAATAAGGATGTTTTGGTTCCTCATAAGCTCTTGCATAGTTTCTTGCATGAAGGTCATGAAGTCTTTCATGCTTTGCTGCATCGAAAGCATAATCGCTTCAATGCCAATTGGCTGCTGTTGCATGTTCTGTGTGTTTAATTGTTTATTTGCGTTTATTTGGCTAATATTATGCTGGACGCTGGAGGTGACTGCTGTTGGTACTTTGATCCCTGATTTTAGTACACTTGCAAAGGAGGAATTTGGCATTGTTCGGTGGCTGGCAGACGAAGGGATGTTAGTTGTAGTCGGTTCCATTACTTTGTGAATTGTTGGTTCGATACGATCTCGAGCTGAATCTACTCAATTGTTTAGGCGACTCTTGAGTTCCTTGTAAACAATGCATCCTCGCCAGTTGGCTGTGTGTTTTTCGCCACAGTTGCTGCATAACTTAATTGAACTGTCGTTTTTATTCTTAGGACAGTTTACAGTACTGTGGGCATCGCTGCAAACGACACAGATGAATTTTAAGGTGCAGTACGCTTTGGTGTGGCCATATTCTTGGCAGTTGGTGCACTGCACGGGTTGCCTGCGCTTGTGTGGCTCTTCTACGGTTATTCTTCGGTGCAGTAAATACTGTAGCGTATATATAGGATGTACTTCATTTTTGTTGTTTTTCTGACTCGATGGCTCCAGTTCGACTTTAAAGAGTGGCTGCGGCTCTTTGTTCCTGTTGAGAATGTTGATCACAGTTTTGGCATTGAAGTTCTTCTCCTTTAGTGCCGCGATAATTTCGGATGAGGTCACTGATGACTCTATTCCTTTAATGACAACCTGCAATCCTTTGGCACTTTTCAGCTGGTAGGTATAGTAACTCTTCCCAGCTTCGTCCAGGTACTTGGTCACTGATCGGTGGCTAGACTCATCCTGAGTATGCACCTTCGTTTCTTGTATGTTGCCCTTAGTAAGAGGTATAACATGGAACTTGTTTTCTCCGATAATTGCAACTAGTTTGTTAACCAGCGCACTTGAGGTTTTTTCACGTATATATATTGGTGGCGGCTTTATCTTCTTCTGCTCCTGTTCTCTTTAAAAAAGTATTTTCACACCTTCTTCATGCCACATCTGGCGTTCCTCAAGGTAGCCATCTAGGCCTCCACCTTTTTACGCTTTTCATCAATGACCTCCCTTTGGTCATACATAACTCCCGTACTCTCATGTATGCGGACGATGTAAAGCTTTGTTATCAATTTAAAGATGACTACTGCCACTCTTATTTACAAGCCGACCTAAATAGTTTTCATTCCTGGTGTTGTGCAAATTTCTTAAACCTAAACAGCTGATGACATTCTATCGAGCCAGTCCAGAGTACGTTTCCTACACTATTTGTGGTTGTGTCTAAGAAAGAATTACTCTAGTTGATAATCTTGGGGTCCGTTTGGACCGAAAACTAAAGTTTTCCGAACATATTTCCCATATGGTCAATAAAGCCATGGGTATGCTTGGCTTTATTAAGAGATGGTCTAAAGAGTTTGACGATCCTTATGTAACAAAGACCCTCTACACCTCACTTGTTCATCCAATTCTGGAATAAGGATCGTGCGTATGATGTCCCCAGTACCCACAAAAACCGCATTGAATCTGTACAAAATTTTTTTTTAATTTTTGCCTTACGAGGCCTTAACTGGGATGTAAATTTAAGACTTCCTTCCTATGGCAGTAGACTTCTACTACTTAACTTACCTTCTCTATCTAATCGTAGAACCATGGTGGGTGTAGTATTTATTAATAACCTCATCCAAGGTGACATTGACAGTGTTAACCTGGTTAGCTAGTTACGCTTTTCTGTCCCTTGCCGATTAACACGTAATTACTTACCACTAACTTTTCCTAATTGTAGGTCGAACTATGCCCTTCACGATCCGTTTAGGGTATTATGTTCGGACCATAATAATCTGTACCTTCTTTTTTCTAACGCTTCCTCTGTTGCATGCCTAAAATTTAAAATTTTGTCTTACCTATCTAGAAATTAAGTAATCTTTTCTCGAAATTCTTTTCTATCTCGGTATCTGCATGACCGCGTTCTCTATTTCGCGTTTCGAGTCGTACGTCAGACGACTGTGCCCCTCGGTCGGTTGGGCGGGAGGTGGACATTCGCTGTGTCTGGGATCCGCGCGTAACAAGCATCGGCTTGGTTTTGCAAGGACCACTTGATTATACATTCAACGTCAAAAAAAAAAAAACACATTATCTTACGCCTCGACAAGGACACGCTGGCCGAATGCGAGCATGACACCTTTGCGGTCACTTGATGCACAGATACACATCACACGTTCTGCGTGCGGCCTCTGCGAGAAACTTGTGCGCGCTTGCTCCACGCAGGAAGCGCTGCTCAATGCCACACTCAACCCAGGTACTTGCAAGAAGTTACTCCCGTAGATGACGGCTTTGTGATAATTAACGAAGCGTCAGCTCGCGTTAGCACCGATGGCAGCTCAGAAATACTGGTCGAGGGGACCTACCTGGTGACCTTCGAGCGAACGGCAACCGTCAACGGCTCCGAATTCGTAAACCTACGGAAAGCATTAAGCAAGCAGCCAGGCATTGTGCGTTCACCATTACTTAACATCATCGGCCACGACCTTGTGCTCAGCATCCCTCTGCTACACCGGATGAATAACGACAACCTACACTCCACCCAAAGCTTTAAGGATGACATGGAATCTGAAGGTTTGCCTAGACTCTGGTTCGCAGCTGGTGTGGTCCTAAACAATTTAAGTAATTCAATTGGCTCTCTCGCCCTTTATCTGGCATTAAGGAGAAGACGAGCCTCCAGTGAGATACAGCGAACCCATGTATGCCCATACAAGTGACAATACATTCATACTGATGCATACACAGCAAAACAAAAAGGGCTCCAGCACTTCACCGGCCATTGTACCCTTACGCACAGTTTGGATGAAACGCGCCTTGCTGGCGCATACTGCTTTGCATATTCGAAGTACTGAAGTCGAAAAAGGTAGCATGTGGCTGCGATCAGTGAACGGGTGAGCTGTCGAAAATTAGCAACACAGCAATGAGAAGCAAATGCTGCGTAGGACAGGGAAGGGAAAGGGAATGCACGAAGAGTACAAAAACAAACGGAACGCAAGCCGACGGCCGTTGGCTTACATTTAAGGAATGCAAAAGCGCGCCGTTTGCTAGTTGGTCGATAATTTCAAGACCTGTGGGGAAACGAGTTTAATGCAACATCTTGATAGGTATTAATTCGTCTATGGTCCGCATACTCGAGAGTACGGGAGTTACAATGACCAAAGAAAGGTCATTCATGAAAAGCGTAAAAAGGAGAGGGCCTAGATAGTTACCATGAAGAACGCCACATGAACAAGGTGTGAAAATACAATTTTATTTTTTGAGTTCTGCCATTCAGATAACTAACAATTCAACTAAATAGTTATGGTGAGAAACCTTAGAGGCTAGGTTTATGTGCAAGAAGGGAACGATTTACTTATTCAAATGCTTTATTAAAGTCATAACATAAGTTTAAAGATTTTCCTGAAAAACTTTTATAACAAAGGATGTTAACTCTAGCATATTTGTCGTAGTTGAGCGATGTTTCATAAATCCTAAGAAGAACACTTTGATCATTGTCTCTAGACAGTTCCCAAGCCTACAATTGGATTTGACCAAAACTTATTCTCCCACATCAAAAACTCTGTTCTGTCGAGAGGCCTTCTCTCTGAGTGCAGTCTGAACGTTTTGTATACTGTTTCTTATTTCCTCCTGTGGCTCGTCAGGGTGTGCTTGTTCAAGGTTAACAGTCATTTTGTTAACGACCGAATGGATTGACTTATTAAACTCCACCGTGGCCAACAAAATTAACCCTACCTTGTCACTTATGCCTGTCGATCTGCAGGCATCTGGCGAGTTCCACCAAGGTGCTATGGAAGCGTTCCACTCGTCCGTTGGAAACACTGTGTAGTGGTGGTACGTTTGAAATACCAACACCAAAGTTGTTGGACAACATGGACGTGATTGTTTGCGAGTTTAACGACAGTTCGTTATCGCAATAAGAAATTCATAGATTCCCAATGGTTCTGGCTGCACAACGGTGAATTTGGAAAACTTGTCGATACATGTGAGAAAGTCTTTTTTTCAGTAGAGAATGTGTCGACGTGCAACATTTCCCCTGTGTGTGTTGTTATTGGTGATTCACCAATCTCTTGTTTCCTTGGGTGTCTATTGTATTTAGCCCTAGCGCAAATTGTGCAATTTTGTACCATTTCATTGGCAAGCTTTGCCATTTTCGGAAAGCCGTAGTTGTTTATCGTTCTCTTGCGCTGTTCTATTGCGCTATTGTGTTTGGTTGAGGATTTCCTTTTCCTCCGTCCAGAATATGTCTACCACAAGGTTTATACAGTGCGAGAATCTCGTGGCTGGGAATCTCCGAACCACTTCGTCTTGAATCATCGCGAGCGTGTGCAATTCGCAATGGAGTGCATTTACGCCCTTTGGCACACTTAGGTCTGGGCTCGAGGAACTCTGTCGTTGCACCGTTACTGGTTACTATGAACCGTAGAAAATTCACGCTTTTCTTAAAAAAAACGGATAGAGTTTGGCATAAATAGGGTTATCAGTCATTGTTCTGATGGTGGCCACCACTGAGGTGCTATACGGTAAAGCTGAGGGCGTGGGTCTGATCCACCTTAGTGTAATTGACGTTGGCGCAGAAGTGAAAGATCTGTTCAACTTCTTTACCCCATCTGAGTTGACTGGTGGCCAAGCAAAACGACGCCTGCGTTAGTAGACCGAGGCCAATTATTCCGTCAAATGTGGATATATCCGGTAGGTGAAAAAAAATAGCTTTTATGTTGAATAGGGATAGAAAACATTTCTGGCTTATATGGATCGTGCCATAGATCGATTGAATTTTGAACGGAGAATCTACCGGAGGCACACCGCGCAGCCCTCCATATGGTCGAATTAAATTTTTGGACGCACCTATGTCGATAAGGAATCTCATATTGATCCCTGCTACTCTTCGTCTGATAACGGGAAACAGGGACTTTCCCCTAAAAAATTAAGGGAATAAGAGTCGCTATCGTCGTCAATCTGTACAACTGTGCCGCTGGCGGCACTGGAGTATAATTCAGTCCCCTGCCCTACAGCCTGAGCGACGTGGTTCACTCTCTGCTGCTCTTGGTTGTGATCGGACGTGGGTGACCGCTTGTTCGAGGCAGCTGGGAATTGCGTTGACTGCATGAACATGGAAAGGGAAGAATCTTGGCGGTCTATATATAATAAGTCGAGACGACTTATTATGGCAACAAAGTTGAATACCGTGCCGAATGATGCTAGAACGGCATCAGCCAGTCCCCTTACCTTGCTTCTAATAATTATTACTGATAATGGCGTGAACTCTTATTATATGGCTTAAAACGTTGTAAGCGGCAAGAGCCGCCGTTCTGGCAAACATTTAACGGCGTCTAACGGCTCGTATGTTATATCTTATTTCTATATCCGCGTATACCGGTATGCACGTGAATTTCAGAGCAACGCCTCACGGCCGACTAAAGAACGTCGCAGAACTCAACGGACCGATTTACAAAACACTCTACGGGAAAAAATTAGCAACCCAAAGAAAAACAAGCTTTAGCACTTTCTTCCTTTTTTTTTGAATAACTTGCAAAACCAGTCAGTTTCTACTTCCCTATTGCCGCCTTGAAATAAGTTTTAAAAAAAAGGGCCTTAATCTAGTCTTCGTCTGGGTAGTTTTGCCACTGTGGCTCCTGTTGATCCTGCGCCGCAGTCCTCGCTGTCCAGATAGCTTGCGTGCTAATCTAGTGACACACCGCTGCCCGAAGAGTTCCAGCGGCTTTGGTTAAAAACGATCAAAGCAATTTAGTAAAAAAAACAAGAAAGCAAGGCTACCTTCGGCTTGCCGAAGGTTTCATACCCTTGCAGTTATACAAAATATAAAATATATTTGGATTGCTGCTGGTTTCTGTGGTATTTATTGAACAATTATAACAGTACAGGAATTCAAGATTTTGACCTGATTAAGGCTATGAATCAAACACCTGCTTCGAAAAAAAATAATTTTACCTTTTAAATGCTTTTGTATATACCTGGATTTCTTATATACTTAACACAAAATGTTATGAGGAAATGTCTTTGTGTTGTAAAGGATCTGTTGGTCATAAAATATAAATAAATTTGGAAAGTTCTCATTCAAAAATGCGTTTGAATAACAGCTACATGATTTTTTGTTTAACAGCTATATGTAATAGTACTCAGATTTCCATAAAATTGCAACATGAACCTTCATTAGGCCGATCGTTGATCGTTATAAGTTATAAAAGTTCGATTTCGAACTTTATTATTAGGGACACACTTAGATTTGGATGTGGTAAGCCTGATAGCTATATCTTGAAATATAACGAAAATCGGCCGATAGGCTCCATGACAGCTATACGATATATCAGTCCGATTTGGCCCGTTCCGACTTATTTAAAGAGGGCAGAAATAAGAAGCTTGTGAGCAAAGTTTCGTGAAGATAGCTCAATAACTGGGGGACTAATTTGCGTTGCAACAGACAAACGGACTGACTGATTGTTCCTATAACAGCTATAGAATATGAACGTCTGAGATATTTAAATGGAAAAACTAAGGGCGGGTTACTGTATAACATTAAAAAGTATTGATAATGTGCGGTATTTCCAAAAACAAAACAGGTTTGCATACAAAAACCCTGATTTCAGCCGATTGTTCCTATGGCAGCTATATGTTATAATGGTCCGATTTTGATACAATTTTGACAGCACATTAAGAACGTAATAAGAATAGGATTTGCCAAATCTTGTTGCAATATCTTGAAAAACAACAAAAATCGGCCGAGAGCTTCTTTGACAGCTATACGATATATCAGTCCGATCTGGCTCGTTCCGACTTATTTACAGCCTACAGCAATAATAAGCTTGTGTGCCAAGTTTCATGAAGATAGCTCAATAACTGGGGGACTAATTTGCGTTGCAACAGACAGACGGACTGACTGATTGTTCCTATAACAGCTATAGAATATAAACGTCTGAGATATTTAAATGGAAAAACTAAGGGCGGGCTACTGTATAACATTAAAAAGTATTGATAATGTGCGGTATTTCCAAAAACAAAACGGGTTTGCATACAAAAACCCTGACTTCAGCCGATTGTTCCTATGGCAGCTATATGTTATAGTGGTCCGATTTTGATACAATTTTGACAGCACATTAAGAATAAAAATAGGATTTGCCAAATCTTGTTGCAATATCTTGAAAAACAACAAAAATCGGCCGATAGCTTCTATGACAGCTATACGATATATCGGTCCGATCTGGCTCGTTCCGACTTATTTACAGCCTACAGCAATAAGAAGCTTGTGTGCCAAGTTTCATGAAGATAGCTCAAAAACTGAGAGACTAGTTTGCGTTGCAACAGACGGACGGACGGACGGACGGACGGACAGACGGACATCCATTTTTCGAATCCTCTGGTGATGCTGATTCAGAATATATATACTTTATAGGGTCGGAGATGTCTCCTAAGGTGCGTTGCAAACTTCTGGCTAAAATAAATATACCCTCTGCAAGGGTATAACAAGTCGGAAAGGCTACAGTCGAGCTGACTCGAATGTGATATACAACTACAATTTTATATGCTACAATTTTTCGGAAAAACACGTGCCAAATGTGAACAATGCGTTCTTGCTTTTTATTTCTTTCCGTCTCTAATTTGTTTTGCCTATGCAAGATCCACTCGATTCTTATTGGCTGTTGCCCTTTGCTTTTATTACTTTGCAGTTATGACTCAGCAGAGGGCTTTAAATTATGCATGTGTGCAAGAGAAGCCTGTACGTACATACATATATGGTTCCTCAGAATACATCTCAACATATGTATCTAATTAGATTTTTCGTTTGTTTTTTGTATTGCTGCTCAATGTCTCTTTCGATTCTAAGTGGCTTTAAACATACTAAAAACTTATTTTGAATTTTGCAACACACTATAAAATAAAAGAAGAAATATAAGATACAAAAAAAATAAATATATGTCGCCGCGGCACACCCAGGAGTTGAACTCCGGACCTCTCGCTTAACAGTCAACTACCATCATATGACTCGACCACTGCATTTCTTACGCAATGACCGATAAAATTGCACTATGAATATTTACGGTGCACATAATTAAAGAAAAAAGCTGCCACATAATAATAAAAAAAAAAGTTGCCACATAATTAAAAAAACTCGGGTACTCGGGTACTAACATTAGGAAAAACCGACATAAGCACATGGCAACAGGGTAATACTATTTCTTGTATATCTTCTTTATTTATCAGCCGATCTTATTGAAACTTTTGCAACACGCCTGCAGGGTTGTTTTTATCACATGTATAAAAAATTATAGCTGTAGAGCTATATTTGCAGCTACAAATTTTTTTCGATTTATGGGGGGCGGATGGAGGCGTGGCAAAACTCCAAAATAAACTTGATCAGCGTGCAAAGTTAACTCATATTGTCTCAAAATTTGGTAGCTCTAGCTCTTATAATAACTAAGATCTAGGTTTTCACACGGACGGACAATGCTATATCGACTCGGCTGTTCATGCTGATTCAAAATATATATACTTTATGGGGTCGGAGATGTCTCCTTCTGACTTATACCTTTTACTCTACGAGTAGCGGGTATAATTAACTTTAATATATCCTTTCACATACGTGAGTGCATGACTGCAGTCTTTACTCACTGGCTTGTCGCTTACTAATTATACTTTGATTTTAAACTTTATTCTACTGCCAATTCTTTTGCTATTTATCTTTCTGCTCTTCGCTTTTCAGAGTGCAATTGTTTTTATTGTGCTCCTCTTTTTTTCTGTTGTTGGTGCATTATCGTTGCAGCTACA
Source organism: Zaprionus inermis (assembly GCA_018151445.1). Classification (NCBI taxonomy): domain Eukaryota; kingdom Metazoa; phylum Arthropoda; class Insecta; order Diptera; family Drosophilidae; genus Zaprionus; species Zaprionus inermis. The sequence continues at coordinate 132,375 of JAECXD010001540.1, read as the reverse complement.
ATAGTAAGCAATTAACTCTCTTACATCTTTTAGTTTGTGTGTGCCTAACACTCTCTCGCTCTCACTCTTTTACTCTCAACATCTTTTGCGTGCGCTCTTGGCTCGCTATAGCTATACTCTCTCATTTAATTTATTGTTTTTCTTTCTTCTTTCATTTTTGCTTTTGTTCTTGCGGTAGTTTTTCTTGGCTACAGTAGAGACCCCGTATAATGGAAGGCGTAATCTGCTATAAAAAATCTTGTCTAAAACAGGTGACGGTCGCTCAACCAAGCATCTCTTGCTGGCTTTGCGACAACGTCGTGCACATAAAATGTGCGGCTACACGGCCTCTACGGCTAACGCCGTGGCCAAGCGTGGCTTGCGCTACTGTTGTGACATGTGTCGTTCATGCGGCAGACAAAGGTAGGATTTCGGGAACTGTTTTGCAGTTTTCGTAAACTTGCCGGCTTGTTCTCAGCGTTGGACAACTCGTTTAATAGTTTAAAGCTATAAAATGAGTCGCCCAAGCGTAAGAAATCTGCTCATGTAGCGAAGCCTTTGCCTGTTGTCATTCTGCCCCTCTTATGCCCCCTCTCCACACCACAGCACTCCTGTGACTCAGCCGGTGATGTCGTTCACTACTCCTATGGTGACGAGATCATCGGTGTCAGAGAAAGTCATCAACGAGTATGTGCAAATGGTGTCACACAAAATGTTCGATGTGTCCACTGTGGATTCTTTGCCTGTACCACAGATTATAGAAATACCTAAGGCAAGTTAAAGTTCCAGATTACCGATTATGAACTATCCCACAGGTGTAATACCCGTGGAGCCTAAAAAGGTGTTAGGAGTTCCACTAACGAAACAAATTTTCGTATCCCGGCTTGCCCCTGATCTTACATCTCAAGATGTAGTGGCTTATATTCAAGCCAAAATACAAGCTATCGAGTTGAAAGTGGAAAAAAATAGTGTCCCAGAACTGCTAGCCATTATATGTTCTCCAACATTTTGGCCAGAACATGTAATGGTCAAAGAGTTTGAGGCGAAGAAGAAAAAGAATCGGAAACCGATTGCTCTTTCACTGCCAATCCCAGAAACGTCGACTCAAAAACAAAATGCAAAACACTAAGTGCTACTTTTCCGCTTACATACCAAAATGTTAGAAGATTATGTAGCAAATTAACTAATTTATTCTTATCCTTTATTTTACTACCCATGTTTAAGTGTTTTAGGCTTGATCGACTGGCCGACGTGGTGGGGGAGTTCTGATTGCAGTAACCTCCGCCATAACATCGGAACTTTTTCAACCGGAGGTTCAACATTTTATTGAATTTATTTGTGTAAAATTACACTTCTCCGTTTTTTCTGTTTTATAACCTGTTCATATATTCCGCCGTCATCGGAGTTGTCAGTCTATTTGTAACACTTGTCTGCAATAAATTCGGTTTTCAACCTGTTATCAGACAGGGATCATTTTATATCCTTGGTGTCTTTAATATTTCTGAATGTGACTGAACACCAAGTGTTGATGACACATATTTATTGCCTTCTCGGCAGCATGACCTATTTAACAGTCTGTTTGATATGTCATTATCGCAGGTCAAACATGTCAAAAACTTTAGAAGCAGATAGTTTGATTTATGATCCATCTAGGGTGTCTCTAAAAAGGACTCAACCACTTTCTTTCAACCAAGATTCTTAAGCGTATGTTTTGTTAAATATGAAATACTCTGTAAACGTATACGCTGTATACAAATTTAATAAGAGCATTGGCTCTTTCTTTGATATTTGTGTACCGCGTTTCTATTTGACATGCTCGAGAAAGCCACCATGGTTTACAAAAGAGTTGTCTCGCCTTAAAAATTTAAAATCTAGTTTATTTAAAAAATATAATGTTAATAATTGCAGTTTAGCTTTTCCCGTGTTTTAGCTGCTCGATTTGATTTCTCGTTACTTAACGCGAAATGTTAAAAAAACTATTTAGCTCGTTGTAGGTCTCAGTTCCTTGAAAACCCTAAACTGTTTTATAGTTTTGTTAATATGAAGCGTAAATTTTCTGTCTTACCCTCAAAGTTGTCATTTGAAAATACCACTGCAGATACCGACCAAGCCATGGCCGATATGTTTGCTATGTTTTTCAAACCACGTATTCGCCTACTACACAAAAGATTAATTTTTATCCATACAACATTTCTTGCTCAAATGGTATCTTCACCCCTATTCTAAACGAAAGTTCACTTGTTAAGGATCTTCATTTGGTTAAACCAGTTTTTTCACCAGGTCCCGACGGTGTTTCCGCTTGTGTACTTCGGATTTGTGCCAATTCCTTAAGTAAGCCATTGCTCAAAATATTTTCGCTGTCCTTAGATACTTCATCCTTTCCTTCCATTGGGAAGGAATCTTTTATCATTCCCTTGTTTAAGAAGGGCAGTAAGACTGATGTCTCTATAAGTCTGATTATAGAGGTATCTCTAAATTGTCGGCTATACCTAAATTCTTCGAGAATGTTTTAAATCCTCACTTGCAACATTTCTGTAGATCCGTCATATCGCCTTCTCAGCAAGGAATTATAAGACGTCGCTCAACTACGACAAATTTACTTCAGCGACATTCTTTGTTATAAAAGGTTTTCAGGAAAAATCTTCAAACTGATGTTATTTACACTGATTTCAGAAATACTTTTGTCTCCGTAAATCAGACAGAACTCAAAGAGTTCTATTTAAAATCTATCTACTCTATCGGCCAGTCCAAATTACCTTTCCTAAACTCTTTGTGGTTGTGTCTTAGAAAGAATTACTCTAGTTGATGATCTTGGGGTCCGTTTGGACCGAAAACTAAACTTTTCCGAACATATTTCCCATATGGTCAATAATGTCATAGGTGTGCTTGGCTTTATTAAGAGATGTTCTAAGGAGTTTGACGATGCATGCCTAAAATTTGAAATTTTGTCTTACCTATGTAGAAATTAAGTAACCTTTCCTCGAAATTCTTTTCTATCTCGGTATCTTTGCATGCCCGCGTTCTCTATTTCACGTTTCGCGTTTGGAGTCGTACGTCAGACGACTGTGCCCCTCGGTCGGTTGGGTGGGAGGGGGACATTCGCTGTGTCTGGGATCCGCGCGTAACAAGCATCGGCTTGGTTTTCCATGGACCACTTGATTATACAATCGTTGTATTAACGTCCAAAAAAAAAAATCACACTCATAGCGGCTACGCTAATATGCTGTATTTTCCGTCAATGCAACCACATCCGGTCAAATGCTTATTCTGCATTTTCACGGTATCATTTCTTAGTCAGCAATTCGGAGACCGTGGACGTTGGTTAACTTGGACGCACACTCCATCCATGTGCTTGTTTTGTTTATGTTTTCATTGACGTTGATTCGCATTGCTAGATTTGCTTTGTCTCGTCAATCCCTGGCGTTAATTTGGCTAGCCTTGCTCATTTATGGCGAAGTGAGGGAAATGTACAGGGTATGTGTCACTTTTTCAAATATGTTTATTTAATGATATAAATATTAGCTTATTAATCGCACTCATTCTAGATATTTATTTAATTTATTTTCATTAAATTGACAGCTTCTAGAAATATATATTTTTAGGAGGTAAGGGTAATGCATCGTCTTTATATAATTCGTCTATGATATACTAATCAATATATCGATATGCCAATATTTTCATTAAAATAATAATATCGAAAAAAATATTCAACTGTGAAATATCGATATATATATATGCATATAATTTAATATATTTTCTGCAACCATTTGTGCATTGCAAACATTAGATTTTATATATTTTTTTAAATGTTTAGCTGTAACAGTAAAATGTTGGCAGACCAATCTTTATTTACTGATGCTTTGGGACTATGTACATCACCGAATTCAATATTTGCTGGTGGGTATAATACATAATTACTTACATACGTAATATATGTATGTTTGTAGATAATTGAGTAAATGTTTAGAGAAAAGGCTCATAGTTAATCGCGACGTAAAAAATTCGCGATTTGACCAATAAAATGTAAAAAAATCTCCCGGATCCAAATCCTTCTTTTTATTTATTAGTAAAGTTACAAACTTTTTTTTAAATATCAATAATAGCTATGAAAGACATTTTAAAAGTTTCCAAAACTTAAAACTTGTATTATTACTTTACTGTTACTCAAAGAATTTTAAACCAAAATTTTTAAGTCTTTATAAATTAGAAACCTCAGGTAGTACTAATAAGTCTCAAAAATTGTTATATTTAAAGGAAATAAAAGTAATTGTCTGTAAGCTGTGAAGGTGAAATGTATCTGTCGAACACTTCTAGTTTTTATACCCGCTACTCGTAGAGTAGAAGGATATTATAGCTTTGTGCCAACCGAAAATGTTTGTAACAGGCAGAAGGAGACATCTCCGACCCTACAAAGTATATATATTCTGAATCAGAATGAACAGCCTAGTCGATATAGCCATGTCCGTCCGTCTGTCCGTCCCTGTGAATACCTAGAGCTCAGCTATTATAAGAGCTAGTGCTACAAAATTTGTTTAAAATATGAGTTAATACTGTACGCTGATCAAGATTGCTTTGAATATTTACCACGCCTCCATCCGCCCCAATAAATCGAAACAAAATTTAACCGCAATTTTAGCTCTGCACATCAATTTTATATACACGTGCTACCTTTTTGTGAAAATTTCAATAAAATCGGCCAATAAATATGGAAGACTGACTTTTAAGCGAGAGGTCCGGATAACAAATTCAAATGTAAGCGAGATTTGGAGTTTATTTTTTTTTTTGATTTATTAACAATTTAAAGTCGAATTCGAATTAGTTTGATAAAATAGAATTTGAATGGAAGTGGGTTGGTATTGTTGTGCACACCGGAGAACGAGATCCATGGGTCCTCGCAGGTTCCTATTCATATTCAATTATACCCTTCGACCAATGAAAATTGTCAATGAAAAAATACTAACTTTGTGCACATGTATTTAACAACCATAAGGAGACGTGGCGGACCCCATATGGTCTTGCTCAGGATCACTAGCTGAGCCGGTTGATGCATTTTCGTCTGTCTGTCCGCCTCACCTTTTTTTAAAGTCGTTGACGGATTTTTATTTGTAAAAGTCTCTGAAATTTGTATACCCTTACAGAGGGTATATGATGTTTGCAAAGCACCTTAGGTGTTTATATTCTGACTCAGTATCAGCAAAGGAGTCGATATAGTTATGTCCGTCAGTCCGTCTGTCTGTCTCACCTATCCTGCTGAAACTTGGCACACATTCTTTAAGTTACAGCAGGAACGAGCCAGATCGGACCGATATATCGTATACCTACCATAGAACCAATTGGCCGATTTTTGTTATTTTTGAAGATAAAACTTTATACATCGAGTTTTAAATATGACTGTGATACCTAATTTTTCATCAACATCTGACCACTATAACATATAGCATAGCTGTCTTTGGAATAATCGCCTGAAATTAATTTTTTGGTATGAAAACATGATTTACTGTGCGAAATATTTCGTTACTCCGGTATTAGTGGAAAATGTACAGAAGCATCATCCAGTTAAAGTCGTCCAACTATATCCTGCAGCTTCATAAGAGCAATCAGATCAAAAGACCTAATAATGCTATGTCTACAGTAGTTACAATACATAAATCTTCTAACCACCAACTAAACAATGCGTAAGAACATTAAACTCTTATACATAACACAGTCTCACAAAATAACAAAATGTCATGATCTGGGTTTATTTTTTGGGTCTTTGAAGATCAATTTTAATTGCAGAATCGGATTTAGAAGGTCAAAATACATGAGAAAACATATGTCGCATGACCAGATCAGAATTCTATACGTTTTGGGAGGATTTAACAAAATGTTGAAAGCTGTGAGGTTATGTCGAAATCCAGACGTGATGGCGAAATTCCGACTCCTGATTCAGTTTTAGCGACCCAAAATAAATATAACTGCATATGCCGCAGTAACGGATTTTTCAAATTAGGCGAAGGGCATATTACTGTCGGACGCGCTCGACTGTAGCATTCGTTCCTTGTTTTTGCTCTCTTTATATTTAAGTCCCCTACATTTTGAGACATATTAATATGGATCTGTTCAGCAAAATTTTGCAAATGGTCTTCTGGTCATATGGCTGATTTTATTGGTTGCTGGCTATTCCTTTATATCCTTACCACTAGATCTTGGTTTAGCATTGCTTTCTCCCGTGCAAACTGAAATTGTTATGTCTTTTCTGCTTCAGCAACACTTATTTTGTCCGGCTTGTTATACTCTTGCAGAGGGTATATTAATTTTAGCCAGAAGTTTGCAACGCACCTTAGGAGACATCTCCGACCCTATAAAGTATATATATTCTGAATCAGCATCACCAGAGGAGTCGAAAAATGGATGTCCGTCTGTCCGTCCGTCCGTCCGTCCGTCTGTTGCAACGCAAACTAGTCTCTCAGTTTTTAAGCTATGTTCATGAAACTTGGCATACAAGCTTCTTATTGCTGTAGGCTGTAAATAAGTCGGAACGAGCCAGATCGGACCGATATATCGTATAGCTGTCATAGAAGCTATCGGCCGATTTTTGTTGTTTTTCAAGATATTGAAACAAGATTTGGCAAATCCTATTCTTATTACGTTCTAAATGTGCTGTCAAAATTGTATCAAAATCGGACCACTATAACATATAGCTGCCATAGGAACAATCGGCTGAAATCAGGGTTTTTGTATGCAAACCTGTTTTGTTTTTGGAAATAACGCACATTATCAATACTTTTTAATGTTATAAAGTAACCCGCCCTTAGCTTTTCCATTTCAATATCTCAGACGTTTATATTCTATAGCTGTTATAGGAACAATCAGTCAGTCCGTCTGTCTGTTGCAACTCAAATTAGTCCCCCAGTTATTGAGCTATCTTCATGAAACTTGGCTCACAAGCTTCTTATTTCTGTCCTCTTTAAATAAGTCGGAATGGGCCAGATCGGACTGATATATCGTATAGCTGTCATGGAGCCTATCGGCCGATTTTCGTTATATTTCAAGATATAGCTTATCAGGCTTATCACATCCAAATCTAAGTGTGTCCTATTAATAAAGTTCGAAATCGAACTTTTATAACTTATAACGATCAACGATCGGCCTAATGAAGGTTCATGTTGCAATTTTATGGAAACCTGAGTACTATTACATGTAGCTGTTAAACAAAAAATCCTGTAGCTGTTATTCAAACGCATTTTTGAATGAGAACTTTCCAAATTTATTTATATTTTATGACCAACAGATCCTTTACAACACAAAGACATTTCCTCATAACATTTTGTGTTAAGTATATAAGAAATCCAGGTATGTACAAAAGCATTAAAAAGGTAGAATTATTTTTTTTCGAAGCAGGTGTTTGATTCATAGCCTTAATCAGGTAAAATTCTCGATTTCCTGTACTGTTATAATTGATCAATAAATACCATAGAAACCAGCAACAATCCAAATATATTTTATATTTTGTATAACTGCAAGGGTATGAAACCTTCGGCAAGCCGAAGGTAGCCTTGCTTTCTTGTTTTATCTTTAAGTGCATAAAGGTTGCGCAACAATCATGTGCTTCCAGTCTATGCAAAAAATGGTATGGATTCATATTTCACACATATTAGATGCAAAAAATACAAGATGCAAGACTTATGATTAATACAATTATACATATTGTGATATTATTATTTGATATTAATATTACAATGTCTTTATGTTCTACTGGTTTTAATTTTACTAGTTATAAGTGGGGGTATTAGATTGATTTCGGGATTCAAATGATTTTCGCTTAACACTATTTTTCCAACTTTTGTTTTACATTACTTTTTTGTTATTATTTTGTTGCATTAATCGTTATATTTGAATTTAGTTATTGACAATTCTGTTCTACATTGGTTCTACATATTCAATTATTTGTTTAACTGTTGTAGAGATAAAATTATATATCGGATTGATTCTTTTTATAAAAGTCTTGAGAAGTATTTGATTGGTGTTAATCCAGGTTGATGTTTTGGTTTTGCAATATATAACTACTGTCAACATTTTCTAGTTTGTCATAATTAAGTAATTTTGGATTAAATAGACCTAGTCGCGAAAGTTGCATTCCCATTGCAATATCTTCTATGTATTCGGTAAATTGGATTAGTTCGCATAATAACTTTTCTCTGTTACTATGTTCGTTCTGAAATTCTTTAATCTTTTGCATATTACTGTTGATTAGCTGAATCACGTCACTTATTTCGTGTAAACAAATTGAACTCGTCGCTAGTGATCGATCGTTATAGTTTAATGTTCCAAATAGAAATTTAAATTTTATTTAGTTCTCTTAGCATTTTATTGTGTGGGGATATTAGTATAGTTAGTTATTTTAGTGTTGAATAATGAATTAAATTGTCTATATCAGAAAGATATATGTAAAGACAATGATGTTCATATTCTGACGGGATTTTTATTGGTTTGTCAGAAAATAGGTGGTTTCCATGGTCAGTATCAAAGTTGTTGATGTGAATTTGTTGAGTTTGCCATAGTTTTGCACAATTGAAGAGGATAATTATGGAGAACCTGGTCCCTGTAGGGTGGGGATTTGATGAATTGTTTTCTGTTTTTTGATTTGGGTCTTATAATAGTTGTTTCCCTGTTTTTATTAGTGATTTAGTAATGCTCATCGTCGGTTTGTTCTACGTTCTTTGTTAGTTTAAATGGGTTTTGCCCTTTTGTAATGGTCCCTTTCTGTTTCTAGTGTCAACTTCGTATTCTGTCCTGGTTTTGTTTATTTCATTAATTTTGTGTGTACCTAAGGTCGGTTGTCCAGTATGGAGAAATATGCGAGCGGGAGTTTGTCTAGCAGTATCGTGTTTGGTTCTGTGATTGTAGTTATACGAGCCCCAACCACTATTAATTCAAACAGCATGTGTTTTTGGCAGTGTGCAATGTTCAACACACGATATTTTCAATACTATTACTGATAACGTATGCCAATGTATTTTGTCTAAAAGAGAATTTAGTTCTCTTTACGATGACAAAAAAAAATTGTTTTATTTCCAACAACAACAAAAACATGAGTAATTCATTCAAACGATAGACTTAGTAGATAAGAAAAAAATGACCACTATTAATTCGAACGCTGCTTAATATATCAAATTAATTAATATTAGAATTGTGTAACGTCGCCTCTGGCCTGTATTACACATTTAACACGTTTTGGCATTGACTTTAATTGCACCACAAAGGAACCGAAGAGATGATGTTTCTTCCAGTCAAAGGTCACCGATCCGTTAAAGTTCGATAGGAGGAGCGTTCCGTCGTCGATGAGATAAACCACCTCTTGGTCGTTCCTCAGATATGTACAGGAGGCGTGTCCACTCTTCAATAATCGAGGAATGCAGTCGCTTTCCTTTAGTCTGAGCAGGTCCTTTTCCTGACACACAGTCGTGTTGCCGATAGATAGACAATCTCCAAGCACCGCATACGTTTCGTCGGGATTTACGGCTAGCTTGTTGTACTTCAGCATCACTTGTTTTCCCTCGGAGATGGTTGAGTATAGGTGCATATACCTATACGATTCGTCAGTGACCTTTGGAAACGCTAAGATGTCACTCAGAATTGTCTCCACTTCTTCATGGTCCAGGAGATTTGTGTTGACTGTTCCCGTTTTGGCAAGTTGGCATGGCCTGATGACTTCGCCAACCTGGTTAGCCAGTATTATGGCCCTATGTAGAGTTTATGCTGTGGCACGCAAGTCCCCGTCGATTGCGTTGACTCTTTCCACCATCTTGTTGATTTGTTGTACCGACTCATGTGTGGAGTCGAAGAGTCTTGTGTTGATTCTAATCTGCTGGTCCGTGTTTGCAATGACGTCGTTCTGATCCTTTAATATAGCGTTCCAGTCTGCTGCATCTGGGGAACCGGCTACCCATTTCCAGGCGGATCCTAACCATTCTATGGACCGTGCATTACGCGTTCTCGTTAGTCGTCTCATTCCCTCTGACGCATCTTCCAAATAGTGTGTTACTAGAGTGGCCATTCGTCTATCGGTCATCTCGGCTACTTCTTCATTCAGGTCACCGATGAACTGTTGCATTCTGGCGAGGTCGACGATGTGTGCTAGTTTGAAGACACCGTTTGTCCGCCAAATTGTCCCCTGTTGTAAAGGAACCACTGGGGAATCGTACTTAAATATGTGAAAGGCGCAAGCGACATGAGCCAGCAAGAGACTTATAAGATTGGGGGAAGGGAAAAAAAAGGAGAAGGAAGTGGAGGGTTACATGTATTTTTGAAATAGGTCATTGTTAGCGTCGAAAAATTGTAAATTTAAGTGGTATTGTGTTATTATAGATGGGATGTGCTTGTGTACTTATGTTTCAGTGTAATACAATATTTGGGTAATTTCTTGTGCATGTGTGTTTTCGTTTCTTGTGTTTGTAAATATTTTGTATATAGGGACTTATATCATATTTTTTATTTTCTTCTTTGTATATTTTTTTGTTTGCTTAATATTCTAGATGCGTGAAAGTCTTTGCCAACTTTTATTAGTTTTATAAAAATTAAAGAGCAGAATAAGTAAGCCTCCTAACGTCTGACTTATGGAAAATTTTCTTGGACCGTGTTTTGACCTGTCCTATCTTTCTGTACCATCTCAGCTTTAAATTTCGGTTTTTCTTTAGTTTTAATTTGTTTATTTCTAATAAAAACCTTCCTGCCTTCCTCGAATCGAATGGGTTGTTCCCTTTTCTTGTTTTGGCCACTAATGGCCAAAGCCTGCTTATGTGCAATAAGGCCTCTTATGTCTTCCATGGTTTGACGTTTAAAGTCCGACAACCCTTGGTAATTGATTCTTGACGTGCGGTCAAAGAATATGTCCACCGGTTTGTTGTACCTGTCTACGGTGATAGGCACCAATTCTACGCTTTTGAAAGTAGGGAATTCGGTTTTTAAGCAACGATAGATTTCTAAGAATGTGAAGTGGAACCTCTCCACCTGGCCGTTGACTTCGCTCTTCTGAGTTGGTGTATAATAAAGTTCAATCTGCAATGCTCTCAGGTAATTTAAGACAGTGGGGCAGAGAAGACCCTTTTCATTATCGGATACTATGACCCTAGGCGCAGTGAAGTAATGGACGACCTCCAATAACTTTTCCCGCAAATGGATAGCTGACTTGGACTCCAGCAGGAAGAGCTTGGAAAATTTGGTAAACAATACATAAAAATTACATAAAAATTACATAAAATTTGATAAACAATACAGCTTAAATACAGACTTTTCTCCAAAGTGAATACGTACATGGGTAACTTGGAATGGGGGTTGGCTGCAAATCTGGTTTACTAGGGTGTCGGTCGTATTTGATCAAGCAGACACCTGAGCTCGTATGGTACTGGCCATTTGAGGAAAGTAAAACCTTTCCAACAGCTGCATTTTTACATCCCCTGGGCCCCTGTGAGCCCGGCGATGTTCCTTCTCGATGACTTTGCAAATCCCTTCGCTGTCATCTAAATCCAATAATAATCTTTGTGTTATACGAATTTTATACCCGCTAAAGTTAGAAGAACAACAGGTTTGAAAATCGTGCAAAAGGTCGTCGGGAATTTTAACGCCGTTGATGATAACTGGCTTCAAGTATTGTCTCAGGAGAGTGCCAAGCTGCATTCTCGTCTGGTTGTTGAATACAGGAATATTCGGTTACGTTTGCGTCGAAGACCAGCTGATTTCTATAAACGATAATCGGGTTCTCAACGTGGGGTATTAATTGCGAAGCGTCTTGAAAAGCGCTATGTACGGTTGCGGTGTCGGATTCTAAGTGATTAACTTACGTAGGGATACGCGAAAGTGCGTCTGCGACCAGAATCGATTTACCAGGTTTATAAACCATGGTGCAATTGTATTCTTCTATCTGGGACTTCCAGCGTTTTAATTTCGCATTGAAGTTCCGGTTGCCTAGCGCAAACGTAAGGGGTTGGTGATCAGTATAAATCTTGATACAGCCAGCACCGTACAAATAGGAACGAAGATTGTCCAATGCCCACACTATTGCGAGCATTTCTTTCTCTTTGGTGGCGTTATTTTCTTCTGTTTTACTTATGGATCGTGAGATGAAGGCTATTGGTCTATCCTTCCCCTGTTCTTCTTGTGAAAGAACAGCTCCGATCGCGTAATTAGAGGCATCTGTTAAGATGGAAAGGCTTGTTGAAGTTGGGAAATGCTAAAACTTCCGAGGAAGAAAGAATAGACTTCAGATCAGAGAAAGCCTGTAAGGCCTCCTCGTTCAGTTCAATAGGGAGCCTCTTTGACTGATTTGATTTAACCTTGGATAACTCTCCGCGTGTAATATTTGTAAGCGGTTTCGCAACCTTTGCGTAATCTCGTATGAATTTCCGATAGTAAGAAGTCATGCAAAGAAAACTTTTCAATTCTTTGACATTAGTAGGGGGTTCATGTTCATTATGGCGTCCACCTTTTTTCGATCCGCCTTAATACCTTCCGAGGTAACTATATAACCGAGAAACTCAACTTGCGTTGATAAGAATTTGGTTTTCTCTAGGTTAATCTGGAGCTTTGCCTCTTTAAGACTGTTAAAGACTAGGAAGCAAATTTATCCAGTGACTATCGTAGTCTTTGCTAAAGACGGTGATGTCGTCTATATAGACGTAGCATATTTTTCCAATGTGCTCTCTTAGCACATCGTCAATCATGCGTTGGAAAATGGAGGGGGCATTTTTTAAACCAAAGGGAAGGCGCAGGAACTCGTATTTCCCGTTCAATGTAGATTCATGTGAATCTGGTGAAATCCTGACGTTAAGTCAAGTGTAGTGAAGTATTTAGCTTCACCCAAACTAGCTAAAGTAGAGTTGATATCTGGAATTGGGTAGGTGTCTGATATCGTAACTGAGTTCAGACGCTTGAAATCTATGACGAGGCGATATTGCTTTTCCCCGTTTGGTTTTGGTTTTTTGGAACTATCCAAAGTTGGGAATTGTACGGACTTTTTGAGGGTCGAATAATGCCGTCTGCTAAGAGTTCCGAGATTTGTCTATTTACCTCATTTCGCATGTTCGCAGGATAAGGGTAACTTTTAGTGTAAACAGGCTCATCGGTAGTGGTACGAATTTCGGTCCTCACACTCGTGTGGACCGTTTCGCTCGGTGAAAGTGGATCAAAAAGAGTCGAGAATTCATTTATTAGGGAGTTAAGGGTACGTTTTATGTTTTCCGGGTGTTCGGAACCTAACAGCGAATGGACATTCATAGATTTTTTTGCAAAGAGAGGAATTTTGATACCCGGGGATATAATAAAACAATTGTTCTTTCTATCAACAATAGCCTTGATGTCCTTTAAGGTGTCATCCCCGATAATTCCATCAAAGGAATCTAGGCCGGGGAGAACGAAAAAGGTTGTCGTGGTTACATTGCCGATTGGCTGGAAGAATTTACCCACTAGGCGATGTGTGATTTTCACATTACCAGCGGCGGATTGGACAAGGAATGGGGTAAGATTGGGGGTACATCCAGCGGAATTTTTTGGGCTAATAAAATTTTTATTCGCGCCGGTGTCTATAAGGAAATGTAACTTAGCCCCGTCCTTGGTTCCATACTCTAGGTATGGGACGCTGGAGAGGCGCTCGCCATGAAATTCGGAGCCCCTTCGCTCACGTCTGATTCTACAATTGGGTCATCGTTAGTCAATTCAATTGATTGGTGCTCATTTCCCTCGGGGCTAAAGGCTTGCTCACAATATGCAGAAGGAAGACCATTCTGGTCATTCCTCCCCTCTCCACCTGCGGGTCAAGCTGTATTTGGCTCTATATGATAGAGTCTCTGGGCCTTTTGGAAAGGGTTAATATTCCCAGTCGCTGTTCTCTTGGTGGAATCGTTCGGAGGCGCATTGTACCCAGAGTGGTGGGATTGACCCGATCGGTTGGGTTCCATTTTTATGGCTGGTTGGCGAGTCCACCTCGATGAGGGCTGAGTCGCTCTGGGGCCATGCTGGTTCGAATGAGCATGGGAATTTTCTAGCGGGGGTCTACCATAACCCTGATAAGTGCCAGGGAATCTAGGCTGATGATATTGGGAAGGCTGTAAAAACCTAGTATTCAAAAACGTAGGACCAGCACCAGCTCTCGATACCACATTTTGTAACTCGAGACAAAAGGAATAAGCATCAGGCAAGGTCCTTGGGTTACGGACCAACAACCACCTTGCAAAGTCGCCGTTGACGCCACTTATAAAAGCGTCTAGCACCTTGTCTCTGTAAGTTTCGATCAATGCGTTCACAACGACGGGTTCCCTATTACCGTTCCTCAAATTGTTTAAAATTAAGGAGAATTGGTTAATCACCTCCATATAAAATTTCTCTAAGGTCTGGGTACCTTGATTCAGCCGATTCAGCTGATACTCCAGGGTACGGAGATCCCTCTTGTCAGCGCAATTGAGGGAGAGGACGTTTTTAATTTCCTCCCAATCATCGTCCGGTCTGCCATAAGCCAATAATGACGTGTCGGCAGCACTCCTAATCTTATTCCGGATATGCAAAACGATCGACCTGTATAAAGGCTTATTTTTTATAACCTGATACTCGTTTAAAATGGACTGCGCTCTGCTGATCCAGGATACGTAGCCTTCTGGCTGACCCTCAAATACCTGCAGTTCTTTCACGCAATTAGGCAAAGTCGAAGCTTCCTTCAACTCGTACTCATTACGTTCTTTGGTCAATGGTGTCGACTGGATTCCCACAGGATTCCTGCACTCGGAGTCCCCTTCCAATGTAACCAACCTAGCGCCCAATTTCTTGTTTTCTTCAGTAACTAAGTTAACCGCGGTGATCAAACTATTAAGGGTCTCGTTAAATTTACCGAGAGTCTCCTTGATTTTCTCCATTATACTCTAAACTTCTATGAAAGACGGTACAGAAATCTAATAAGTTGTGGCACAGGGGTCTAACAGTAACGTAATGTAAAAAATAATGGTCAAACTTTTTGGCAAATTTTTTCTTTCTTTTAAATATATTGAATGTAAGGGGGCAACGAGTTTATAAAATCAAAAAACCTTTTTTTGAACTTAAAAAGGTTGCTGGCAAAGAAATTCACTCACCGTTTCATAAGTTCCTTCTATTTTATGTACTCCTCTTACAATTGAGATGATCTAAAGGAAAAGAATAGTGATTAGTAAAGTCGCATATATTGCTTCAACATTAGTAATTTGTTTCGTTCTTTTTTTTTTTTATTTTCATTTTTAGCTTTACATTTTGTCTTCTCGTACAGAGATATTCATTCGTTCCTTTTTTGTACTTGTCTTAATTTCTAATTTGAAAATTGTGGTTCAGAAATATCGCGATTGGGAATTTTTTACTGGGGCACCGGGCGCGAAGGTCCGTAGGAGTCCTTTTTGGCACATAGCCTACGAAGGTACGGTTGCCTTACAGTCCACTGGGCAGCTTTTTCGGGCGCATTCCGCGCCTCTTAGCCTTTCCAGTAGACTGCCACTCACCACTTTATATTTTAATTTCAAGTTTTGTTTTAGTAAAGTTGGGCCACTCGCAACTTAATTGCCGCCGCGGTTTTCGTTTTAATCATTTAATTCGTAGTTAAATACGTAATTTTCTGCCTGCAAATCAACGATTTTTATACCCTTGCAGAGGGTATATTAATTTTAGCCAGAAGTTTGCAACGCACCTTAGGAGACATCTCCGACCCTATAAAGTATATATATTCTGAATCAGCATCACCAGAGGAGTCGAAAAATGGATGTCCGTCTGTCCGTCCGTCCGTCTGTTGCAACGCAAACTAGTCTCAGTTTTTGAGCTATCTTCATGAAACTTGGCATACAAGCTTCTTATTGCTGTAGGCTGTAAATAAGTCGGAACGAGCCAGATCGGACCGATATATCGTATAGCTGTCATAGAAGCTATCGGCCGATTTTTGTTGTTTTTCAAAATATTGCAACAAGATTTGGCAAATCCTATTCTTATTACGTTCTTAATGTGCTGTCAAAATTGTATCAAAATCGGACCACTATAACATATAGCTGCCATAGGAACAATCGGCTGAAATCAGGGTTTTTGTATGCAAACCTGTTTTGTTTTTGGAAATACCGAACATTATCAATACTTTTTAATGTTATACAGTAACCCGCCCTTAGTTTTTCCTTTGAAATATCTCAGACGTTTATATTCTATAGCTGTTATAGGAACAATCAGTCAGTCCGTCTGTCTGTTGCGCTGTCATGGAGCCTATCGGCCGATTTTCGTTATGTTTCAAGATATAGCTATCAGGCTTACCACATCCAAATCTAAGTGTGTCCCTAATAATAAAGTTCGAAATCGAACTTTTATAACTTATAACGATCAACGATCGGTTCGGTGAAGGTTCATGTTGCATTTTTATGGAAATCTGAGTACTATTATATGTAGCTGTTAAACAAAAAATCCTGTAGCTGTTATTCAAACGCATTTTTGAATGAGAACTTTCCAAATTTATTTATATTTTATGACCAACAGATCCTTTACAACACAAAGACATTTCCACATAACATTTTGTGTTAAGTATATAAGAAATCCAGGTATATACAAAAGCATTAAAAAGGTATTATTATTTTTTTTTGAAGCAGGTGTTTGATTCATAGCCTTAATCATGTAAAAATCTCGACTTCCTGTACTGTTATAATTGTTCAATTAATACCACAGAAACCAGCAGCATTCCAAATATATTTTATATTTTGTATAACTGCAAGGGTATGAAACCTTCGGCAAGCCGAAGGTAGCCTCGCTTCCTGTTTTTACTATTTTTTTTCTTATTTTTAACTAGATACGGCGTTTTCATGCCAACGATTTCTTTTTTTATCTCTTTTTTTTTTTTTTTCTTAATTTGTTTGATTTTTAACACAATACACACATGCACTAGCCGGGCTTGCCGACTGCTCGGTCAGCATTTAAGCGAGTTGGTTGACCGGCGAATGACGCAACGGTCGCTTACGAGAGCGGCGGTAGATGGAGAGGGGGGCTTGTGGAGAAGGTTCATAACTTTCATTTAACGTTGGAATTTTTAAGCCCAAATGGCATTTGTGTGTATTCATAATGATCATACTTGGTTTAAAAAGCGGTCTTGGGTATTGATTATGCGTCCATTTCTATTTTTTGTGGAAGCCTTTTGCGAGATCCATTATAGTAAAGAATTTGCATTTACTTAGTTTTCCTAATATTTCGATTACAATGCGAAGCATTGTATTTTGGACTACAATATGGTGAATTACATTTTCGTATAATTCCCCGTTCCAGCATGTCTTGAATTTGTTGTTTTACCTCCTTTTCGTAGCTTTGTGGGTCACTATACAATTTTTAATAAATGGGGATATTGTGTGTAGTATTGATAATGTGTTTTTCCTGATTAGTAAAAGTGAGTTTGACACCTAACATGTAGTTATGTATGTATTGGATGTCTTGGAATTTTATTAACAAGTTGGTTAAGTTACGTTTTGCCTCTATATTAAGAAATGTGGGGTCTTGTGGAAATGAGGGATCTACTTGAATATGGCTTTGTTCACTAGAGTTGTTAGTATTAATTATTTTGTATTCTTTATCAAACAGAGTAGCTCTTCCCTTTTAATAGTTAATTACTGCTTTACCCTCAGGAAAATAGTTGAATGTGTAGGTGTTTCGAAGATATTTCGGATTACCATGTTTATTGTAGAGCCAGTGTAAATAAGGCACTTTAACTCGTTAGTGTTGTGTCTAACTATTATGTATTGGCTTGATCCGGGGCTACTAGCCGAAAATTTCCTGCTTGCCCGGTATCGTCTGGGTCGTTGCCTTTCAGTATTTGTTCTTCTATCGTGTTCGAATTGTCAGAATTTTGTTCAGGAAGATATTGAATTGTTTCAGGGGTGTAGCGCATTTAGTAGGGATAAATGTAATGAAATGAAATGTATGGTAGTCTGGGTAATATGGATGGTAGTTGCTGTATGGGTATTCAGGTTGACCTGATGCTTGATTCTTGGTACCTTAGTTCTTCTACACAAATTTTCGACTGTCCACTGTCTGATGGTCTTTGTCTTTTAACAGGGTTATTGGTCGACACGTATCCTCTTGAAGGATAATTATTTGGTACGCATAGTTAGGTCCAAAACGGTTCTGTTCGAATATATTTTTTGGTTGAATGGTGGGTTTGGCCTTGATGGTTGCATCATAGGTGTGCTAAGTTGTGGTTGAGCTTGACTATTTTGATACTGAGAAAACGGATTGGCATTAATTCTTGGTATATTAGATGGTAGGTAAGTAGGTGGTTGGCAATAAGATTGATAAATGTTATTGTAAAATGGTTGAAAAGATGTGATGGGTTTGTTTTGATTATTAATTTGCAAATTTGGGAATTATTTTGAATCTTATTTGGATTGGACATGGTACTGATTTTCAATTATTTTTATTTGATAATAAGTAAAATAAATAGAATTTCGAGGAAAGATTACTTAATTTCTAGATAGGTAAGACAGAATTTCAAATTTTAGGCATGCAACAGAAGAAGCGTTAGAAAAAGAAAGTATAGATTATTTTAGTCCAAACATAATACCCTAAACATAATAACCTAAACGACCTACAATTAGGAAGAGTTTGTGGTAAGTAATTACGTGTTAGTCTGCAAGGGACAGAAAAGTGTAACTGGCTAACCAGGTTACCCCAAGATCATAAACTAGAGTAATTCTTTCTTAGACACAACCACAAAGAGTGTAGGAAACGTACTTTGGACTGTCTCGATAGAATGTCATCAGCTTGTATTTGGAGCAGTTCAGGTTTAAGAAATTTGCACAACACCAGGAATGAAAACTATTTAGGTCGGCTTGTAAGTAAGAGTGGCAGTAGTCATCTTTAAATTGATAACAAAGCTTTACATCGTCCGCATACATGAGAGTACGGGAGTTGTGTATGACCAAAGGGAGGTCATTGATGAAAAGCGTAAAAAGGTGGAGGCCTAGATGGCTACCCTGAGGAACGCCAGCTGTGGCATGAAGAAGGTGTGAAAATACATTTTTAAAGAGAACTCTTTGGGTTCTGCCATTCAGATAATTCACAATCCAATTAAGAAGTTTTGGTGTGAAGCCTAAGAGGATGAGTTTATGTGCAAGAAGGGAATGATTTATTGAGTCAAAAGCCTTACTGAAATCAGTGTAAATAACATCAGTTTGAAGATTTCCCTGAAAACCTTTTATAAAAAATGATGTCAGTTCCAGTAAATTTGTCGTAGTTGAGCGACGTCTTATAAATCCGTGCGGAGAAGGCGATATGACGGATCTACAGAAATGTTGCAAGTGAGGAGTTAAAACATTCTCGAAGAATTTAGGTATAGCCGACAATTTAGATATACCTCTATAATTGCTTGCATCAGACTTACTGCCAGTTTACTTCTTAAACTAGGGAATGATAAAAGATTCCTTCCAAATGGAAGGAAATGATGAAGTATCTAAGGACAGCGAAAATAATTTGAGCAGTGGCTTACTTAAGGAGTTGGCACAGAACCGAAGTACACAAGCGGGAACACCGTCGGGACCTGGTGAAAAAAACTGGTTTAACCAAGTGAATCCTTTGTGTAGTAGGCGAATACATGGTTTGAAAAACCTAGCAAACATATCGGCCATGGCTTGGTCGGTATCTGCAGTGGTATTTTCAAATGACAACTTTGAGGGAAAGACAGACAATTTATGCTTCATATTAACAAAACTATAAAACTGTTTAAGGTTCTCAAGGAACAGAGACCTACAACGAGCTAAATAACGGGAAAAAGCTATACTGCAATTATTAACATTATATTTTTTAAATAAACTAGATTTTAAATTTTTAGGGCGAGACAACTCTTTTGTAAACCATGGTGGCTTACTCGAGCATGTCAGATAGAAATGCGGTATACAGTATACAACTTACAACCTACTTCCGCCATATCATCGGAACTTTTTCAACCGGAGGTTCAACATTGTATTGAATTTATTTATATACAACTACACTTTCCCGGTTTTTTCTGTTTTATAACTTGTTCATATATTCCGCCGTCATCGAAGTCTATTTGCAACACTTGTCTGCAATAAAAACTGCTATCAGACAGTGATCATTTTATAGTCCTTGGCGACTTTAATATTCCTGAATGTGACTGAACACCATGTGTTGATGAGACTTATTTATTGCCTTCTCGGCAGCATGATCTATTTAACGGTGTGTTTGATATGTCATTATCGCAGGTCAATCATCTCAAAAACTTTAGAAGCAGATAGTTTGATTTATGATCCACCTAGGGTGTCTCTCAAAAGGACTCAACCACTTTCTTTACCAGAAGATTCTTATCATCCCACTTTTAAAGCTACTTTTGGTTTGAGGCGTATGTTTTGTTAAATATGAAAAAGAAAAACTGTGTAAACGTATACGCTGCTTTAAAAACGCAGACTTTGTATTATTGTTCTTTTTAGTTTCCAACTGCGACTGGTCAGAGCTTTACTCGACTACTGACATTTCAGTAGCGGTAAGCATTTTTTATAAGACCATTGACTCTTTCTTTGATACTTGTGTACCGCGTTTCTATCAGACATGCTCGAGTAAGCCACCATGGTTTACAAAAGAGTTGTCTCGCCTTAAAAATTTAAATATACAATTAATAATTGCAGTTTAGCTTTTTACCGTTTTTTTTTAGCTCGTTGTAGGTCTCAGTTCCTTGAAAACCCAAAACAGTTTTATAGTTTTGTTAATATGAAGCGTAAATCTTCTGTCTTTCCCTCAAAGTTGTCATTTGAAAATACCACTGCAGACACCAACCAAGTCATGGCCGATATGTTTGCTAGGTTTTTTCAAACCACGTTCGCCTACTACACAAAAGATTCATTTTTATCCATACAACATTCCTTGCTCAAATGGTATCTTCACCCCTATTCTAAACGAAAGTTCACTTGTTAAGGATCTTCACATGGTTAAACCAGTTTTTTCACCAGGTCCCGACGGCGTTCCCGCTTGTGTAGTTCGGTTCTGTGCCAACTCTTTAAGTAAGCCATTGCTCAAACTATTTTCGCCGTCATCCTTTTCTTCCATTTGGATGGAATATTTTATCATTCCCTTGTTTAAGAAGGGCAGTAAGTCTGAAGCAAGCAATTATGGAGGTATCTCTAAATTGTCGACTATACCTAAATTCTTCGAGAATGTTTTAACTCCTCACTTGCAACATTTCTGTAGATCCGTCATATCGCCTTCTCAGCACGGATTTATAAAACGTCGATCAACTACGACAAATTTACTTGAGCTGACATCCTTTGTTATAAAAGGTTTCTTCAAATTGATGTTATTTACACTGATTTTAGTAAGGCTTTTGACTCAGTAAATCATTCCCTTCTTGCACATAAACTCATCCTCTTAGGCTTCACACCAAAACTTCTTAATTGGATTGTGAGTTATCTAAATGACAAAACCCAAAGAGTTCTCTTTAAAAATGTATTTTCACACCTTCTTCGTGCCACATCTGGCGTGCCTTCTCCTTTTTTCGCTTTGCATCAATGACCACCCTTTGGTTATACACAACTCCCGTAGTCTCATGTATGCGGACGATGTAATGCTTTGTTATCAATTTAAAGATGACTACTGTCAGTCTTACTTACAAGCCGACCTAAATAGTTATCATTCCTGGTGTTGTGCAAATTTCTTAAACCTGAACAGCTCCAAATGCAAGCTGATGACATTCTATCGAGACAGTCCAAAGTACGTTTCCTACACTCTTTGTGGTTGTGTCTTAGAAAGAATTACTCTAGTTGATGATCTTGGCGTCCGTTTGGAATTTTTCCGGACATATTTCCCATATGGTCAATAAAGCCATGGGTGTACTTAGCTTTATTAAGAGATGGTCTAAAGAGTTTGACGATCCTTATATAACAAAGACCCTCTAAACCTCACTTGTTCGTCCAATTCTGGAATATGGATCGTGCGTATGGTTTCCCGAGTACACTACCTACAAAAACCGCATTGAATCTGTACAAAACAAGTCGGAAAGGCTACAGTCGAGCGGACTCGTCTGTGATATACCCGCTACAAATCTTCGGAAAAACACGTGCCAAATGTGAACAATGCGTTCTTGCTTTTTATTTCTTTCCATCTCTAATTTGTTTTGTCTATGCAAGTTCCACTCGATTCTTATTGGCTGTTTCTCTTTACTTTTATTACTTTGCAGTTATAGCTCAGCAGAGGGCTTTAAATTATGCATGTGTGAAAGAGACGCCTATACATACATGCATATATGCTGCCTCACAATACATCTCAACATATCTAATTAGATTTGTCGCTTGTTTTTGCATTGCTGCTCAATATCTCTTTCGCTTCTAAGTGGCTTTAAATATACTAAAAACTTATATTGAATATTGCAACATACTGTAAAATAGAAAAAAAATAAAAGATACAAAAAAATTAATAAATATAAGTCGGTCGCCGCATCCAGGAGTTGAACTCCGGACCTCTCGCTTAACAGTCATCTACCATCACCACTCGAACACTGCATTTCTTACGCGATGATCGATAAAATTGCATTATGTATTTTTTCTGTGCACATAATTAAAAAAAAGTTGCCTGCTGCTGGGTTGAACTCGGGAACTAACATTAGAAAAAACCAACATAAGCACATGGTCACAGGGCAATACTATTTCTTGAAGATCTTCCTTATTCAGCCGATCTTATTGAAACTTCCGCAACACTCCCGCAGGGTTGTTTTTATCACATGTATAAAAAATTATTGCTGGCGGATGGAGGCGTGGCGATTGAATAGGTTTGCTATCGCTTCAATAATTTATCATCCTACCAACTGCGCCAGTTACGTAATCACGGGTTTGAGTCGAACTAATGATCCATAAATTAGACTCAAAATTATAATTATTACTAGCTGATAAAAGCAAGAAACACCAAATTTGGCATGGAGGCTCCTGTATATTATAAGCAAATAAAGCTTATTTCAAAGTTCAGATGCCACACCCATCACCCCGCAAATCGGTAATTTGCGAATTTCAAGCAAAGTATTGAATTTGTCACTTTATTTTTAGGTATACAAAAAGGTGAATGGTTCTATCCTCCAAATTACAATCCAAGTAAACGTTTTTGTACAAATGTATGGTATGAGCAGCAGCCTGCGCGCTGCTGAGAGTAGTTGACGTCGAAGTCAAGACGCGTTTTGCCCGCGTGTCTGCTTGTGTGAGTGAGATCGAGTAAGCAATAGGTGGCAGATAAGTTCGTACAGAATTATCTGTTTAAAATTATAAGTGTGGTTAAATGATTTCAACGGAATTTAAAAATTGGGCGAAGGGTATATTACTGTCTGGCGAGCTCGACTCTAACCTTACCGACTTTTATTTGTTTGAATGAATCCGCTTTTTAAACAAATGAAGCTAGTCCCCTATTGTCGTTTCTTTGAATCGGTAAATCTATCGTATTATCTAGTGCATGAAAGCAAATCCCGCAACGAAAGCGCAGTAAAAAAAAATTAAAAATATGTGATAGAAAACATTGAGAAATAAATGTTTTAATTGACAATTTTAAAAAGGTCCTCATTAAGTACAATAGGCATACTCATGAGTTTATGAAATTTATAAAAAAAAATCTGAAATTCTACGATAGTTTAACATATATCCCTGCAAAAATATAAGGTCTCCATATTTAATATAAGAGTTTATGTTCCAAAAAGGGTTTTAAAGCCCAATGTGTATCGTTCGTTCGTTCAATCTTTTGTTTGTTGCTATTTTCCTATTTTGCTTTTTACCATAGTATTTTTAGGCCATAGATGAAAACAAACAAAAAATGTGCGTAACAGGCAGAAAGGGACAACTGCGACCCCGTAAAGTATATTCTGAGTCGGCTTCAATAGCCAAGTATATATAGCCATGTTTGTCTGTCCGTTTGGGTAGTCGCCTGATGAGACTTCCAGTATATCTGGTCTTAACTTTAGAAATATGCACTGAAAATGGCCATGGCCTCTTACAGTCACGGTGTTACTGTAGCCATTCCGACTAGTTACTCTTCAATGCTGAACATAATAAAACAAATAAAAACGACTACAGTCAAGTTTTGACTGTATTGGGACATGGATTTTTAATGTATATGTGAAGAAAGAATGTAAAAACTGTTATTCTCGACAATCAAATTAAAAAAGTATCAATCGGGCGCTCCCGACAGTAATATACCCTTCGCCAATTTTAAAAATCTGTTACAAACATGAAACATATAATTTAAATCTGTGAATTCTGCACAAATCATTTGACTATCTCGTTCTTATTCCCACAAAAAGACAAACGCGCCAAATGTAAAGCGCCACCTCGCGACATCGCCGTCAAATAAGCATAGCAGCGCGCAGGCTGCTGGTCATACCACGCATTTGTACTGAAGACAAATATGCTTGAAAACCTACTGCGTTATTGGTCCGATCGGATAGAAAAGGATATACTTATACGAGCCCCAACCACTATTAATTCGAACAGCATGTGTTTTTGGCAGTGTGCAATGTACAACACACGATATTTTCAATACTATTACTGATAACGTATGCCAATGTATTTTGTCTAAAAGATAATTTAGTTCTCTTTACGATGACAAAAAAAAATTGTATTTCCAACAACAACAACAACATGAGTAAAAATATCGTGTGTTGAACATTGCACACTGCCAAAAACACAGACTTTGAAATACACTTCCTCTGCCTATGATATACAGAAACCTTCATGCCAAATTTGTTGTTTCCATCTTTCATGATAGCTGAGATCTGGTGTCTTAAACAGACAAACAGACGGATATGGCTCAATTGAATCAGTTAGTAATCCTAATCACGAGTATATATATTTTGTGGGGGATGCCACGCCTTCTTATGCCTGTTACATACATTTGCAAAAAGTTAGTATACGCTTTTTTGACCATTTTCATGGTCAAAGAGAATAAAAAGATAATAAACAAGTAACAGAAGTTACAGTCAAGCGAATCTGACAGTAAATTATGCCTTACCCAATATGGAAAACCCGTTAAAATCCTGATGCCATTCAGTGCGCTAACTGCTCTAATTGTATTACAATTTGGAGATGAGATTCTTATAATTATAATCCATTTATTTTTTATTACGAAGTATGGTATACAAAACACTTCTCCTAAAGCTTTTCTAATAAGCTGAATTTTGCGTTCACACGGATGGACTGACGAACGACAGATCCTGAGCAAGCTGCTTTGCGGGGTCTACTGCTTTACATATTCACAAATTTAGTTTATAATCAAAAAAGCATACAAATTATTTAATTTGGTACTTCTTAATAAATAAATATTCCAATCGGATCAAACTGGGTGGGTCGGACAGGTATATCGTATAGCTGTCATAGAACCTATCTTCCTATTTTTGTAATTTTTGAAGATATCGTTATCAAACTTTATACATCGACTTTAATCTATGCTAATAACACTACCATCATAATATTATTATTATGTAAAAACATTGAACTATATTTATAAAAGAAATTATCGGTAATGAGTAAAGACAAAATCTGGAAGGGTATAAAACTTTCAATTGTGCTCAATTTGATAAATTTAAGTAAAATAATTATTTATCAGGTGTTTCTAGCTTTGAAGTCGCCATTTAACACTATTACCTTACACATTTTTATTTATAAAATATTTCATATATTTAACATTATTTACATTATTTGCATGTGTTTTTATCTAGCCATCGGAAATCAATCGTTTCAAATAGCCGATAAGTCGAGAGTAAAATTACCAGAACGCTTGCGGCACAAAAAGGTTCTTGGTTTTGCATTAAGCCATGAATATATTTCGACAAGATATCTATTACTACATAGTGAAAACGAATTCTCTTTGTTTAAATATGATATTACACAACTGGAAAGTTTTCAATTAATCTACGAAGGTGAAACTAAGGACTGGATAAATGCAGCTACTTTCCTAGAGGACGAAGAAAACTGTCAATTTGTATTGCACATGGCCCATAGTGGTCTTATTCTGTTACAGTATATTCAAAATGAAACGTTAGGATTCGGAAATTGCAGAATATTAGAATTTGCATGTTGTACAGACTATTCCATGCTCTACCATACGACATTATACGGTAACCGATATAAAGACCTTATTGTAATAAGCGGCAATGGCTTTGGAGAAATTCTTATTTGGCAGCCACAAGCCCCCTTTCATTTTAATTCACGTATATTAAGGATATACCCTCTTCGTATGCGTATAAAAGCACATAACGGCGTTATATTTTCTATTGCCATAAGTTTTTCGGCTAAATTGTTAGTAACAACATCTGACGATCGTTCCATAAAGTTCTGGCAACTTGAATCCAAGACTACGGAAGATTGGAATTGGAGTGGATCCCCGATAAGGCCCATGTTCAGCTGCTTTGGGCATACTGCTCGCGTTATGTGTGCTATTATTGTGGAATATGGTAAGCATCTTTTAGGTAATCTCTACAAATTTGTATATTTTTGTGTGCTCTAAAATGCAATTAAACATAAGTCTGAAGATAATCAGGTCTTGTGGTCTAAAAGTTTCGCTTTCACCTAAATAACAACAATATGAAGTTTAAAGAGAGAACATTTAGTGGACCCGAAAATCGTTTGAAGTAAAGATTGTTGTTTTTTGGGATTTTTATATGAAAAAATTCGTATACTATTCTAGTAGACGATTAAAGTTCTAATCGATCAAATTGGGAAATTAAAAAGTTTAGCAAATGAAAGTATCAACAAATACGCTTTAGTCTAAATTAACTTTGAAAGTGGGATGGTAGGCATTTTCTTATAAAGAACGTGCCTGAATCCTATTAAGAGTCACGTAAGATACGAAGCATAAGCCCAGAGAACTCTCTAAAATTATGAACAATATTAGCCTGAGACAATGACATGTCAAACAAACCGGCAAAAAGATATTACCGCCGGGAAGGCAATAAATAAATTTTATTAATACTTGAAAGTCTGTAACTTGAAATTACCTTTGGTAATAGAATATCTATTATCTCTGGAACAGGCAAAGAAATTGTAGCGGAGATTTTGTGTGACAACATTTTCACACACTTGTCGATGACTTTTTCAGACACCGATGATGTCGTCACCATAAGAGTCACCGGGGTACATGGCTGATCAATGAGAGAAGATTGACATGGCAGCAGACAAAAACAACGGTACTTAAGCATATCTTTTACGTTTGGGGAACACTTTTAATAGAAAGAGCTTGTTAGTTATTTTAGTAGCTGCTGCAGAACTTCAACTACGAGTATTTACCCCGGAGAGAGAGGAAAGAAGAGCGCAATATAAACTAACATAATGCGCTCAGAAAACGAAGATCAGTAAAAGAATATTTAAATTAATACGTATATAAGACAAACCAGTGGGTAAAAGTAAGCATAAACTCGCGAATGTGAACGATTTTTTCACGGGTTAGTGTTCAAAAATTTTTAGGATGAGCAAAACTCAGATTATTTGCTGAGCTCATTAATGCAAGCTTTAAGTAAGTCGGAGCAAACGTCATATTTTTGTAATTTTTGAAGATATCGCAATCAAACTTTATACATCGACTTTAATCTATGCTAATAACACTCCGTCATAATTTCATCATTAACATGTAAGAACATTGAATTATATTTATAAAAGAAATAATCGGTAAAGAGTAAAAACAAAATCTGGGAGGGTATAAAACTTTCGGTATGCCGAAGATAAACGTACTTCTTAGTTTACATTTCAAGATGGATAGAGCTCAATTTGATAAATTTAAGTGAAATAATAATTTATCAGGTGCTTCTAGTTTTGTATCCTTTGCTAATGGCTTATTCATTTTAGAAAAATGTATGCAACGTATCTTTGGAGACGTCTCACCATAAAGTATATATATGTGTTCGCATTGTCTGCTGTTCGTCAGTTTGTTGTCTTTTCTGTTGAAACGCAAACTCATCTTTCAGTCTTAGAGGTGTCTTGATGAAACGTGAGACACAGGTTATTAATTGCTTAATGCAAATGTATGTAACAGCTAAAGCACAACAATTTTTGTCTTCTTGCTCAGAAACACAAACAGAGTCGATGGCATGTTCATTTGTTGTAAATGACGAAGATTAAGTTAAGTTTAATTTTGGCCAACCAAGCCCTTCGACCATGGAAAATGGTCAACAAATGCTATACTAACATTGTGCAAACGTATTTAACAGGCAGAAGGAGGCATGGTTGACCCCATAAAGTATATATGTTCTTGCTCAGGATCGCTAGCAGAGTTGATTAAATCACCATAAAATATATACATTCTGAATCAGATCAATAGCTGAGTCGATGTTTCCATGTCTGTTTATCCGTCTGTTCGTCTGTATGACCGCTTATGCTCAGCCACTATAAAAGCTACGCCCACAAAATTTTGTAACAACGCTAGTGGAAGTTGCATTCCCTCAATGATGTTTTAGAATTAAGTGACGCCTACGCAAAAAGTGAAAAAACATATTACAGCCGCAAGTAACTACAATCAATTTTTTTTAGGACAAATAGCTAATCGCGGACTTTAGAAATAGTAGTGTCGTTTTGACAATGCTTTGTCTTAAATTACACAAAAAAACAGACCCAGGCATCAAAGCCAAAGTAGATTGATCATTTTAATGGTGCCATTTTAGCGACCGTCGCGATACTTTTACTGTGGTACCTAGCCTTCAGTTCAGTTCCCGGTCAGTCCAGCAATTTTTTTTTTTTTTTTTTTTGGACGTTGATACAATGAATGTATAATCAAGTGGTCCTTGCAAAACCAAGCCAAGTTACGCGCGGATCCCAGACACAGCGAATGTCCACCTCCCGCCCAGCCGACCGAGGGGCACAGTCGTCTGACGTACGACTCGAAACGCGAAACGCGAAATAGAGAACGCGGGCATGCAAAGATACCGAGATAGAAAAGAATTTCGAGGAAAGATTACTTAATTTCTAGATAAGTAGGACAAAATTTCAAATTTTAGGCATGCAACAGAGGAAGCGTTAGAAAAAAGAAAGTAAAGATTATTATAGTCCGAACATAATACCCTAAACGGATCGTGAAGGGTATAGTTCGACCTACAATTAGGAAGAGTTAGTGGTAAGTAATTACGTGTTAGTCTACAAGGGACAGAAAAGTGTAGCTGGCTAACCAGATCAACACTGTCAATGTCACCTTGGATGAGGTTATTAATAAATACTACACCCAGCCTGGTTCTACGATTAGCTAGAGAAGGTAAGTTAAGTAGTAGAAGTCTACTGCCATAGAAAGGAAGTCTACAATTTACATCCCAGTTAAGGCCTCGTAAGGCGAAAATTAAACAATTTTTTTGTGCAGATTCAATGCGGTTTTTGTGAGTAGTGTACTGGGGACACCATACGCATGATCCATATTCCAGAATTGGACGAACAAGTGAGGTGTAGAGGGTCTTTGTTACATAAGGATCGTCAAACTCCTTAGACCATCTCTTAATAAAGCTGAATCAAATAGTCTAAACCATTCATGACTTCGTGTTCCAAAATGCATTTTTTTTTTAATAAAATACTACTTAAAATACAAAAAAGGGGAAAATGTTATTTTATCCAAACGTGTGCTATCCTAGCGCACTTATAAACCTTATACAGTCAAGCGTTATCTGTAGCCGTTCTTACTTACCTACGTTAAGATTACCAAACGATGAATGCTCTTGCAACGTTATACGTTAAGTTTATAGGGATTATTTATCTTATGATTTTATTGTTTGATTGCAATATCTTGAAAAATAGCAATAATTGATCAAAAAGTTCTCTTACAGCTATACGATAATAAACATCATGTTCAAATAACTCTACAATCAAAAGGATAGTTTGTGTTGCACTGAACAGACTGGTCAAAAGGGCATAGCTGGATCAACTTTCCTGTTGATGTTTTCCATGGTTCGTTGCAATTTATCATACCCTCTTCAGGAGTATACAAATTGAACATCCCATATTTATTATTATAAAGTTACTTAAGTCAACATTTTTCAGAGATACGTACGACACATGGCGTTAGTATTTTAGTATTAGGTGAATTGTATATTAATTACTGTCGGGCGCACTTGACTGAAGTTGTTGTTACTTGTGTAGTATAATATTTAGTAGGGCTAATGTGGTTCTGATAACATGTAAGGATTTATAATAATAATTTCTATTACTTATATTTCAGAGGATCAAGTGTTTGTGATAAGTGGTGGAGAGGATTCAAATATTTGTATATGGAGTTTTTCAGGTGATATGTTATTCAAACGACGTCAACATTTTGGTGCTCCGATATGGCGATTGGGTTTTGATTCTGTTTCATCAACACTCTATAGTACGGGTGCAGCAGGAAACATACTTGCCTATAGCTTACATAATATCTTAACGGGTACGCAATCCAAATTAACACAATTAAAACAAATTGATTCACCAACCGAATTCGTAAATAGGGTCAAATATCTTAATAGCACTACAATTATTGGTTTAAGTAACCAAAATCGTATGTTTTATATGAAATTATCAAAGGCAATCAAAGAACAGTCATGGAAATTGGTAATTGATTTTCCTGGCTATAATTGTAGTGTCTTGGCTGTGAGAAAGGAAATCATAGCAACTTGTGGTTTTAAGCGACTTACACTTTTAAGATACAATGCTGACACTGATTATTTTGATAAAATTTATGACGGGCGAAAACTCAATAGTATTATAAAATCATTTCACTTCCTAACTCATGGCCAATTCCTTATATCGGACGAATTCGGTAAATGTCTTATACTGAAAGGCAATAATGCAGAAATCGAGGACACTATACAAATCAGTAATACTCGTGAATCTTGGATAACCGCTGCACTGTTTATTTCATCTAAATATTTAGTTTTAAGTAGTCGCAATGGAAATACTATGCTATATACACGGAAAGAACTATCAACTTTTCAACTAAAGAATACTATTAAGTGCCTACACGGCAAAATGGGCTCAAATATATTAAAATTAGTAAAATATGATAAGAAGTATGTACACATACTGAGTGCCGGTCACGAGTCCACTATTAAATTATTAAGCTTAAGTTATGATGATGAACAGTTAACAATATTGCGACGGGAGTGTGTTCCCCTTACTTGGGTAGAGGCTTCACCAACATTGGATATCTTGATAGGTTTCAATGGTGACCATCTAGTAGCTTGGTCTCGTCAAAATGACGTGATTTTGCAGTTGCCGTGCGGTGGTGGGCATCGCTGCTGGGATTATCAATTAAGTCATGAAGAGCTGAAAATTATATATTTTAAGAAAAAGGATATATTTTTCCATAGTGAACATTTAAATATGTGTTTTGGGAATATTCTTAAAAATAATTGGCACAAGCGAATTTGCAATATTATTGAAATAATAAATCCTCTCAATGATCCTCAGCCACCATATATTATATCTGCTAGTGATGATAATACTATTAAAATAAATCAGTTTTTTAATAACCATACAATTGAACTTCATACGCACATTTCGACTGTACGACACCTGACTGTCTACCCAATAACTAGAAATTATGTAAATTATTGGCTTATATTCTCCGTTGGTGGTCGCGCTCAGCTCTGTATCAATAAATTTGAACTAATTGGGCCTGTCATTAGTGAGTTATGTTCACATACAATACGCTCGAGTGTTAATGACCAAAACGCTATACTTGATGCTCGCCTAATGGCGGTTAGTGTGTTCAAGTTAACGGAAACTGAATTTAACATATATTTGGGGAGTGCCGATGGGACAATTCGTTTGTTCCGGTGGCATCAAGATAAACCTTTAAATCTGCATTTACTAAAAATGCTTTTTATTAAACGTTGTCCCCTTCAGTTAAAGTATATTCATGACATTGGTTTACTGCTAATTACAACAACTAACGGTATAGTTTATGGCTACGACAAGGATCTAAGCTTGGAAAGGTTTCAATACCAATTACACGCTGCAGGCATTAATTCATTTGATGCATTAATCGAAGGTCACTATTTACACCTTCTATCCGGTGGCGATGATGAGTGTATAAAGCATTCTATCATTAAATTGTCCGATATGAAATTAAAAGAAATCACCGATGTTGCAGGAATTCATAACGCACAAATTAATGCGTTAGCTCTTAAATCATATACAAATGTAGAGAACCGAGCTGAACTTGTTGCTTACACATGTAGTATGAATAAACAAATCCTTATGACGAACTTAAAAACTTATCAAAGTAATCGGATTGGTTTTACCTGTATTTCTGACATAAAAGGAATGATTCTTTATAAAAAGAAGTTCTTATATATTTATGGTTGTGGACTACAAATCCTTGAGCTTGAAATTAATGTATAAAAAATAAATATGTAAATATCGTTAGTAAGTTATGTATGGATTTTTTCTTTCGTTGAAATATTTTACCCAATAAACATAAGTAGGAGGAACTTACTTATTTTAAGATACTAAGAAGATTCGAACCTTTAGAACTAATTATTTTATATTGTGTTTTTCTTTAGTTCTAAAATATTTGTTTGGTCTGTTTGGATACTTAAAGTTTTTGTTGCAGCACAGGAAAAATTATATTTTTGTGAATTTTGAAAACTACAATATCTATTTTTATCAATGTCTGTATTTGGTATGAATAAAAAATAAAACTTGATATTGTGCAAAATATATTGTCACATCAGTCTCAATGGAAAGTATACAGACACCATTTAAGTTGTCGGCCAACTATATCCTAAAGCTACACAAAACAATTAATAATAGTATGTCTACAGTAGTAAGAGTTCAGAAAGCTTCTAACCACGACATGGACAATGCGTAAGAATATTGAACTAATATAACAGGCACGTACCGCCGAATTCGCCGCAAAATGTTGCTTAATATCATCATTTGATCGGCTCAAACAATGTAGATTGTGGATTGTCTGATTCCAGAGATCCCACGTTTGGTTTTTTGGTCGTTGATACAATGAATGCATAATCAGGTGGTCCATGCAAAACCAAGCCGATGCTTGTTACGCGCGGATCCCAGACACAGCGAATGTCCCCCTCCCACCCAACCGACCGAGGGGCACAGTCGTCTGACGTACGACTCGAAACGCGAAATAGAGAAAGTGGGCATGCAAAGATACCGAGATAGGAAAGAATTTCGAGGAAAGATTACTTAATTTCTAGATAGGTAAGACAGAATTTCAAAATTTAGGCATGCAACAGAAGAAGCGTTAGAAAAAAGAAAGTACAGATTATTATAGTCCAAACATAATAAACGGATCGTGAAGGGCATAGTTCGACCTACAATTAGGAAGAGTTAGTGGTAAGTAATTACGTGTTAATCTGCAAGGGACAGAAAAGAGAAACTGGCTAACCAGCTTAACACTGTCAATGTCACCTTGGATGAGGTTATTAATAAATACTACACCCAGCATGGTTCTACGGTTAGATAGAGAAGGTAAGTTAAGTAGTAGAAGTCTACTGCCATAGGAAGGAAGTCTTAAATTTTCATCCCAGTTAAGGCCTCGTAAGGCGAAAATGTGGTTTTTATGGGTAGTGTACTTGGGACACCATACGCACGATCCATATTCCAGAGATGGACGAAAAAGTGGGGTGTAGAGGGTCTTTGTTACATAACTCTTTGTTCCTTAGACCATCTCTTAATAAGCACACCCATGGCTTTATTGGCCATATGGGAAATATGTTCGGAAAACTTTAGTTTACGGTCCAAATGGACCCTAAGATCATAAACTAGAGTAATTCTTTCCTAGACACAACCACATAGAGTGTAGGAAACGTACTTCAGACTGGCTCGATAGAATGTCATCAGCTTGCATTTGGAGCTGTTCAGGTTTAAGAAATTTGCACAACACCAGGAATGAAAACTATTTAGGTCGGCTTGTAAGTAAAAGTGGCAGTAGACATCTTTAAATTGATAACAAAGCTTTACATCGTCCGCATAGATGAGAGTACGGGAGTTATGTATGACCAAAGGGATCAATGACTAATGAAAAGCGTAAAATGGAGGGGGCCTAGAGGGCTACCCTGAAAAACGCCAGATGTGGCATGAAGACGGTGTGACAGTTTTAAAGAGATCTCTTTGGGTTCTGTCTGATTTACTGAAAATCCTTACTGAAATCAGTGTAAATAACATCAGTGTGAAGATTTTCCTGAAAACCTTTTATAACAAAGGATGTCAGCTCAAGTAAATTTGTCGTAGTTGTGCGACGTTTTATAAATCCGTGCTGAGAAGGCGATATGACGGATCTACAGAAATGTTGCAAGTGAGGAGTTAAAACATTCTCGAAGAATTATGGTATAGCCGACAATTTAGATATACCTCTATAATTGCTTGCATCAGACTTACTGCCAGTTTACTTCTTAAACAAGGGAATGATAAAAGATTCCTTCCAAATGGAAGGAAAGGATGAAGTATCTAAGGACAGCGAAAATAGTTTGAGCAATGGCTTACTTAAGAAGTTGGCATAGAACCGAAGTACAAAAGCGGGAACACCGTCGGGACCTGGTGAAAAAAACTGGTTTAACCAAGTGAAGTTTCGTTTAAAATAGGGGTGAAGATACCATTTGAGCAAGGAATGTTGTATGGATAAAAATAAATCTTTTGTGAAGTAGGTGAATACGTGGTTTGAAAAAACCTAGCAAACATGCCAGGCCACGGCTTGGTCGGTATCTGCAGTGTTATTTTCAAATGACAACTTTGAGGGAAAGAGAGAAGATTTACACATCATTTTAACAAAACTATAAAACTGTTTAGGGTTCTCAAGGAACTGAGACCTACAACGAGCTAAATAGTTTTTGTAACACTTCGCATTAAGGACCGCAGGTGGCTTACTCGAGCATGTCAGATTGAAAAGCGGTACACAAATATCAAAAAAAGAGTCAAAGGTCTTTTAAAATATGCTTACCGCTACTGAAATATCAGTTGTCGAGTAAAGCTCTGAGTCGCAGTTGGAAACTAAAAAGTTCAATAATACAAAGTCTGCTTTTTTAAAGCAGCGTTTAGGTTTACAAAGTTTTTTTTTTTCATATATAACAAAACATACGCCTAAACCAAAAGTAGCTTCAACAAGTCGGAAAGGCTACAGTCGAGCTGACTCGACTGTAATATACCCGCTACAATTCTTCGGAAAAACACGTGCCAAATGTGAACAATGCGTTCTTGCTTTTTATTTCTTTCCGTCTCTAATTTGTTTTGCCTATGCAAGTTCCACTCGATTCTTATTGGATATTGCCCATTGCTTTTATTACTTTGCAGTTATAAATTATGCATGTGTGAAAGAGACGCCTATACATACATACATATATGCTGCCTCACAATACATCTCAACATATCTAATTAGATTTGTCGTTTGTTTTTTGTGTTGCTGCTCAATGTCTCTTTCGATTCTAAGTGGCTTAAATATACTAAAAATTTATTTTGAATTTTGCAACACACTATAAAATAAAAAAAAATATAAGATACAAAAAAAATAAATATAAGTCGCCGCGGCACGCAGGAGTTGAACTCCTCTCGCTTAACAGTCAACTACCATCACCACTCGACCACTGCATTTCTTACGCAATGACCGATAAAATTGCACTATGAATATTGAAATTGAAATAAAAAATGATTGCTGTAGAGCTATATTTGCAGCAACAATCAATTTTTTTTTGATTTATGGGGGCGGATGGAGGCGTGGCAAAAATCGAAAATAAACTTGATCTGCGTGCAGAATTAACACATATTGTCTCCAAATTTGGTAGCTCTAGCTCTTATAATAGCTGAGATCTAGGTTTTCATACGGACGGACAGACAGACAGACGGACAGACGGACATGGCTGTTCATGCTGATTCAGAATATATATACTTTATGGGGTCGGAGATTTCTCCTTCTGCCTGTTACAAACATTTTCGGTTGGCACAAAGTTATAATACCCTTATACTCTTCGAGTAGCGGGTATAAAAATGGAATGATACGAATCTTCTGGTAAAGAAATGGGTTGAGTCCTTATTAGAAACATCCTAGATGGATCAGATGCGAAGCATAAATCCAACGATCCGTTTTTAATGTTTTTGACATGATTGTCCTGCGACAATGACATATCAAACAGACCGTCAAATAGGTCATGCTGCCGAAAAGGCAATAAATATGTGTCATCAACATTTGGTGTCCTGTCTTATTCAGGAATATTAAAGTCACCAAGGACTATAAAATGATCCCTGTCTGATAACAGGTTGCAAACAGTCTTTATTACGGCGGAAGATATGAAGAGGTTATAAAAAAGAAACAACCGTAGAAGTGTAATTTTACACAAATAAATTCAATATTATGTTAAACCTCCAGTTGAAAAAGTTCCGATGGCAAAGGCAAAGAATCCACAGCGGACTTATCGGAAATTTTGAGGGACACCATTTGCACACACTTGTTGGTAGCTTTCTCTGACAACGATGATCTTGTCACCATGGGAGTAGCGAACGACATTACCGGCTGAGTTACAGGAGTGCATGGCTGGTCAATGAGAGGGGGAGGAATGACAGCAGGCAAAGGCTTACATGAGCAGATTTCTTACGCTTGGGCGACTCATTTAAACTATTAAACGAGTTGTCCACCGCTGAGAACTGATCGGAAAGTTTTCGAAAACTGCAAAACAGTTCCTGCCTTTGTCTGCCGCATGAACGACATCATATCGTTCTCCGCCTCCCGACACATGTCACAAATGTAGCGCAAAAGGGTGCGCTTAAATTGTATATGCGATTATTAAGCAAGTAGTAAAGTTTTGACTTTTTACTTCTACATACACATAGATATATTCGAGGTATGTTCAAAAATTTCGCGAATTTTATGTTTTTTTCAAAAATTATTTTTTTATTCGTGAATATCTATTACCCTTCAAAGTAATCCCCATGAGATAGTCTGCACTTGTGCCAACGGTTTTTTCGAATCTTCGAAGCACTTCAAAAAAATCATTTTTTTTTTTATCTTGTTCAGCTCCTCCATTGACACCGACATTATCTCGTCAATCGTAGCGTAACCAGATCTGGGGAATACGGTGGCTGCGGGATCATTAGTGTGTTGTTTTTGGCCAAAAAGTCCCGCACAAACAACGATGTGTGAGCAGGGGTGTTATCGTGGTGCAAAAGCCAATTTTTGTTCTTCCACAAATCCGAGCGTTTCTGCAGGATTGCTTCGCGCAAATTGCGCATAACTTGCAGGTAATATTCCTTATTGACCGTTCTACCATGTGGTAAGATCTGATGATGCACCACGCCCCTGCAATCGAAGAAAACTGTCAGCAAAACTTTCACATTCGACCGAACTTGGCGCGCTTTTTTCGGTCTTGGTTCGTGCGGCAGCTTCCATTAAGATGATTGAGCTTTGGTTTCCACGTCATAACCATAAATCCACGATTCGTCACCAGTTATGACCCTCTGGAGCAAATTTGGGTCATCGCGGACAGAGTCCAACATCTCTTTAGCAATGTTCATGCGATGCTGTTTTTGGTCGCAATTGAGCAATTTTGGTAAGAATTTCGCAGCGACCCGTTTCATACACAAATCATTGATAAGAATCGAATGGCACGAGCCAATCAATATGTTTAGGTCCTCAGCAACTTCTCTAACAGTGATTCGACGATTGGTCAATACCATTTTCTCCACTTCATTAATTTTTTCGTATGTTGTTGAAGTGCTCGGGGGTCCGGCGCGCTCTTCGTCATTCACATCTTCCTCGGCCTTCTGAGAACATTTTGTACCACCTATAAACGTTGCTTCGGTCCAAGGTAGCTTCTCCGTATGCCACAGCCAAAATTCCCGCGACCAGACTACGTTTGGCAGAAACTCTAACGGTTGTCTGCCGCGCATCAAAAGCATAGAAAAGGCGCGTGCCAAGCAGAAACACGAAATTGCTAGAAATGTCGTTAAATTTAAATGATCTGCGACATATACATATTGCTGGCAAATGCCAAAGAAAGATAAGTCGATAGTTGCTTGACGCACATGCAGATTTTCTGATCACACCGTTAGACTCTATGATGAGTTAGGTAAATTGTTTGTACGAGTGAATGCCCATACAAGTGGCAATACATACATACACATGCATACACAACACATGAAGCGCACCAAGCTGAGTGCCACCGAAAAAGGGGTCTTCCACTTCCCGGCCATAGTACCCTTACGCACAGTTTGGATGAAACTCGCTTTGCTGGCGCATACTACCTTGCATATTCAAAGCATGAAAAGGCGGTAAGCAAGAAACTCAACCGCAATCAAAAAAGCAAGCTGGCGGCCGTGAACAGCGAACGGGCGAGCTGTTGAAAATAAGCAAAGGATCAATGCGAAACAAAGGCTGCATGTAGTGTGGAGTCCATGTTATGAACCAAAAAAATTGGCCAATTATGTCTACTCCCTGTGGGTAACCCAACGGATGAGTCATGAGCGAGTGGTTTTGCAAAAACCTTTAAGCAACAGACTATGCAGAAAGCTTAAAAAACTTTTAACAGAAAGATTAATGGGGGCTATGAGCGCGGGTATATATGCTTCACACGCTCCTTCCAATGTTTTTGGTACTGTCCCTTATGCGAGACGCACGATGTGATAGTCTATTGCGATCCCGTTTGCGCAATTTATTCAATTTGCTGGTGGTGATACGCATGATGTGATCTATCTATTGCGCGCTCGCTCTTCTGCTTCCACGCTATTTCAGTTGGCATTGATTTGCCTTGCGTTGCTTTGCTTTGTACTTTTGCTTCGATTAGCGCTAGAATGTAAAGGAACTTCTTTTTTTTTGCTGAGGTCCTGATCGTTCACTTGGCGTTGCCTTGCTTGAGAAGTGCAAAAGAGCAAAAGGGTGCAAATAATTCATCTGCTGTAGTACCCTTACGCATATTTTGCACTAAATGTGCCTTGAATATGCATTCTGCCTAGCAAATTGCAAGTGCCGGGTCATGAGGACAGCCAGCTCGCAGCCAAAATCAAAAATCAAGCGAGTTCCCCAAATTGGCATACGGGCAAGCTATTGAAAATGGGCAACGCTGCAAGACAAGGCATGTAGCAAATATGAGAGATTCAAATTATCCCAAACAATCGGGTTTAGAAAAGAGACAGAAGAGAATTAAAGAGGCAACTATATTATAATGAGCGGAGAAACCTATACCGAGTTGCAAATTCCATAAACCGCGGGAGGTGAGGAGTTCTGCAAAGTCTGTTGTTTAAAAGTCGTTGGTTTTTGGAGGCAAAACGGACTATTAATGTAATAGATCGCACTGTATTTGGTGTACCCAAATGAAAATTCCCTCGCGGCGTGACTAATCCAGCGTTAGTCGGCCGTTTTACAGGGGGCATACGGTACGAGTGTACACACATACATATTAGCTTGCTGCAATTTAATGTTGCTTATGCTTCGGTATGAATTGGGGTAGTTCTAAATGAATTAATTATTATATAAATAATATTATAAAGGCTAATGATTGCAATAATTGTAATATTATTATAATTACAATTATTATATTACTCCACATAAAATAGAGTTCTAGTAGTTGTCAATTTAATGCACATTAGTTATGTCTATTTATAGAATGAGTGTGTATTATAAATTAATATTTATATTATTTGTAAACACAATCAAAACACCCTGCACACTTTCCTCCCTTTGGTGACGCTGGCGGCTAATAGACAAATACTAGCATTTATGTTATTATTATTGTCAATTTAATTATTAATTCAATTATTTAAGTTGTAATATTGGCTAAACCATTTCCACTTTACTTTCACACAACACAATTTAATTTTCAACCTTAGTTTCTTCTCGATATTTTGGTTTAAGTTGTTGTTTGAGCCTCCTTTTTTTGCCGTTTACTGTACATTTTCAAAGTTTCAAAATTAAATATAAAAAAAAATAATAGAAGCGTCCGACTAATAATTCTTTTCACCTAAATTCATGATAAATAGAGCACTATAAAATGTAAAAAATTCTCCTGAATCCAAATTCACTCAAGTTACGACTTCTCCGCGTCGGATTCTGGTTCAGACAAATTTATTACAATCAACGCGATTAACGATGAGCCCTGTCTCTAGACAATTACTGTCAGAAAAGATTTTTCTTGCAATGCTCATATTTCCGTCAATTGTGTGCGCATCGACTTGAAATTTAAAAGATGTATTATCAGATTATGCTTCGCATATGCAAAACAAATTTGTGTTTAATTTTCAAGTTACAAGTGTTGGTAAGCCTTTAATTAATCAAGCTTGAGAATTTCGTGTTAATAAGTAATTTATTTGGTGTATCCATTTTCTAATAAACTCCTTTATTCTTCGGTGACCGTGACGCCATTTATCTCAACAAAACGTGCATGAATTCCTCTATATATAAATCGTTTAGTTGCATCAATATCTAGGCGTGGCGTTGTTTTGGAGTCTGTGATCTTCTTTTCACGAGCGAGTAATTCTTTTGCTCTACCCAAATCATGTAAAATATAGTGCTGCAAAACGATGTTGAATAGAGGACAATAGTAAATTATACATGCATATGAACACGCATTGTCTGAGCATTTATACCTTCGACAAATCAGACCCCTGTAGTTTTAAAAACATCCAGAACAATGTGCTGTTCGCGTAGGCTATATATGTATCCAATTTAATTTGCTCATTAGTTAACAAATTTTTGGAATCACGTGCTTCCACCACAAAGTTCAAGTCATTTTCCAAAATATCTAGGCTTGTCGAAAAATTGTTAAAAATATAAGATATTTGATCATTTTTTAGTTGTTCATTAAAATAAGCAATCTCCTGATTCTTTCCGTTGGATTCTTTTGTTCTAATCTTCATTTCGTCATTTCCAAACAGTAATTTTTATAGAAGCAAAATATTGACTTATATTCGCAGGTAGGGTTGTAAAAACTATATTAAATTATTCGTATATCGATATTTTTAAACAAGGAATCGATATTTCACTGTACTTTTCATAGAAAAGCTTTTCAAGACATTGCAGTGTTTAGTTACGGTTAAATAACCTCAATTTGAAAACTGAGATGGGACATTGGGTTGATCAGCTCATTCGCAGCTTTTCGTTTTGTTTTCGCCGTCCTTCGCATTTTCAGCTGCGCCATCTTCCATCTTCTTTACGTTGGAATGTTTTGGTGTTGAATTGCCTTGCTACTCTTTTCGCATCCATGTGCACACACACTCCATCCATGTGAATGTTTTGCTTTGGTTTGGTGGTTTGGTGTGTTTGCCCTTACAATTGACAATACATTTATACGCATGCATACACAATGCAAGAAAAGCACCAAACTGAGTAACAGCGAAAAAGTTCTAGGCTGAGAGCTGCAAAATTCACATTTTTTTTGACTCGCTTCAAACCAGAAATTTATACATCATATTCAGATTACTAAATAAATAGCGGC
Source organism: Zaprionus inermis (assembly GCA_018151445.1). Lineage (NCBI taxonomy): Eukaryota > Metazoa > Arthropoda > Insecta > Diptera > Drosophilidae > Zaprionus > Zaprionus inermis. The sequence goes on along the minus strand of JAECXD010001540.1, from coordinate 91,034 downwards.
GATAATCTGATCTGAATTGTTCAACAAGTCTTGTTCAATTCGCGTCATATGAAGCATACGGCCGATGATCTGAAAGCATGTTATGCGTCAACCCTCGCGTGAGCGAGGCATGTATGTTATGCGCAATGATCGAAAACTGACTGACCCAATCTCTTTTCACAAAATCAGAATTATGCGTAGTTCTTAACTATACATGCAATACCAACACATTTTGAAGACTTATTCTAGTCTCTTCCTGATCTATCACACGTCCTCGTGTGCTAACAATCCCTTAATATCGATCATCGTTATTAATTTATTATAACCTTTTTTTCTTTTCAAACAAAAAGTAACAGAATCTTTCAAAGGCTTATTCTCCTTTTTTTCCAAAATATAAAGTTATTCTTCATTCTTTATTACTTTAAAGCAAACCAACAGAAATATTTTAAACATTTCATTTATTACATTTAAGCCATGAGATTCGGATTACCATCAACTTTCAATCAATCAATCATAATTTTATATTCGTCACACATAAATCGTTAACGTTCTTGATTTTCAATACATTTTTCTACTAGCGCACAGTTTTTGAAACCGGCCAGTCCATCTTTTGTTAGCCTAGCTCACAGCTTACAACTCGACAATCCGGATAACATACGTGACACCCAGTTGACGCAGTCTATAAGCCGGCCAACTAACTCACACCACCAACCGTTACCAAATTTAAACTTAACTGCAACAAAATGGCGAACCACATAATTGGAGAAAGTCGTATTTGGAATAGGTCCGGAGGTTTTCAAATTCTTAAGATCACAGCCCACACTGGCTTGATCACTGGCGTCTTCTGCGCTTTCATCTTCAAACACTGGTAATCCTCTTCTCAGGTATACATCGCAAAGATTCATGAGAATATTTATAATTTCGGTTATTATTTAATGCTTTGAGTTTATATCGATCTCCTGGTAATACTTCGGCCACTACACCTTTAAAGTTAGTCTAGTTTGGTCTGGTAACGCTCTTCATTTTTAAGCAAAACATGGTCTCCTACCTTGTGTCTTACAATAGAAGCTTTATTTTTATCGAATCTAGCTTTATCAATTTTGGCATTCTTTTCCATGTTACGTTTTGCCATTTCTCTAACTGAGCCAACATCAACAATATTTTCTTCATTTACAACAGGTGTAAGACCAAATGGCCTTGCTTCTTTGCCTATAAGTATCTCTAATGGACTGACTTTAGTAACTCTATTGGGTGTGCTATTAAGAGCCAGCTGAATCTCATCTAAACAAGAAAGCAAGGCTACCTTCGGCTTGCCGAAGGTTTCATACCCTTGCAGTTATACAAAATATAAAATATATTTGGATTGCTGATAGTTTCTGTGGTATTTATTGAACAATTATAACAGTACAGGAAGTCGAGATTTTTACCTGATTAAGGCTATGAATCAAACACCTGCTTCGAAAAAAAATAATTCTACCTTTTTAATGTTTTTGTATATACCTGGATTTCTTATATACTTAACACAAAATGTTATGAGGAAATGTCTTTGTGTTGTAAAGGATCTGTTGGTCATAAAATCTAAATTTGGAAAGTTCTCATTCAAAAATGCGTTTGACAGCTATATGATTTTTTGTTTAACAGCTATATATAATAGTACTCAGATTTCCATAAAATTACAACATGAACCTTCATTAGGCTGATCGTAGATCGTTATAAGTTATTAAAGTTCGATTTCGAACTTTATTATTTGGGACACACTTTGATTTGGATATGGTAAGCCTGATAGCTATATCTTGGAATATAACGAAAATCGGCCGATAGGCTCCATGACAGCTATACGATATTTCAGTCTGATCTGGCCCGTTCCGACTTATTTAAAGAGGGCAGAAATATGAAGCTTGTGAGCAAAGTTTATTGAAGATAGCTGTGGGACTAATTTGCGTTGCAACAGACAGACGGACTGACTGATTGTTCCTATAACAGCTATAAAATATAAACGTCTGAGATATTTAAATGGAAAAACTAAGGGCGGGTTACTGTATAACATTAAAAAGTATTGATAATGTGCGGTATTTCCAAAAACAAAACAGGTTTGCATACAAAAACACTGAATTCAGCCGATTGTTCCTATGGCAGCTATATGTTATAGTGGTCCGATTAATATAATTTTGATATAATTTTGACAGCACATTAAGAACGAAATAAGAATAGGATTTGCCAAATCTTGTTGCAATATCTTGAAAAACAACAAAAATCGGCCGATAGCTTCTATGACAGCTATACGATATATCGGTCCGATCTGGCTCGTTCCGACTTATTTACAGCCTACAGCAATAAGAAGCTTGTATGCCAAGTTTCATGAAGATAGCTCAAAAACTGAGAGAACTGTTTCGACTCCTCTGGTGATGCTGATTCAGAATATATATACTTTATAGGGTCGGAGATGTCTCCTAAGGTGCGTTGCAAATTTCTGGCTAAAATTAATATACCCTCTGCAAGGGTATAAAAATCCTGCCAAAATACTGGGCCAGTTTCAACCGCAGTCAGCATGGACTTTAGAGTACTCATGACTCGCTCCACTTGGCCATTGGCACGAATAGCACCTGTGGCAATTAAATGTAAATCCATTTTCTGTGCTGAGCAGAAATCACGGAATGCTAAACTAGCAAAACTACGACCTTGATCAGCGATAAGTCGGGAGGGGACACCGAATAATGAAATAACAGACCTCACTGCCTTAATGCTACTATCAGTGTCTAACTTCGTAGTATGAGAGAGATAGAAAAATTTGGTAAATGCGTCTATCAACACAACCTGTAATATCCACATGATGTCGATTTTAGGAATGAGATCGAGTTCGGATTGTATTTTGCCAGACGGAGTTTTTAACAATCTACAAGTGATACAATTGTCCACAAATTGGCGAACATATTTAAACATTTTATCGAACCAATAGAACCCGTACATTTTCTCAAGAGTTTTCTCCCACCCGAAATGCATAATCGACTCGTGTACGTTGTTGACAGCGGACCACATAAACTGCTTTGGGAATATGGGCAGAGTCTTTCCATTTCTTAAATTTTTCGGTATAGAGTTCCAGACCGGATTTCGTAAGTTTTGGCGGACAATTCATCATACACAATTTAGAGATAATAGAAGAAGTTTCTTCTTCTCTTTGCTTGTTCAGCCAACAATCAGTTGTCGGATATTTCTGTCAGATTGGTATATCTTCCGACTACGCCTATGGAATTCTTGACAATTTTTGGAACCGGATTCCGAGAGAGAAAGTCAACATGAGCCATACGCTCACCTGGTCTATACTGAATATAAAATTCAAAAGATTGCAAGTACGACCACCACCTATGAACTCTAGGGGTCAATTCTACCTTTGTACGAGAGGCTTAAGCGAATTGCAGTCAGTAAACACAACAAAATGACGGCCATGCTAGTAATGACGAAAGTGTTTTATAGAATTGTAGACAACAAGTGTCTCCAGTCCACATGAATGGTAACGTGATTCTGCTGAAGATATCGTCTTGCTAAAATATTCGATAACTCGGGGCTTCTGTTCAATTCGGTGCAGCAAAATAGCGCCGTAGCCGACAGAGCTCGCGTCTGTGTAGAGCTCGATAAAAAATTGCGGGTTGAATATAGTAAGGACGGGTTCATTAGTTAAAGTAGATATTACTTTTGCTCATGCTCCAATTCCCACAAAAATGACTTGCTCCTTGATGAGTGAACACTCGGCTCCAGAATCAAAACAAAATTGAAACGACTCAACAGATTGCGAAAACGTTCCTACAGGCTCAAAAACGGTACAGATGTTGACTTCTTTTACAATGTTGTTTTTGCTAGACGACGAACGCTCCTGACGATCAGGACATATTGTACAGATGTGTCCAGTTTTTCCGCAGTTGAAACAAGTCAAAGTAGACCGCTCTTTTCGTGATGGTTGCTTACCAGGTTGCTGAACGTGCACTGCCTACAGCAATAAGAAGCTTGTGTGCCAAGTTTCATGAAGATAGCTCAAAAACTGAGAGACTAGTTTGCGTTGCAACAGACGGACGGACGGACGGACAGACGGACATCCATTTTTCGACTCCTCTGGTGATGCTGATTCAGAATATATCTACTTTATAGGGTCGGAGATGTCTCCTAAGGTGCGTTGCAAACTTCTGGCTAAAATTAATATACCCTCTGCAAGGGTATAAAAATAGAAGCGTCCGTAATTCTTTTCACCTAAATTCATGATAAATCGAGCACTATAAAATGTAAAAAATTCTCATGACTCCAAATTCACTCAAATTACGACTTCTCCGCGGCGGATTCTGATTCAGACAAATTTATTACAATCAACGCGATTAACGATGAGCCCAGTCCCTAGACAATTACCGTCAGAAAAGATTTTTCTTGCAATGCTCATATTTCCGTCAATTGTGTGCGCATCGACTTGAAATTTAAAAGATGTATTATGAGATTATGCTTCGCATATGCAAAACAAATTTGTGTTTAATTTTCAAGTTACAAGTGTTGGTAAGCCTTTAATTAATCAAGCTTGAGAATTTCGTGTTAATAAGTAATTTATTTGGTGTATCCATTTTCTAATAAACTCCTTTTATTCTTCGGTGACCGTGACGCCATTTATCTCAACAAAACGTGCATGAATTCCTCTATATATAAATCGTTTAGTTGCATCAATATCTAGGCGTGGCGTTGTTTTGGAGTCTGTGATCTTCTTTTCACGAGCGAGTAATTCTTTTGCTCTACCCAAATCATGTAAAATATAGTGCTGCAAAACGATGTTGAATAGAGGGACAATAGTAAATTATACATGCATATGAACACGCATTGTCTGAGCATTTATACCTTCGACAAATCAGACCCCTGTAGTTTTAAAAACATCCAGAACAATGTGCTGTTCGCGTAGGCTATATATGTATCCAATTTAATTTGCTCATTAGTTAACAAATTTTTGGAATCACGTGCTTCCACCACAAAGTTCAAGTCATTTTCCAAAATATCTAGGCTTGTCGAAAAATTGTTAAAAATATAAGATATTTGATCATTTTTTAGTTGTTCATTAAAATAAGCAATCTCCTGATTCTTTCCGTTGGATTCTTTTGTTCTAATCTTCATTTCGTCATTTCCAAACAGTAATTTTTATAGAAGCAAAATATTGACTTATATTCGCAGGTAGGGTTGTAAAAACTATATTAAATTATTCGTATATCGATATTTTTAAACAAGGAAACGATATTTCACTGTACTTTTCATAGAAAAACTTTTCAAGACATTGCAGTGTTTAGTTACGGTTAAATAACCTCAATTTGAAAACTGAGATGGGACATTGGGTTGATCAGCTCATTCGCAGCTTTTCGTTTTGTTTTCACCGTCCTTCGCATTTTCAGCTGCGCCATCTTCCATCTTCTTGACGTTGGAATGTTTTGGCGTTGAATTGCCTTGCTACTCTTTTCGCATCCATGTGCACACACACTCCATCCATGTGAATGTTTTGCTTTGGTTTTCATTGACGTTGCTTCGCTTTGCTAGATTTGCTTTGCCTCGTCATGCCCCTTGCATTAATTTGGCTAGCTTTGCTTATTGATGTCAAAGTGAGCGAAATGTAATGTAATGGGTACTTATCACTTTTTCGAATGTATAAATAAATAATGTAAATATTAATTTATTAAACGCGCACAGTCCAGAAATTTACCTAATTAATATACATTAAATTGACAGCTGCTAGAAATATATTTTATGTGAACTCATATAAAATATTGTATTAATAATAATATTTAAATTATTGCAATCATTAGCATTTATAATATTATTTATATAATAACTAATTCATGTGTTAATCACAATTTTTTATTAGAACTACCCCAATTAAGAGTGTGTGCGACGTATTCATACCGAAGAATAGAAGCATAAGCACCCGTCAGTTGTCTGCAAGCGTATACACATTTATATGAATGTGTGTTTGCCCCTACAATTGACAATACATTTATACGCATGCATACACAATGCAAGAAAGGCACCAAACTGAGTAACAGCGAACAAGTTCTAGGCTGAGAGCTGCAAAATTCACATTTTTCTTGACTCGCTTCAAACCAGAAATTTATATATCATATTCAGTTTACTAAATAAATAGCGGCGATAATCTGATCTGAATTGTTCAACAAGTCTTGTTCAATTGACGTCATATGAAGCATACGGCCGATGATCTGAAAGCATGTTATGCGTCAACCCTCGCGTGAGCGAGGCATGTCTGTTATGCGCAATGATCGAAAACTGACTGACCCAATCTCTTTTCACAAAATCAGAATTATGCGTAGTTCTTAACTGCACATGCAATACCAACACATTTTGGAGACTTATTCTAGTCCGCATACACCAATACTAATACGCAATACCAATACACAGCATTTTTCTGTATGCTTCTCGTTTTCGTGCAGACATCTACTTTCTCCCGCTCCTACCCGCGACCAGACTACGTTCGGCAGAAACTCTAACGGTTGTCTGCCGCGCATCAAAAGCATAGAAAAGGCGCCTGCATGGCGCGTGCCAAGCAGAAACACGAAATTGCTAGAAATGTCGATTGATCTGCGACATATATAAATAATATAATCACGGAAAAGGAACCGTATGTGTCCAAAATTCGTGGAGAGTTTATTATTTCTTAAGTCTTATTTTAACAAGTCGGAAAGGCTACAGTCGAGCTGACTCGACTGTGATATACCCGCTACAATTCTTCGGAAAAACACGTGCCAAATGTGAACAATGCGTTCTTGCTTTTTATTTCTTTCTGTCTCTAATTTGTTTTGCCTATGCAAGTTCCACTCGATTCTTATTGGATGTTGCCCATTGCTTTTATTACTTTGCAGTTATAAATTATATATGTTGCTGCTCAATGTCTCTTTCGATTCTAAGTGGCTTTAAATATACTAAAAATGTATTTTGAATTTTGTAACACACCATAAAATAAAAAAAAATATAAGATACAAAAAAAATAAATATAATTCGCCGCGGCACCCAGGAGTTGAACTCCGGACCTCTCGCTTAACAGTCAACTACCATCACCACTCGACCACTGCATTTCTAACGCAATGGCCAATAAAATTGCACTATGAATATTTTCGGTGCACATCATTAAAAAAAAAGTTGCCACATAATTTAAAAAAAAAGTTGCCACATAATTAAAAAAAGTTGTCTGCTGCTGGTGTTGAACTCGGGTACTAACATTAGGAAAAACCGACACAGGCACATGGCCACAAGGCAATACTATTTCTTGAATATCTTCCTTATTTATCGGCCGATCTTATTGAAACTTTCGCAACACGCCCGGATGGTGGTTTTTATCACATGGATAAAAAATGAATGCTGTAGAGCTATATTTGCAGCTATTATCGATTTATTATCGATTTTTGGGGGCGGATGGAGGCGTGGCAAAAATCCAAAATAAACTTGATCTGCGGGCATAATTAACACATATTGTCTCCAAATTTGGTAGCTCTAGCTCTTATAATAGCTGAGATCTAGGTTTTCATACGGACAGACAGACGGACAGACGGACAGACGGACAGACGGACAGACGGACATGGCTATATCGACTCGGCTGTTCATGCTGATTCAGAATATATATACTTTATGGGGTCGGAGATGTCTCCTTCTGCCTGTTACAAACATTTTCGGTTGGCACAAAGTTATAATACCCTTATACTCTTCGAGTAGCGGGTATAAAAATTGTTAAATTAAGTAGTAGTAAACTTCAAAATCAAGAAAATTTTTTTAAAAATAAATATGTTTTCTTTGACTAAGAATCTTTGTTTATATAAAATTCATATTAATTAACAAAACAAAAATATAAGCTATGTGTATTTCGATATCCAATTCGTATTGGTTTTTTTCGGTTATCGGGAGTGAACATGAAGCAAACAGATGATTGATGCAATATGAACAGTTTTTGCTTCAGTAGTGAACATTTTTCATATGTACGCACTTGAAGCTATGATCGGAAAGGCGCAAATATTCACTCATTGATTGGGTCAGAACATTTTTCGAGTGACCCGAAGCAGTTCTCTGGTAAGCACATGCTCGCATAGCGTAATATGCTTTGCATGTGAAATTTAGCAACTGAGCGAGCGAGGATGACTTCTAATGTTTTAGTATTTCTCTTGTTCTTCTTACTATCGCGCATTTTACTATTGCTATTAATAATATTGTATAGAATATTATAATTTCTAAAAACAATTAAAAAAAAGTAAAGCGACGCTTCAACTCCAGGGAATTTGAGTGACTTCTACATAGGGCATCGCTACATGGCGACCGTGGTAGGATTGCAATACTGTGCACATGTTCGAAAAGGGTGTACAATGTGAAAGGGTGTACAATGTGAACGCTACAAAGAGCTTTAAAATGAATTATAAATTATATAATATTAGCATATGTACATGTAAAACATAAATTTAATACAATTGTAATATTGAACGAACATTTTTTGCCCGATAAGAAAGCAAACCAGTATCTACAAAAATAGGTACGAAAAAATGTTAAAATTTAAAGTAAAGTATGTAACAGATTAGATGATTTGGAAAACATAATGCCAATATTTATATACACATATATATATATATATATATATCACGCACTTGTCTCAGGATTATCAAATTACTCCTATTTTTATGGGACTCTTTTCACGAGGTAATAAAAATTTACACTCACTCTCTCAAAGACACTTCGCTCTTTGGTGACTTCCTCTCTTAAAGACACTTCGCTCTTTAGCGACTTCAATTCACTATTCAAACGCCAACGCGTCCCCATAGCTTAGTTCAGTTCTGAGTATACTATCAACTGCGATAGTACCGCTAAAGCCCACTTCAACTTCGAATTCCATTGCCCAACTAAGTGACAATCCAAAGGCTTTAGTTCTTCCTCTTTGGAAGTAAATAAAAAGTGTTAATAAAATAAACGCCTGCTGTGTTTTTTTACTAACCCGCAGTCTTGAATCCGTTATTATATATATATAATATATATATATAGTGACTCGGGTAATGAAGTTTTATTATTTCCGTTGGCTTGAATGTTTGGGCTAGCTATTGTCGCCAAGTGATCGAATTTGAATTGGGGGAGAATTGTTTATCGTTAGGATTTTAAACAGTCGGTGGATAATTATTTGTTATTGTTCTAGAGTCAGCGTTTTGGTTTGCGATATGTGGGAATTATCTTTGTACTTTGAATTGTACTTTTGAAGCATGGGGTGAACATGACACTAGGCGCGTGTTTAAATGGCCAAAGTTAATCGAAGGGCTCTCGTTCTTTGATTACATTTTGTACTTACATTTTAATGTGCGTATGGAGCTTTGTGAGCTTTACAATAGTGTCTTTGTTATATTCTAATAAACAATTGGCTGGTTTTAAGTGTATGATAGGTGTTGAATGGATATGTTACTATATAAGATAACACATAACTCTAGCCGATGCGCAAGGCGTCTCCAATTACGACTTGCCAGTGGAATTGCTGGCTCAGCATGAGAGTCCGTAGCTTTGGTCAACAATGTTGAGCCACATCCGCTATGCCGACGGATCCGCTGCGTGAAGTGCAGTGTCAGCGTTCTCACGCTAAAGAGGCAGGAGCAGCGATAGCAGCAGCGGGAGCAGCAGCAACAGCACCAGCAGCGGCGACAGCGGCGTTGGTTAGGGCCTTAGCTTTAGCGTAGAATTGATATAAGAATTCAGATTTAATGCAACACCGAAAAAAGCATGACGTGCCTTCAATAAACGGTTATAATTTATTTCTCGTTAAATTACTTGCCGCCTCAGTCGACCGGTAGTTAAACCGTTCTTAACTCTATTGCTGCGGCCAGCTTGGACTCGAACAGCTAAGCAAAAGTTAACTTAAAATAACTAACGTTATTAATTAGCGCCCAACGGTGAAGATCCTACAGAGTGATCACTATTCTATAATCAATATCAAACAATATCCTAAGTGAAAATAAATAATATTCTACATCGCACCAAAATCATGTAAGTGAGCTGATTATTGACTTCATTTTGATAAAGTTTCTTGAAAATTTTTTTATTTTTTCTAAGTGAATAATAAATAAATTTTGCCAAACAAATTAAAATATTCTCTGCATGCGAATACCAATTCTTTGTGGTTTGTTACTTTGTTTTTGGTCTCAAGAATCAAGTCGTCTTCAAGCGACGGCATATCAGATTACAGACGTTTGTCTGTTTGTGTTTACCTCATCCTTTGCTGGCATTCAAGTGCACAAAGAAATAAGTGTAGTATCAGCTAAGAGTATAGTAGAGTACATTAGCGCATTGAGTCAAGTAACTTACAATAGTTTTGGTTTATTTTTCTATGATTTTTTACTCATATTGTCACAGTTATAGTCTTAGGACGTTTTTACACAGACATTTTCATTCTGTCCGTTTTACTGCCTTCTCTTGGCTTACTATTAACGCAGAGGAGTTGGGAAAGGGAGCTCGCCTCGACGAAGACATCGAGTGTGACTTCGAATCCTACACAAAATTAGACGTATGAGTTCAGACGACAAACAAGACCTAGATCGAATTTGCAATTTTAGCAGCAACGACAGTATTTTTTTGCAACTCCAGTGTGCAAAACCGAACACCATGATGAACAGTCCCAGAACAGTTTGATGCCGCTATAGACATCGTGATCCAAAACGCCCTACGAATGCAAGCAGAAAGATGGAACCTAACTATCTTACAATACTATGACGAAGTAGAAAAGAAGTTAACCTTGTTGATCAATAAGGTTAACATGACCTACGAAACCACACTCGCGCAGGGTATGTACGAAAAATGCAGTGGCGACGCCATGAGAGTATTCATCTCCGACTTGAAGCGAAATTTAACCGACGTTTTGTTCTCGACAAACCCTTTTAATTTGCCCACCGCCCTTCCATTAGCCCAAGAAATTGAGGCTAACCACGACCGGTACGCTTTCGCGTCTAGTTACGCCAGAGGTCAGGAAGAAAAGGCCCATAAGCAAGAGCACAGGTCCAATGGGGAGCATAAGAACCCCCAGAAGCAAGGTGGGCGTTCACAGCCCATGTCCCCGCACTATAAAAAGCAGCAGGAAATAGGCCAGGCAGAGACTCGCCCGAACCTATAGACGTAGACTCCTCATCCAAGTTTAGACAGACAACCGCTTACCAGAATCCAAGCGGTGCTGGAAGGAGCAACGGTCAAGCTTCAAACCGTTCGGCTTCAGAGCGCACTTCTATGCAAAAAGACGACAAAGAGTCGACCACATTGCTGCAGAGACTACGCAAGCACAGGCAGCCTACACTAAGGCGGCCACTAAAGAGGTCGATCAACTGGAGTCCGAGAGCTAGGCGGCGTCAGACAACGATTTTAAGTTTTTAGGGCAAAGTCCCTCGTGTCATTCATTTGGCGTACAATAGCAGGGGTTGACAACAAGTTTTTAATCGGCACGGGTGCCGCAAAGACCAACATCAAGCCCTGCGAGCAGTTGAAGGGCGTAACCCCGGGCGAGAAGCCGTTTACGGTTCACTCTATCCACGGCTCAAACCAGGTCGAACAGAAGTGCATTATGTCAGTTTTCGGTGCAAAACACCCTTTTTTCTTGTTAAACAGTTTATCAACATTTGATGGGAAAATTTTTTTTTTTGACGTTGATACAATGAATGTATAATCAAGTGGTCCGTGCAAAACCAAGTCGATGCTTGTTACGCGCGGATTCCAGACACATCGAACATCCATCGAACATCGCGAAATAGAGAACGCGGGCATGCCAAGATACCGAGATGGAAAAGAACTTCGAGGAAAGATTACTTAAATTCTAGATAGGTAAGACAGAATTTTAAATTTTAGGCATGCAACAGAGGAAGCGTTAGAAATAATAAAGTAAAGGTAATTATAGTCCAAACATAATACTCTAAACGGATCGTGAAGGGCATAGTTCGACCTACAATTTGGAGTTAGTGGTAAGTAATTACGTGTTAGTCTGCAACGGAGAGAAAAGTGTAACTGGCTAACCAGGTTAACACTGTTAATGTCACCTTGGATGAGGTTATTAATAAATACTATACCCAGCATGGTTCTACGATTAGATAGAGAAGGTAAGTTAAGTAGTAGAAGTCTACTGCCATAGGAAGAAACTCTTAAATGTGCATCCCGGTTAAGGCCTCGTAAGGCGAAACTTAAAATTTTTTTGTACAGATTCAATGCGGTTTTTGTGAGTAGTGTACTGGGGACACCATACGCATGATCCATATTCCAGAATTGGACGAACAAGTGAGGTGTCGAGGGTCTTTGTTACATAAGGTTCGTCAAACTCCTTAGACCATCTCTTAATCACACCCATGGCTTTATTGAAAACTTTCGGAAAACTTTAGTTTTCGGTCCAAACGGACCCCAAGATCATAAAGTAGAGTAATTCTTTTTAAGACACAACCACAAATAGGGTAGGAAACGTACTTTGGGCTGGCTGGATAGAATGTCAGCATGTATTTGGAGCTGTTCAGGTTTAAGAAATTTGCACAACACCAGGAATGAAAACTATTTAGGTCGGCTTGTAAGTAAGAGTGGCAGTAGTCATCTTTTAATTGATAACAAAGCTTTACATCGTCAGCATATATGAGAGTACGGCAGTTAACGAGAACTCTTTGGGTTCTGCCATTCAGATAACTCACAATCCAATTAAGAAATTTTTGGTGTGAAGCCTAAGAGGATGAGTTTATGTGCAAGAAGGGAATGAAGGGTCAAAAGCCCTACTGAATTCAGTGTTAATAACATCATCCGGATGAAAAAGTTCCGATTATATGGCGGAGCTTACTGCAATCAGAACTCCCCCACCACGTCGACTAGGTCGATCAAGCCTGTAGGTTGTATACTTACTTGGTAAAACTTAAAATTTCCGATTTTAACCAAGTTTCAGTAAACACTAAAACATGGGAGGTAAAAGAAAGGCTGTTTATGAATAAGTTAGTTAATTTGCTTTATAATCTTCTAACATTTTGGTATGTAAGAAGAAAAGTAGCACTTGGTGTTTTGCATTGTGTTTTTCAGTTGACGTTTCTTGGATTAACAGTGAAAGAGCTATCGGTTTTCGATTCTTTTTCTTGTTCGCCTCAAACTCTTTAACCATTACATGTTCTGGCCAAAATGTTGGAGAACATATAATACCTAGCAGTTCTGCCGGGACACTATTTTTTCCACTTTCAACTCGATAGCTTGTATTTTGGCTTGAATATAAGCCACTACATCTTGAGATGTAAGATCAGGGGCAAGCCGGGATACGAAAATTTGTTTCGTTAGTGGAACTCCTAACACCTTTTTAGGCTCCACGGGTATTACACCTGTGGGATAGTTCATAATCGGTAATCCGGAACGTGAACTTGCCTTAGGTATTTCTATAACCTGTGGTACAGGCAAAGAATCTACAGCGGAAACATCGGAAATTTTGTGTGACACCATTTGCACACACTCGTTGATAGCTTTCTTTGACACCGATGATCTCGTCACCATGGGAGTAGTGAAGGACATTACCGGCTGAGTTACAGGAGTGCATGGCTGGTCAATGAGAGGACGGGGAAAACACTTTCCGAAATCCTGTCTTTGTCTGCCGCATGAACGACATAATATCGTTCTACGCCTCACGACACATGTCACAACAGTAGCGCAAACCACTACGCTTGGCCACGGCGTTATCCATAGAGTCGGTGTGGCTTGGTTGAGCAACCGTCACCTGCTTTAGACAGGACTTTTTGTAGCAGATAACATCTTCCATTTTAAGGGGACTCTACTGTAGCCAAGAAAAACTACCGAAAAAACAAAAGCAAAATTGAAAGAAGAAAGAAAAAAATAAAATAAATGAGAGAGTATAGCGAGCCAAGAGCGCACGCAAAAGATATTGAGAGTAGGTGAGTGAGCGCGAGAGAGTGTTAGGCACACACACACTAAAAGATGTGATAGAGTTAAGTTGTTACTGTTATAGCTGCAACGAGAATTCAACAACAACAGACGAAAAAGAAGAGCACAATAAAAACAATTGCACTCTGAAAAGAGCAAACGAATTGACAATGGAAAAAAGTTTAGAATAAAAGTATAATTAGTAAACTACAAACCAGTGGGTAAAAACAGCAGGCATGCACTCACGATTGTGAACGGATATGTTGAAGTTAATTTTAAATTATAATTTTAAAGACAAGCGCCGATTGTTGCAATTATAAAATAAAAAGCGGGGAGCAGAAAAAAACGCGTCCGTTCACTTGGAAGAGTAAAGCTGTTGGTGAGATACAGGGTAGACGGCGTCTTTCTTGCAACTGAATTTGACTCTTGAAAAGGAAATTAGAATATGAATGCTATTTTCGGAGTGGAGGACCCTGATTTTGGAGGCTTCTATTAAGCTAACAATTGGGGTGTCTTGTTCTACAAGAGATTTCAAATCGGCATGTGGATTGTGGGATTTACTATGTTTGATTTGGCCAAAGTAATAGTGAGAATTAAATTTTAAATGTCTGTAAATAGCATCCTATTTCCTGCCAGAAGTGCTTCATATAAATGTGGATTGTCAACCAAGTCGCTCTTACGGGCATTGATCACCTTATTTATGGTGTCAGTTAACTTGTTTATCTGTTTTTGGGTTTGGGAATTTATGGTTATCTGCCTGGAATTAGACTCTACCAGTTGAGCCCTTGTGATCTTAATCTTTAGAAGGTTCTGTGGCATCGGGAGTACCCGCCACTACCTTTAAGGCTGTTCCTAGGAAATCTAGACTCCTAGCAATCCTATGGTGTACTTTGAGGACGGACAACAAAGTTCTAAGATGGTCAGTTTTTTTTTTTTTTTTTTTTTATTATTTTATTTATTAAGGTATACGGGGAGCTCTGTAAACCCCTTTGTGATCTTCGTTTCTATTCATTCAGCCCCTTTGGGCGCGCCGGCTAACTATAGTTAGCTATATCTAATTTACTACGATTTTAACTAAATTACAAACTGTCACCAATAAGCGTCATCATCTTCTGACTCTTATCCGAGGAGATCGGGAAATGAGATCCCTTGGTTGTCTTCTATTGAGCCTCCTTGGTGGGCGAGATCTGGTTAGAGCGCTGGCCAGTCGATTTCTATGGCGCTCCAGCCTGTCATGGTATCGACTCGAGTGCTGGTTAATTTCGACAAATACTGTAGCGAGTTTCAAGTCTCTGTACAGGTTGGTGTTTCGCACGAACCACTCGCAGCCGGTGATGAGTCTTGCGACCTTGTTCTGGATAACCTGTATCCTTTTGATTTGGCTGTCACATGCCAAGCCCCAGATTTGGCACCCGTACTTCAGGTTTGGTGCTATAATCTGTTTGTAAATAGTCAGCTTGTTGGAGAGTGACAATTTACTGCGCGAACAGAGTAGCCAGTAGTGCTTAGCCACCTTTGCACGTAGACGCGTTCTTATGTTAGTTACATGCTTGGCAAATGTGAGTCTGCGATCCAGAAGCACTCCAAGGTTGCTGCATTCGGCTGTGGTACGGGGGCTTCCTCGATATATATGGCCCGTGGCGTTCTCAGCTTAAGAGTATAGCAGACGTTGGTGGATTTATTGCTATTGATGCCAATGTTCCGAGAACCGATCTGCAAAGTTCTGGATACCATCGGCTGCTCCGTGCTCGCATCGGGACCTTTAGGTGACGCACACGTCATCGGCAAATGTGGCCAACATAAATGTCCCGTATAGGCTATCATCTGGCTGCGGCATGTCGTGGCTATACAGGCAGTAGAGCAGGGGGCCGAGGACACTACCTTGTGGTACTCCAGCTGCCACATTGTGCTCGATGGAAAGTGCTGAGTGAAAGCACACAGCGAATCGGCTTCCTTCCAGGTACGATTTCAGCAACCCGAAATATGGAGCAGGTAGCGTGTGCTTGATTTTTGCTAGCAGCCCAATATGCCACACTCGATCAAACGCTTCTCGAATGTCCAAGAAGAGGCTGTTGCAATATTCCTTATTATCGTAGGAAGTCAGAATTTGTTCGACGACCCGATGGAGCTGCTCGACAGTTCAGTGGCCAGCACGAAATCCGAACTGATGCTCAGGGGTAATCTCCTGGGCTTCCATGATCCTGACAATCCGGGCAGCGACCAGTCTCTCAAATACCTTCGAGATCGAAGGGAGGAGACTTATCGGCCGGTAGGAGGCGGGCTCCCTTTCCGCCTTGCCAGGTTTGTGGATCATAGAGATTATCCCGAGCTTCCACTGAGAAGGGAAGTAATGCAACCTCACAATAGCGTTGAATACCAACGCTATGTAGAGGATCGTGTGACTGGGCAGTGCCTTCAATGTGGCGTTGCAGATGACGTCATGACCTGGAGCTCTGTTGTTTTTCTGGCGCGCAATAACATCGGCTACCTCGCAGGGTTCGAACAGCGTGATTGGCAGATCCATTTGTAGCGCTTGGGTCAGCTGTTCCTGAGTTTCTTCAACCTGTAGCGGGTTTGCAAGATTGAATGGCTGAAATCGCTTGGCGAGGTGCGCAGCGAATACCTCCGCTTGTCCCAAGTCGGTCCTACAACACGTCCCGTTATTATCTACTAAGGGCGCCTTCCTCGTGTATCGCCTTTTGATAGCGCGCGTGGCCTTCCAGAGCGAGTGCGTCGCTTCGCTTTCGACTCCCGTGTTGGCAAGCCTTTCGTCGAACCATGCGGATTTGTGCAGCACCAATGCGCAGCGGAGTCTACTCAGCGCTCGATTCAATTCCATCTTATCCAGCGGGTGGCGGGACCTCATCCACCTAGTGCGTAAACACCTCTTTTCAGCTATGAGCAGCAGGATCTCCCTGGTTATTGGGATTCCATCTGCCGCGGGCTGCTGGGGTCTGCTACGAGTTGCCAGTCTAGCTGCTGTTTTAATATTGTTGGTGAACAGATCAATTGCCGTCTCTACATCCTGTCCAGAGTTTAAGGCAGTGTTGAGGGGCAGTGTGGACTCCAGTTGCGACTTGAATACCTCCAGGTTAGTACGCCTAGTGATTGGACGCTCCATCTGGATACGGGAAACGGGGCAATATGCTACCCTAAGCATATTGCCCCCGCATCCAGCGTAATTACCAGAGGCAGGTGGTGATGCATGTGATGCATGTGTACAAGAGACGCCTATACATACATACTTTATAAATTTGTTTATTGCCGGCGTTATCGCGCGCGGCTCCACAAGTCTAATGTCAGGCGGAGCCGTGACAATAAAAGACAGGGAGTTATTTTCGTTATTTATTTAATTCGACAGCAGTATCGACCTCTATTAACTTGCGCATATGCGATTGCGGAAAAGACTCGGACAATTTTTCTGTTTCGTCTATCATAAAGGCGAATTTGGACAGGTTGCTTGAGTGCCTCAAGAGGTCACGCTGTTCAAAAACCAGCACATCAGGCGGAGCCGTGACAATAAAAGACAGGGAGTTATTTTTGTTATTTATTTAATTCGACAGCAGTATCGACCTCTATTAACTTGCGCATATGCGATTGCGGAAAAGACTCGGACAATTTTTCTGTTTCGTCTATCATAAAGGCGAATTTGGACAGGTTGCTTGAGTGCCTCAAGAGGTCACGCTGTTCAAAAACCAGCACATCACCACCTACGACAGGGATGTAATTGGCATCCGAAAAGTCGGTGATCCGTGCATTCGCTATTGCCAGGGTAATAAACATCGTGAGGGCAAACCTGGAATTTAGATACAGGGTGAGACTACAGCTCGGGTTTTTCTGAAAGTAACATACTAACTAACTGCAAGGGGAATGCCTACTTAAGGTTGTCCTAGTGGACCACCCTCCCCTTAATAAGAACAGACGTTCCCAGGTCTGCTTACACTTTTTGTTCCGTGCATAGTGGGGTCAGTTTATTTCCTAACCTCTTGTTGTTCTTTACAAGCACGTGTTCTACTACCTCGAACACACGGTTTTGTCGGGATGGGTTGCATCTTCGGATGCTGTCTTGTTGTGCCTTTACTAATCTTGTCTTGATTTCTAGGCAGCGCTCGTGAGCCCCTGAGTGAAGAACCTCAAAGTGCACGGTTTTGTTATATTCCACCGTGGCTCTAAAGATTAGCTATACTGTGTCGTTTGTCTTTTTGTCCAACTTCAGGCATCTGGCTATTTCTGCCAAGGTGCTATGGAACCGGTCAACTTGGCCATTGGACGAGCTAGGAAGCGGAGGCGGATTCACAATGTCAATGCCGTAGCTGTTCTTGCGATGCTCTACTTAGCCTTCGTTGCATACGGACGTTCGCGATTAAAGGTCTTTTTGTAGTGAAACATAAACAACTCTTCCAATCATACTGTGCACGCGCACAATTCTATTTTTAGCCACTGCACAGCGGTGGTGACAGACATTTACGGAACTTATCATAGATAAGCTCAACCGAAGCGACGCTTTGTACGCCCCTTTGAGGCTGATACCGTTTGATCTTCGCTTGTTATCTCTCGAGCTTGCGAAGTAGTTTACAGTGCGTTATTTAGGAATAAATAATATCAATTGTAATAATGGATAATAAAACAGTGACTCACTTCCTATCTAGAGAAAGACTAAAGGAGATGAGAAAAGTAGCTGGAGCAAGCCCTGCAACAATTCGCACACTGATATCAAACGGCGAAACATCATCAAATGATAGCTTACCGCCGCAAGCGATGTACACTCTCCCATCGGTAACAACAAGTAGTAACACCAATGTTACCTACACCATAACCACGACCCAAGCTAACTGTTCGACTATAAACTCACATAATGTGGTAGTAACAGCAAGCTGCTATAAGTCCCCAACAATGTCTCTTGGAAAACCTACGATTACTGAATCAGCATCTCCAATCGCTCAAACAGCGAATGATACGAACAAGTGAGCAACTATACTCTACGAACACCGAAATTCGGAGTGTCACGGATATACACGGTCAAGAGGACAAACCCTACAGAGTCGTGCTCAGGGGAATCCATGCAAGTATTCCCAAGGAACAAATTAAGAAAGCATTTGCTGATCTTGGTTACGAAACTCTCAACATATATTTTTCGAGAAAAGGAAACTGGCCGAACGAACTAATCTGTGATGGGGATGACGAAGCGGCTATCAACCACAAAACCAGGCAAAACCTGTCCTTCGTTAATCTAAAATATGGCTTAACAATTTTTGAAGTTTTAAAGGTAACGCAACTTGGTAGACACAGAGTCACCATAGAACGCGCTCATCGTAGGAAGTGCTTCAATGTCTGAGATGCCACATTTTTGGGCACTCCAAAAACTATTGTCTTCAGGATCCAATCTGTGGCAAGTGTGCTGGGCCCCACGCAACTGGCTCAACGCTATGCACGAGTGACAATTATTTGTGCATCAACTTCGGTGGTGATCATACTTTTGTTGCTCATGGCAACACTGTCAGCTCTAAAAAAGGTGAAAGCTATACTCACGGATTCATTCCGGCTGAGACCATCAGAGGTAATATCTCATACGCCGATATTGCACGGCCCAAAGGTCCTCAATTTGGATCACTTGCGACTCGCCAACACCACAGTGAACTAGGCCTTGGAAACAAGTTTCGGGCGCTGGAAAGCGCCATCCGGGATATAAACTCGAGAATGGACAAAATGTTCAAACTAATAGAGGAGACTGTGGAATCTAACAGAGAACTAGTTCAGATCCTCATATCACGGACGTCAAAATGAACCTACCAATAATAAAAATCGGATTGTGGAATACACGAGGACTAGCTAGGAACTCTGAGGAGCTTCACGTCTTCCTAAGAATGCAAAATATTGATGTCATGCTTGCCACTGAAACACACGTGCGGGAAGGACAGCGCATCTCTCTAACTGGTTACTCCACCTACCACGCCGTCCACCCCAGTGGGAACAGCAGAGGTGGAGCCACTGTCATAGTGCGCTCCTCCTTGAATCATTGTCCCCAACCTCCAATCTCAACCAACGACCGGCAGGTAGCGAGTGTGCAGCTGCAGACTTCAGAGGGAACGGTAACTTTAGCATCGGTGTATCTCACATCCAGCGAGCGCTTGATAAAAGCTTATATTGAGTCACTTATTGTAACACTTGGTGACAAATTTATAGCTGGTGGAGACGGTAGCTCCATCTGCATTAGATTTTTGTGTAACCAAAGGCTACTCCATGAACAGATTCAACATCCGAACTCTGCACGATCTGTCATCAGACCACACCCCTCTCCTGGCTGATCTACATTCCATGCCACTGAAAAAGCCTCTACGCTCCCGCTTCCTAGCTCCTGGTACTCATGTCGAGACATTCAAGGATCACCTGTCTGAACTAATCGACGTAAACATGGAAATTCAAGGTACAGAAGGTATTGACAACTCCATAAGCTTATTTATGGAAAAACTGAAGGAAGTGACAGCACATGCTGCACCGAGTACTCCACGCAGTGCGCAAGCCTTTGTTCAGCCGCTCCAACCTTCTGCAATAGTCGACCTCCTTCGCCTCAAACGGAAAGTCAGAAAGGAATTTGCAAGGACAGGAGATGTCCGAATTCAGCAAATCTACAGAAGGTTGTCTAATTGGCTCCATAAAGTGCTGACCCAAAGAAAACAGCGTCAGATAGACAATCTTTTGGAGAACATGGGCACCGATGCCTCCTCACAATTCTCCCTGTGGAGAATCACGAAAAGGTGCAAGTTTCAAGCTTCTCAGAAATCCGCTATAAGGAGACCGTGTGGTGGTTGGTGCCGCACATCACAGGACAAAGCAGAAGTGATTGCAAGCAACTTGGAGCATAGATTTAAGCCGCTCGCATTTGCCAATGCGAATCATTGCCGTTGGGCTGAGAAGTCTCTTGAAACGCAATTTCAAATGGAACTGCCCGCGGTTCCTGTCACTCTTGAAGAACTGACACAACTTGTTTCCTTGTTGAAGTCAAAAAAAGCCCCGGGTCATGCCCTTCTCGACAACAGAACGATAAAAATCCTACCAGATCAAGCTCTGCGATTTCTGGTACTCATTTTTAAAAGCGTTTTACTTGAGGGTAATTTCCCAAAAGTCTGGAAATCTACAAACATAATCCTTATACTGAAACCAGGGTAAAATCCAACAGAGGTAGACTCGTATAGGCCAATCAGCCTTCTCCCTAGAAAGGAAGGAGTATGCGGTAGCAGCTTTTCTGGACATTCAAAAAGCTTTTGATATAGAGTGGTATCCAGGACTTTTACATAAAGCAAAGAAAATACTAACACCCCAGCTATACCAGCTTGTGATGAGCTTTTTGTTAGAACGAACTTTCTGTGTAACGACCGATGGATGCACTTCTTCCGTTAAAGACATCGAAGCTGGAGTACCTCAAGTAAGTGTGTTAGTCCCTACTCTATACTCCATCACTGGATTAGATCGCAAAGATATGCTGATAGCAACATATGCTGACGACACCGCGGATTTGACAAAAAGCAACAGCAATATCGAGGCCTCGGACGCACTGCAAGAGTACCTGGACGCATTCCAGAATTGGGCAGAGTTGTAGAATATCTGCATCAATGCTGTCAAATGTGCTAACGTCACCTTCACAAATCGAACAAGTAGTTGCCGTTGTATCTCACTTAAAGGAAGAGTGCTTGACAAGTCTTCATGCAAATATCTTGGAGTGATTATAGATAGAAGATTAACCTTTGGAAGGCATGTTACGACGATACAGCAGTCCTTTAAAACTAAGATCTCTAAAATGTCCTGCCTAATTGCTGACCGCAACAAACTTTCCCTCGCCAACAAGGTTAAAATATACAAGAGCATATTAGCTCCTGGTCTATTCTATGCCATACAGGTGTGTGGAATCGCTGCCAAATCGTGCCTGAATAATTGAATTGGAGAGAGGATTCAGGAGAAAAAATACAACGACAGACTAGAATCTCATCCTAACAGTCTAGCTAGACGACTAAGTATCGCAGCCCAAAGCCATCGGACAAGAACGAGAAGAAGACTGAAACGCCACCACCTGCAAGACCTGACTGACCGGAACTTGACATAAATCCTATTTAATTATAATCTTCTAAATATTATTACCTAAACATTCCATTTCTTTAATACTCATAATCATATAATCTTTGTAAATAACTTAGATTTTAAGAATCGTTTAAATTGATACCGATTAGATTAAGTTGTCCAAGAAGGTTAATAGTACGCTAGTCAAATTAAATAATTTCGTTAAATAATAAAAAAAAAAGCTGTTCTTGAGCATTATGTGATTTTCGGAGTGAGCTTTCGACGAAGAGCACGCACCCAAATATCGCTTGTGGAAAAATATTATTTCCGCCGCTATAATTAAGGACCAGTCTACAATAGTGGCAAAATTGTTTTTGGTGACCCTTTGAGTCACTAGTAGTGATATCAACGTGCAAGTGCAGTGTTAATAAGTGAGAATTTACTTAAATTGTGGCTCCGCTAGCCAGCGACCACGTGCCGGCAGCACAAGCAAAACAGCTGTGTATAAGCTTTGACAATTTGGTTCGTGTACCGGATAGAAGCACCAAGCTTCTACCCCGGCTTAAACATCATTAGATCATTTTGAACTGGTGCATACTTTTAGGTGTGCTATGATACCCGCGAAAAATGCTAAGCCTACCATGACGTGGCCATAACCAGAAACAATGACATCCTTGGCGAGACACTTTTTAAAGCTGTCAATGAACCCTCATATAATAGGAATGGGTTAACGGAAAACGCCGCGGCCGATAAAGGATCGGCAACTGTTGCTCTCTCGAGCTCCCAAAGTGCTGCCCCGCAGCGCTTTCAAAATATCAAGCGAAAGTCATGCGTCTCTCCAAAGATTGACAGGAAAAAAATCAAACGTTGGCAAACAAGGCAAAAGCTCTTCGTATTAACGTATTAACCTAGCTACAGCGGCAACTCAAACCGATTTGGATTACTTGCGCAACTCGCAACCGACAAAGTAACAGGCAATTATTTCGACGATCTTTGTGACCAGCCCAGCCTCCGATGATATCACCTACTCAACCACCAAGGCGAAGCCCAAGCCACCTCCTATAGTAATGGAAGGAGTTGACAACGTATGCTTGCTAATGCAGACCATCCACAACATCGTGGATTTAAACAAGGTAGAGGCGAGGGCTTCAATGGGCAATGTCTTGAGGCTTTCCGCGGCTGATGCTATCACATTCCGTAGCATAGTCAACTGGCTCGAGAAGTTCCACTGCTACCAGCTGAAAGAAGACAGGCCTTACAGAGTATGCATTAAAGTCTTGCATCATAGTACGCTACACAGCCAGATCAAGGAAGAGCTGGAAAAAATCGGCCACAAGGTGCTCGATGTCCACACACCGCTCAGGCGCAATGAGCCAGGCTCCTCAGAAGCTACGCCAATCAACATGTTCTTCCTGAACATTGCCGCGGCTGCCAACAATAATATTGGGAGTCAAGACATTATGCCATATTAGACATTATAGAGCCTCTCTGTAAACGAAATGCCATTGTCCAATGCCATCGATGTCAGCAGTTTGGCCACATGGCCAAGTACTGCCGTAGGGCTTACATTTGTGTAAAATGTGCAGGCGAACACCCAGCCAAAGACTGCACTCGACCACGAATCGAGCTATGCACTTGCTGCAATTGTGGAGGACAGCATCCTGCAAATTATAAGGGTTGCACCAAACTGCAAGCCTTCTTGCAACGTTCTAGACCTAGAGGTGGTGTGACCAGAGGAACTGAGGCCAATGAGCGACCTATAACACAGGCTTCCTCTGGAGGTAGTCAGATCGCCTCTTCTCGGGGGAGAATATCATATGCAGATATAGCCAAAGGAAACATTCACCAGAAGCAGCAACAGAGACAGGCGCAACAAATACAGCAATAGTCCAATGACAGAAGCCTTAGCCGACAAAGGAGCCGCAGCCGATTAAGGTCGCCTAGGGGTGCACCTCAGAGCTCAACGGAAGACTGCAGCAGTATCCAATCCATTCTATTGATGCTTAATGAAAACATTACTTCTTTGCGCTCGATTCAAGAGAAGCAGATGGAAATAATGATGATGATAATGAAGCAACAGCAACAACAGTCGCAGCAGCAGGGGCAGATCATTAATCTGCTTACTGCATTCCAAGCGCGTCAAGCGCCATAATGATGCCGTTGCGCATCTAAGTGTGGAACGCCGATGGCGTCTCCACGAAGCTGCCCGAAGTCGAAAGCTTTGTGCGGCGCTACGAGATCGATGTCTTGTTGCTCAGCGAAACACATTGCAAAGAGGCACAGACACCCAAAATTTATGGATATTAGGCATATACTGCCAACGACCCGAGTGACGGCAACGCCAAAGGTGGTGCAGCGATCCTAGTCAAATCTAGCTTAGTACACTTTCCGCTCACACCTCTAGCCACTGACAAGGTGCAACTTGCGTCTGCAGCCATCGAGACAGGCCATGGTCCTGTCAATTTTGGCGCAGTATACTGTCCGCCGAGGTTAATATGGACTTCATATGAATTTAAATGTATTCTTGAACAACAATTCTCTAAATCCATCGACGAAGGAGATTGGAATGGCTCTGGGGAGCGGAAAGATGCAACCAAAGAGGACATGCGCTAACGAATTTACTCCTAAACTCAGATGTGAGCTCTCTGGCAACTGGAGGTCCTTCAAGATTCCCGTATGGTAGAAGAGGCTCTCAAGGCTACCTCGATTTTGCTGTCACAAGGGGCATTCTAGGAATACATGCTGATATACGTTCAGTTGTTGAGCTCAGCTCCGACCATTTACCACTCATAATCACGCTTGACGCAACCGCAAAAGATTATCCCAAAATCGAGCGGCTAGTCACTAGGCACACTAACCTGGAACGATTCCAAGAGCATCTTGGAGTCCTCATGGAACCTAAACACGGTGATAAACTCTGAGAGGGACATAGAAGAAGCTGTTGACTCTCTTAACCATAAAATCAAAGTTGCAGCCTGGCTGGCTACATGCAACCGGGTTCAGAGAACCTAAAATCCCGATAACCAGAGAAATTCTGCTGCTCATTGTTGAGAAGAGGCGACTACGCACTAGATGGATGAGGTCTCGTCACCCACTCGACAAAGCCGATTGGAATAGAACAAAGAGTTTGCTTCATCGAGCATTGGTGGAACATAAATCCGCTTGGTTTGCCGACGGGTTAGCCAATACTGGAACCGAACACGATGTGACGCACTCGTTATGGAAGGTCACTCGCAGTCTTAAAAGGCGCCACTGATGGATAGCACTGGCGCATGGTGTCGGACTGTTTCGGAGCAAGCTGAAGTGTTTGCCGTGCACCTTGCTGAGCGTTTCCAACCTCTTCATCTCGCCAGTTCGCAGCAGGTTGACGAGACCAATGACCAGTTGACACAAGCGCTGCAAATGGACCTGCCGATCCAACCGATCACCCTAGCGAGATTGCGAACGTCAGAGCTCACCAAAACTCCAAAAAAGCTCCAGGAGATGATGCCATATGCAATGCCACCCTAAAAGCGCTACCGAGTCGTGCGATCCTCTACATAGCGTTGATATTCAACGCTATTGTGAGGCTTCAATGTTTCCATTCTGAGTGGAAACTCGGCATAATCTCCATGATCCATTACCTGACAAGCCGGTAAGAAACCATGGTTCCTACCGGTCAATCAGTCTCCTCCCTTCGGTCTCGAAGGTGTTTGAGAGACTAATTGCTGCCCGCATGGTCAGGACTATGTAAGCCAGGGGAATGCTGCCTGAACACCAGTGAGTGTAGAACAGCTACATCAAAGAATATTGCAACGCCCTTTTTCTGGATGTACGAGAGGCGTTCGATCGTGTATGGCATGCTGGCATCCTGAAGAAAATTAAACACACGCTGCCTGCACCATTCTTCGACCTTCTGAGTTCATACCTCGAAAACAGAAGATTTGCGGTTCGTTTCCACTCGGCCCTCTCACACAAGCATGATGTGGGAGCTGGTGTACCACAGGGAAGTGTCCTCGGTCCTCTGCTTTATTGCCTATTTACCTACGACATGCCGCGGCCGGTCAGCAGCCTACCTGGGACGTCTATGCTGGCTACCTTTTCTGATGACGTGTGTGTCACCTATAGGACCCGATGCGAATACGAGGCTGCTGATGGCATCCAGGGCTTTGCATTATCATTTGCTGAATGGGCAAGGCGCTGGAACATTGGCATCAATGGGGAAAAATCTGTGAATGTGTGCTTCACCCTGAAGCGGGGAACGCCACCGGCTGTGTGCGTTGATGGCTCCCCTGTCCCACAGTCCAATTCAGCTAAATACCTTGGAGTCATCCTGGATCGTAGAATCACAAAGCAAGTGAGTGCTTTAAGAATGCGCATACGTACTGCGGCATCCAAACACTACTGGCTCCTAAGCTCTGAAAGTAAATTGACCTTCTCCAACAAAATGTCAATTTACAAGCAAATTCGTCGCATCTAGGCTGCCCAAAATAAAATAGCCAGAATGATTACCGGCTGCGAGTGGTACGTTAGGAATACCTCGAAGTGCACACTGTCTTTGAGGCAATAAACATGCACTCCAGCCGGTAGCATGACAGACTGGAGAGCCATCGAAACCGTCTAGCTAACACTATGCAGAACCCGCCTACCTATTTCTGTGATTTGTAAAATTGTGATTGTTAATTTGTACTTATTTGTAATTATTTGTATTAATGTATTGCTACAGCTAACCTAGTAAGCCGGCGCCCGTAAGAACTGAATTACTATAACCCAAGGTCACAAAGGGGTTTTTGCTGCAGTTGGGCGCCAATTATGAAGTGTGTGTTTCCCGCGTCGATCCAGAAGCTTCTCTCCTGGGACGGCGGTGTGAGACCGTTGCGTCTGGTTTGGAACTTCTTATGAAGATAACGGTGAAGGGCTTGACTTCACCCCCTTAGTGTGATTTGCAGGCCTTGTGGCGTAGCAATATAATTGATAATAATGTCAATTGGGATTACGGCAGTGCGCCGGAGTAAAGTAATGGTTTATTGTGCTTCAAAACTAAGACTGAGGAGTTGACAATCTTCAAACTAACTTTACCCTCACAGCAATGCATCGCGCCACCAAGAGAAGTCGGCAAGCCGACTCAGCATTCCTTGCAGCGTGAAGCAACACTCCGAATAAGAAGTGTCAGCTTTCCGCTGCCAGAAGTTCTTTGCGCGGAGCGCTGAAACCAATTCTGGAGCGTCAGCATTGTTTGTACAAAGTTACTTAGTTGCTATGAAGTAATATATTTTCAGTTGTTAACATACACACGTATATATTTATGTGTATCTGCTTGTCGACAACTGACTGGTGCTTTTGCTTTTGTTTTTTGGTATGAATACCTGGCACACGCTCTTAATTGCGGTAGCTCCAATTAAGAGTTGTCATTAACATATGAATTAATTGTTATTAAATATTAATCTTTATATTATTTATCAAACACATTCGCAATAGGGACAAATACAAATACCCTGTACATTTCGCCATCAATAAGCAATGCTAACGCAAGGCATTATCGAGGAAAAGCAAATCTAGCAATGCGAAGCAACGTCAAGGTATATAAAAATAAAACATGCACATAGATGAAGTGTGCGTGCATGAGTATATGACAAGCACAGCGAGCATACAGAGGTGAAGCATCGAAAATAATAACAAGGCAATTCAAGGTCAACACAATGCGAACGTAAAACAGAATCGGCGATCGCGCAGCTGAAACAAATAGATGCGAATGAGATGATCAACCCAATGTCTCGTTTCCGTTTTTACTGAGTTATTATCGATATTTAGCAATGAGACATCTCTATTGGTTTTATTCGACTATGATGAGTTCGATGTAAAGCTTTGCTACAAATTTAAAGACGACCACTGTCACTCTCACTCTTACCTATAAGCCGATTTAAATAGTTTTCATTCTTGGTTTTTTAACAAATTTATTTTTAGCCTGAACAGCTCTAAATGCAAGCTAATGACATTCTCTCGAGGCAGTCCAAAGTACGTTTCCTGCACTCATTCTGGCTGTGTCTTAGAAAGAATTACTCTAGTTAATGATTTTGGGGTCCGTTTGGCCCGAAAACTAAAGTTTTCCGAACATATTTCCCATATGGTTAATAAACTCATGGGTGTGCTTGGCTTTATTAAGAGATGGTCTAAGGGGTTTGACGATCCTTATGTAACAAAGACCCTCTACACCTTACTTGTTCGTCCAATAAAATATGGATCATGAGTGTGGTATCCCCAGTACACTAATTACAAAAACCGCGTTGAATTTATACAAACAATTTTTTTTTAATTTTTGCTTTACTAGGCCTTAACTGGGATGTAAATTTAAGACTTCCCTTGTATGGCAGTAGACTTATCCTACTTAACTTACCTTCTCTTTCTTATTGTAGAACCATGCAGGGAGCAGTATTTATTAATAGCCTCATCCCCATCCACAAACACAGTGTTAACCCGGTTACGCAGCTACACATCTATGTTCCTTACAAAATAACCCGTAATTGCTTACCATTAACTTTTCCTAATTGTAGGTGGTACAATGCCTTTCGCGATTTATGTATTATTTATGTATTATGTTCGGACTACAATAAGCTATTCATTCTTATTTCTAACGCTTCCTCTGTTGCATACCTTAAATATGAAATCCTGTCCCATCTAGAAATTAAGTAATCTTCCCTCGAAATTCTATCCCAACTCTTTATCTTCTGTATGGCCGCGTTCTCTATTTCGCGTTTTGAGTTTTTAAGTCGTACGCCAGGCGACTGTGCCCCTCAGTCTATTGGTCAGGAGGTTGACATTCGCTGTACCTGGCGTCCGCGCGTAACAAGCATCGGTTTGATTTCGCATGGACCAATTTATACATCCATTTTACTAACGTATCTTTCTTTCAAAGGTCAACAAATGAGTCGCGATGAAACAAATTAATTCAATCAGAGTGAAAAAGAATGCAATCATTTTGATGAAGCGGATAATCGCCATGCTCGAATAGAAATAGCGGATTAAACGTGTATTTGATATAGACAAACACAAATACATGTGTAGAAACGTGACAGAAAACTATGCAAACAAGAAAGCAAGGCTACCTTCGGCTTGCCGAAGGTTTCATACCCTTGCAGTTATACAAAATATAAAATATATTTGGATTGCTGCTGGTTTCTGTGGTAGTTATTGACAATTATAACAGTACAGGAAGTCAAGATTTTTACCTGATTAAGGCTATGAATCAAACACGTGATTCGAAAAAAAATAATTCCACCTTTTTAATGCTTTTGTATATACCTGGATTTCTTATATACTTAACACAAAATGTTATGAGGAAATGTCTTTGTGTTGTAAAGGATCTGTTGGTCATAAAATATGAATAAATTTGGAAAGTTCTCATTCAAAAATGCCTTTGAATAACAGCTACATGATTTTTTGTTTAACAGCTATATGTAATAGTACTCAGATTTCCATAAAATTGCAACATGGGCCTTCATTAGGCCGATCGTTGATCGTTATAAGTTATAAAAGTTCGATTTCGAACTTTATTATTAGGGACACACTTAGATTTGGATGTGGTAAGCCTGATAGCTATATCTTGAAATATAACGAAAATCGGCCGATAGGCTCCATGACAGCTATACGATATATCAGTCCGATCTGGCCCGTTCCGACTTATTTAAAGAGGGCAACAATAAGAAGCTTGTGAGCAAAGTTTCATGAAGATAGCTCAATAACGCAATTGCGTTGCAACAGACAGACGGACTGACTGATTGTTCCTATAACAGCTATAGAATATAAACGTCTGAGATATTTAAATGGAAAAACTAAGGGCGGGTTACTGTATAACATTAAAAAGTATTGATAATGTGCGGTATTTCCAAAAACAAAACAGGTTTGCATACAAAAACCCTGATTTCAGCCGATTGTTCCTATGGCAGCTATATGTTATAGTGGTCCGATTTTGATACAATTTTGACAGCACATTAATCTTTGTGTTGTAAAGGATCTGTTGGTCATAAAATATAAATAAATTTGGAAAGTTCTCATTCAAAAATGCGTTTGAATAACAGCTACATGATTTTTTGTTTAACAGCTATATGTAATAGTACTCAGATTTCCATAAAATTGCAACATGAACCTTCATTAGGCCGATCGTTGATCGTTATAAGTTATAAAAGTTCGATTTCGAACTTTATTATTAGGGACACACTTAGATTTGGATGTGGTAAGCCTGATAGCTATATCTTGAAATATAACGAAAATCGGCCGATAGGCTCCATGACAGCTATACGATATATCAGTCCGATCTGGCCCGTTCCGACTTATTTAAAGAGGGCAGAAATAAGAAGCTTGTGAGCAAAGTTTCATGAAGATAGCTCAATAACTGGGGGACTAATTTGCGTTACAACAGACAGACGGACTGACTGATTGTTCCTATAACAGCTATAGAATATAAAGATATTTAAATGGAAAAACTAAGGGCGGGTAACTGTATAGCATTAAAAAGTATTGATAATGTGCGGTATTTCCAAAAACAAAACTGGTTTGCATACAAAAACACTGATTTCAGCCGATTGTTCCTATGGCAGCTATATGTTATAATGGTCTGATTTTGATACAATTTTGACAGCACATTAAGAACGTAATAAGAATAGGATTTGCCAAATCTTATTGCAATATCTTGAAAAACAACAAAAATCGGCCGATAGCTTCTATGACAGCTATACGATATATCGGTCCGATCTGGCTCGTTCCGACTTATTTACAGCCTACAGCAATAAGAAGCTTGTGTGCCAAGTTTCATGAAGATAGCTCAAAAACTGAGAGACTAGTTTGCGTTGCAACAGACGGACGGACGGACGGACGGACGGACGGACGGACGGACGGACGGACGGACGGACAGACGGACAGACGGACATCCATTTTTCGACTCCTCTTGTGATGCTGATTCAGAATATATATACTTTATAGGGTCGGAGATGTCTCCTAAGGTGCGTTGCAAACTTCTGGCTAAAATTAATATACCCTCTGCAAGGGTATAAAAAGCCAAAAATAAATGGTTGGCTGAAAAATATAAAATAGCTAAAAATGTATAAAAAAAAAAGTTTTATTTTTTAATTAAAAATGTGATTTTATGAAAGCATTAAAAATAGTTATCATTTCCTCTTGCCGCTATTAAGCAATTTAATCCAATTACCACCTGCTGAGTCTAGCTCTTAAACAACTAACTTGGGAGTATTTGGAAAACCCAATCGTCTTTTTGTTTTTATCTATCTAGTTTTTTCATATTTGCTCCTTGCAGTTGCTAACCCTTTTAGACCGGAGCCGGCCAGCAATAAGTAAAGGGATAAAGGAATTGCATGTAATACAGACATAAGTGTTATGTATGTATGTGGGTTATATGTATGTACGATACATATACTGACTGGCCTGACTAAATACCCCGACCAGAGAACTGCTTCAGGTGACTCGAAAAATTTTCTGACTCAATCAATAAGTGGAAATTTGCGCCTTTCCGATCATAGCTTCAAGTGCGTACATATGAAAAATGTTCACTACTGAAGCAAAAACTGTTCATATTGCATCAATCATCTGTTTGCTTCATGTTCACTCCCGCTCTCCGAAAAAACCAATACGAATTGGATAACGAAATACACATTGCTTATATTTTTGTTTTGTTAATTAATATGAATTTAATATAAACAAAGATTCTTAGTCAAGGACCACATTTATTTTAAAAGTTTCTTAAAGTTTACTACTACTTAATTTAAAAATTTTTAAAATAAGACCCAAGAAATAATAAATTCTCCACGGATATTGGACCAATACGGTTCTTTTTTCCCCCTGATTATATTATTTATATATATTATATTTATATACTGTATAATTGATGGATATTGCATTGCTACCTAAAAGATAGAAAGACTCACTAGTTTTGGTACACATTTTTAATTATCCACGTACAGGTACTTATTAAATACCAAAATGTAGTAACCTCAAACTTTCGAAAACTGGGAAGGAGAATAACCCCAGCGCATTGCTACCTGCGAAACCAAATTAATCCATTTCACAGGCTTTCCCAAAAAAATACAATTTTGTGGGCTCTGTCCTGAAATCTTCGAAAATACCAAAAGCAGGACGCAAGCAACGGCAACTGCATTTAGGCATAAGAAAAAAGGGTCATAAGAGCCCCACTAATTTCGCAGGCAAAAAATAACAAAAACAAAATTTATGCTAAAAAACTAAATACATATACGCAGCATGATTCCCGCTGACCGAATCTGTATGTATACATGACTGGTTGACGCATAACATGCTTTCATATCATCGGACCGAATGCTTCACTCGACGCGAACTGAATAAGACTTGCTGAAAAATTCAGATCAGCACATCGCCGCTATCTGTTCCATGAGCTGAAATGATGTATACATTTCGTTTTGATTTCATTTTCCCATTTTCAGCTGCGCAATTGCCGATTCTGCTAAAGGTTCGAGATGTTTTGTCCTTTAGTTGTTACATGCATGTGCACGCAAACTCCACCCATTTTTTTGCTTTTGTATATATTGACGTTGCTTCGCTTTGCTTTGCCTCGGCATTCCCCTTGCATTAATTTGGACAGCCTTGCTCATTGATGTCGAGTGAGCGAAATGAATAGGGTACTTGTCTCTTTTTTGAATGTGTTTAATAAATAATATAAATATTAATGTATTAAATGCACTCATTCTAGAAATTTACAAATGTACCAGAGAAATGACAAATTCACATTTTTTTTTTCTTGATTTTAAACACAAAATTTATAGCTCATTTCAGTTTACTGAGCAGAATAGCTGCGATGAGCCGAGCCAAATTCTTCAACATTTCTTGTCAGTCACGCTTCATGTTAAGTTTTTGGCTGGAAATTTTCTACTCATGTTCGCTTCCATTTAACGAGGGCAGGGCTCCGGCTTAGTTCCGCTTAGGTTGAAGCATGCTGATGTGAAGTCTTCGGCCCGATGAGCTTAAAGCCTGTTATGGTTCAGCTAGGCGTTTGAAACAACTTCACTATGGCTTACAAAAACCCATGCATACATACAGGTTCGGGTAAGTAAGTATACGCCATTAAATTATACATATGTCGCAGATCATTTAAATTTAACGACATTTCTAGCAATTTCGTGTTTCTGCTTGGCACGCGCCATGCAGGCGCCTTTTCTATTCTTTTAATGCGCGGCAGACAACCGTTAGAGTTTCTGCCGAACGTAGTCTGGTCGCGGGTAGGAGCGGGGGGGAAGTAGATGTCTGTACGAAAAAAGAAGCATAGCGGGAAAAATGCAAAGTGTGCATTGGTATTAGTGTATGCAGCATAGAATAACTCTACACATTACGTTGGTATTGCGTGTAGAGTAGAGAACTACGCACTTATACGATTTTTGTGTAAAGGACAGAGTACAGTCAGTTTTCGATCATTGCGCATAACAGACATGCCTCGCTCACGTGCTAGAAAACGTTGCGCAGACAAAGACATAAGTAGGGAAGAGGAAGAAGGGCATCCTGATGACTCTTCGAACAATGAAAATAGTTTGCTGGCAATTTTGGAGTCACAAAATCGCCATTTTTCTGAACTTTTAAAACAAGTGCAACACTCACAAAGAGAACCAAAAGAACCGTCTGCTGTGGTATTGCCCAGGTTTAATCCTGAACGTGCGGGATCAGACGCGCAATCCTGGTGTTCAACGGTAGACTACATCTTGTCTGAAAACCAATTGGAAGGCAGCGCTCTTGTGATGACCCTCAGCAAATCACTGGAAGGAAGCGCGTCTCATTGGCTGTCACAGACTTGCTTTCCTGGTATATCATGGACACAGTTCCGGGAATTGTTTCTGCAACATTTTGCGGGAACAGAAACATTAGCGGCAGCAGTTATGAGTCTGCTTAATGGACGGCCTGCGGAAGGCGAGTGCCTTTCGTTATATGGAAGCCGAATGGTTACTTCGCTTATGGCCAAACGGAAGACGCTGAGTGTGGAGCAAATCGCAGTGTCCATTACACTGGCGCATGCAGCTGGAATTGACAAGCGTTTGCGGCGTTTAGTTTTCACTTCCGACATCAACACTCGGAACCAGCTGCACCAAGAACTAAAGGCCTATTCATTTGACGCTAGACCGAGCCACCTTCCAAACGATGGTACATCAGAGCCGCCAGGAAAACGAGCTAAGCCCTACTTCAAGTGTCACAACTGCGGAAAGCCTGGTCACAAAAAGGCGGATTGTCGATCAAAAACAGTGGCAGTGCACGTTCAGCAACCCGGCAAGCAACCATCAGGGAAAGACCGGTCTACTTTGACTTGTTTCAACTGCGGAAAAGCTGGACACATCTCTACAGTATGTCCTGATCGTCAGGAGCGTTCGTCGTCTAGCAAAAACAACATTGTTAAAGATGTTAACATCTGTACCGTTTTTGAGCCTGTAGGAACGTTTTCGCAATCTGGTGAGTCGTTCCAATTTTGTTTTGATTCTGGAGCCGAGTGTTCACTCATCAAGGAAGCTACTTCGCAGAGGCTATCTGGATCAAGAATGGGCAACGTAGTTATTTTAAGGGGTCTTGGTAGCAATACTATTTGTAGCACTTTGCAGATATTGGCCAATGTTTTGATATGTGAACGTTCATATGAAATATTGTTTCATGTAGTGTTAGACAATTATATTAAGTATGACGCTCTGATTGGTCGAGATATTTTGAGCCAGGGAGTCGGTGTGACAATAACATCAAAATCTCTTACTATGTTTAACGAAAAATCTATATTGTCCGTTGAAGTTTCCGAAAAGAATCCTGATCTGGCCAATGTTGACACTGATCTGCATGGACATGATAGAGACCAATTGTTGTCAATACTACAAGAATATTCAGGGTCATTCATAAATGGAATTTCACAAAGCCGTGTGACTACGGGACAGTTAGATATTCGCTTGATCGATCAAAATAAGACGGTTCGAAGGCGCCCATATAGGTAGAGGAAAAAGAAAAAGTTCGGAATTTAATTCAACAGCTGTTGGAATCAAACATTATTAGACCCAGTTCCTCCCCCTTTGCGAGCCCAATGTTACTTGTCCGAAAAAAAATTGTACTGACCGCCTCTGCGTGGATTATAGAGAGCTAAATGCAAATACCGTTTCTGACAAGTACTCTTTGCCGCTAATTTCTGATCAAATAGCTAGGCTGAGTGGTGCTAGATTTTTCAGCTGTATAGACATGGCAAGCGGATTTCACCAGATCCCAGTTAACTCGAATTCAGTCGAGCGAACGGCATTTGTCACCCCAGAAGGCCAGTACGAATACTTGACTATGCCATTCGGTCTTAAAAATGCACCTTCCGTATTTCAAAGAGCTATTAATCGTGCCTTAGGTGATCTTATCCATCGTATGCCATTGTTTATATGGATGACGTAATGATAATTGCACAGACAAAAGAAGCTTTTGATAGATTGCGAATAATATTGCAAACACTTACGCATGCTGGATTTTCTTTTAATATTACAAAATGTTCCTTTTTTAAGTCTTGTGTTGAATATTTGGGTTTTGAATTTGCCACCCCCGCAGTCCGTCACTCAGCGGAGACAATTTATTGGGCTAGTCTCATATTTTCGACAATTTGTACCCAAGTTTTCACAACAGATGAAACCTCTTTACGCCCTTACTTCAAAGAGCAAGTCATTGTTGTGGGAATTAGAACATGAGCAAATACGGCAAAATGTAATATCTATTTTAACTAATGAACCCGTCCTTACTATATACGACCAACAATTTTCTATTGAGCTCCACACAGACGCGAGTTCTGTCGGCTACGGCGCTATTTTGCTGAACCGAATTGAACAGAAGCCTCGAGTTATCGAATATTTTAGCAAGATGACATCTTCAGCAGAATCACGTTACCATTCATATGAACTGGAGACACTTGCTGTCTTCAATTCTATAAAACACTTTCGCCATTACTTGCATGGCCGTCATTTTGTTGTGTTTACTGACTGCAATTCGCTTAAAGCCTCTCGTACAAAGGTAGAACTGACCCCTAGAGTTCATAGGTGGTGGTCGTACTTGCAATCTTTTGAATTTGATATTCAGTATAGACCAGGTGAGCGTATGGCTCATGTTGACTTTCTGTCTCGGAATCCGGTTCCAAAAATTGTCGAGAATTCCATAGGCGTAGTCGAAAGACATATTAATCTGACAGAAATATCCGATACTGGTTGTTGGCTGAACAGCAAAGAGACGAAGAAACTTCTTCGAGGATGTAGCCAAAACTTATGAAATACGGTCTGGAACTCTATACCGAAAAATTCAAAGAAATGGCAAGACTCGATGTCTGCCCATAATCCCAAAGCAGTTTAGATGGTCCGCTGTCAATAACGTATACGAGTCAATTATGCATCTCGGGTGGGAGAAAACTCTTGAGAAAATGTACGAGTTCTATTGGTTCGATAAAATGTCTAAATATGTTCGCAAATTTGTTGACAACTGCATCACTTTTAGATTGTCAAAACCTCCGTCTGGCAAAATACAATCCGAACTCCATCCTATTCCTAAAATCGACATCCCATGGCATACGGTTCATGTGGATATTACAGGTAAACTTAGCGGAAAAAGCGACCAGAAGGAGTATATAATTGTGTTGATAGACGCATTTACCAAATTTGTCTATCTCTCTCATACTACGAAGTTAGACACTGATAGTTGCATTAAGGCAGTGAGGTCTGTCATATCATTATTCGGTGTCCCCTCCCGACTTATCTCTGATCAAAGTCGTAGTTTTGCTAGTTCAGCATTCCGTGATTTCTGCTCAGCACAGAAAATGGATTTACATCTAATTGCTACAGGTGCTAGTCGTGCCAATGGCCAAGTGGAGCGAGTCATGAGTACTCTAAAGTCCTTGCTGACTGCGGTTGAAACTGGCCCAGGATCTTGGCAGGATTCTTTATATGAGATTCAGCTGGCTTTTAATAGCACACCCAATAGAGTTACTAAAGTCAGTCCATTAGAGATACTTATTAGCAAAGAAGCAAGGCCATTTGGTCTTACACCTGTTGTAAATGAAGAAAATATTGTCGATGTTGGCTTAGTTAGAGAAATGGCAAAACGTAACATGGAAAAGAATGCCAAAATTGATAAAGTTAGA
Source organism: Zaprionus inermis (assembly GCA_018151445.1). Classification (NCBI taxonomy): domain Eukaryota; kingdom Metazoa; phylum Arthropoda; class Insecta; order Diptera; family Drosophilidae; genus Zaprionus; species Zaprionus inermis. The sequence goes on along the minus strand of JAECXD010001540.1, from coordinate 53,965 downwards.
TTCGATAAAAATAAAGCTACTATTGTAAGACACAAGGTAGGAGACCATGTTTTGCTTAAAAATGAAGAGCGTCACCAGACCAAATTAGATCCTAAGTTTAAAGGTCCATTTGTAGTGGCCGAAGTATTACCAGGAGATCGATATAAACTCAAAGCATTAAAAAATAACCGAACTTATAAATATTCTCATGAATCTTTGCGATGTATGCCTGAGAAGGGGATTACCACAGTGTTTGAAGATGAAAGCGCAGAAGACGCCAGTGATCAAGCCAGTGAGGGCTGTGATCTTGAGAATGACTAAAAATTTGTAAACCTCCGGACCTAGTCCAAACGCGGCTTTCTCTACATTATGGGTGCCCGAGTTATGTGGTTCGCCATTTTGTTGCAGTTAAGTTTAAATTTGGTAACGGTTGGTGGTGTGAGTTAGTTGGCCGGCTTATAGATTGCGTCAACTGAGAGCCATGTATGTTGGCCGGATTGTCGAGTTGTAAGCTGTGTGCTAGGTTAACTAGAGATGGACTGGCCGGTTTGAAAAACTGTGCGCTAGTAGAAAAATGTATTGGAAATCAAGAACGTTAACGATTTATGTGTGAAAATAAAATTATGATTGATTGATTGAGAGCTGATGGTAATCCGGATCTCATGGCTTAAATGTAAAAAAAAATGAAGTGTTAAATATCTGTATTGGTTTGTTTTAAAGTAATAAAGAATGAAGAATAACTTTATATTTAAAAAAAAAAAAGAGAGTAAGCTTTTGAAAGATTTTGTTTAATTTTTGTGTAAAAAAAAGGGGGGTTATAGTAAAATAATAATGATGATCGATATTTAGGGATTGTAAGCACACGAGGACGTGTGATAGGTCAGGATGGCCGAGACGCAGATCATTTAAATTTAACGACATTTCTAGCAATTTCGTGTTTCTGCTTGGCACGCGCCATGCAGGCGCCTTTTCTATTCTTTTAATGCGCGGCAGACAACCGTTAGAGTTTCTGCCGAACGTAGTCTGGTCGCGGGTAGGAGCGGGGGGAAGTAGATGTCTGTACGAAAAAGAGAAGCATACAGAAAAATGCAAAGTGTGCATTGGTATTAGTGTATGCAGCATAGAATAACTCTCCACATTACGTTGGTATTGCGTGTAGAGTAGAGAACTACGCACTTATACGATTTTTGTGTAAAGGAGAGAGTACAGTCAGTTTTCGATCATTGCGCATAACAGACATGCCTCGCTCACGCGCTAGAAAACGTTGCGCAGACAAAGACTTAAGTAGAGAAGAGGAAGAAGGGCATCCTGATGACTCTTCGACATCATATAAATATATTTTTTATATATATAATATATTTTTTTTTTTTATTAGAATAAATTTAAGAATAAATATAGCTAATAGTTAAAAAAGTATGTGCCTTTTTTAAGCATTATTATGTACGCAATTGCATTTTAATTTAGTTAATGCAAAGAGACTTTCTTTTAAAGCAATTGATACCAATAATTAAAGCAAAAGTGTGTACTGTGTGTAATTCGTTATTCAATTCGTATTTCCTTTTTTCCTAAATATTTTCTCCTTGAACTGTCATTAGCATTATACATGCTCTTGCATACATACAAAACAAGAACTCTAACAAAATGATGGCAAATAACATGAGAGGAGCCATAAGGGATAATTCGGCTCAACTGGTGTTGTTTATGGCTCATTTACGGTTCAACTTATACATACGCACGAAGCGAAACGCTTCAAGGTGAGCCGGAGTGAGTTTTAAGCAAACAGTGGAATAATGGAATATAAACAGTTTTGGCTTCTGCAGTGAACTTGTTCATGTATACACCCTTGAAGCTATGAGCCGAAAGGCGTTAATTTTCACTTATTGAATGGGTCAGAGCATTTTTCGAATGACCCGAAGCCGTTCAAAAGTATTTATGTTCCTCAATCAGCATCGCACTAATAATGTAGCATATAAACCTTGATGTACACTTTACAGCAGCAAATTTTTTAGACCTTATTCGAATCCAAAATCACCCGGGGAGATGCTTTCAGAAAAAGAGAAACACGTTTTACTTTAAAAAACAAACAACTTTCAAATAAAAGGATTTTTGTTTTAAAGTACAAAAACAGCGATAAGAAAATTCTAGATGTGATTCTTTGATAAGGAAGCCAAGCTTTAACAGAATGCTTAAGAGACATTAAGCTAGCGCAACATAAAAGCAAGATCGCATCAAACTTGTCGCTAAAAAATGTTTGATGGCTCTTGCTTGAGCTGCGCATAGTGCCCCCAAGGTTTCGAACCAGCATGTGCCAATTCGGTTTATATGTCAATGCTGTCAAGTGTTGGTTTGAGGATCATATTCCGCTCAGATGCAACTTTACAGGGCGCCGAATACTAATTTAAGTTTTTTCCTGCAGAAAGGTAGCCCTATAATTGTAGTCACCCCGATCTCTTTTCTGATCGGTCGAAATTATTGTTGCAGTTGCCAATTATTGTTGTGTTGAGAATATATTCGTTTGTTTATTCGAGAAGGTAAAGTTAGTGAAATATATATATAGTTACATATAGTGCATATATGTACAGCTCAATCGCGTTTTCACGTCAATGAATTTTAATGCCTAAAATCATGAAAAGATCATTGACAAGACAAAACCTCATTCGCCACGCCCATTTCCTAGGAATTTCGGCAACATCATCTTTCCCGTATTTTCTGTTTTTTATACCCTTGCAGAGGGTATATTAATTTTAGCCAGAAGTTTGCAACGCACCTTAGGAGACATCTCCGACCCTATAAAGTATATATATTCTGAATCAGCATCACCAGAGGAGTCGAAAAATGGATGTCCGTCTGTCCGTCCGTCCGTCCGTCTGTTGCAACGCAAACTAGTCTCTCAGTTTTTGAGCTATCTTCATGAAACTTGGCACACAAGCTTCTTATTGCTGTAGGCTGTAAATAAGTCGGAACGAGCCAGATCGGACCGATATATCGTATAGCTGTCATAGAAGCTATCGGCCGATTTTTGTTGTTTTTCAAGATATTGCAACAAGATTTGGCAAATCCTATTCTTATTACGTTCTTAATGTGCTGTCAAAATTATATCAGAATCGGACCACTATAACATATAGCTGCCATAGGAACAATCGGCTGAAATCAGGGTTTTTGTATGCAAACCTGTTTTGTTTTTGGAAATACCGCACATTATCAATACTTTTTAATGTTATACAGTAACCCGCTCTTAGTTTTTCCATTTAAATATCTCAGACGTTTATATTCTATAGCTGTTATAGGAACAATCAGTCAGTCCGTCTGTCTGTTGCAACGCAAATTAGTCCCCCCAGTTATTGAGCTATCTTCATGAAACTTGGCACACAAGCTTATTATTGCTGTAGGCTGTAAATAAGTCGGAACGAGCCAGATCGGACCGATATATCGTATAGCTGTCATAGAAGCTATCGGCCGACGTACGACTCGAAACGCGAAACGCGAACTAGAGAACGCGGGCATGCAAAAATACCGAGATAGAAAAGAATTTCGAGGAAAGATTACCTTATTTCTAGATAGGTAGGACAATATTTCAAATTTTAGGCATGCAACAGAGGAAGCGTTAGAAAAAAGAAAGTAAAGATTACTATAGTCCAAACATAATACCCTAAACGGATCGTGAAGGGCATAGTTCGACCTACAATTAGGAAGAGTAAGTGGTAAGTAATTACGTGATAATCTGCAAGAGACAGAAAAATGTTGCTGGCTAACCAGGTCAACACTGTCAATGTCAATGTTTATAAATTCAATATTAACATTGATTTTTTTATACAACTTGAACTCATATGGGACTACCCCCTGAATTTAAGCATATTAATTAGGGGAGGAAAAGAAACCAACAAGGATTTTCTTAGTAGCGGCGAGCGAAAAGAAATCAGTTCAGCACTAAGTCACTTTGTCTAAATGGCAAATGTGAGATGCAGTGATTGGAACATCAATATTCTAGTATAAGAAATTAACGATTTAAGTCCTTCTTAAATGAGGCCATTTACCCATAGAGGGTGCTAGGCCCGTATAACGTTAATGATTACTAGATGGTGTTTCCAAAGAGTCGTGTTGCTTGATAGTGCAGCACTAAGTGGGTGGTAAACTCCATCTAAAACTAAATATAACCATGAGGCCGATAGTAAACAAGAACCGTGAGGGAAAGTTAGAGGATAAGCCTGATGAACCTGAATATCCGTTATGGAAAATTCATCATTAGAATTGTAATATTTAAACAATATTATAAGGATAGTGTTCATTTTTTCCATATAAGGACATTGTAATCTATTAGTATAAATTATATTTAACATAAAATAAATGTTATAAATTTGATAAAGTACTGATAGATTTATATGAATACAGTGCGTTAATTTTTCGGGATTATATAATGGCATAATTATCATTGATTTTTATACCCTTGCAGAGGGTATATTAATTTTAGCCAGAAGTTTGCAACGCACCTTAGGAGACATCTCCGACCCTATAAAGTATATATATTCTGAATCAGCATCACTAGAGGAGTCGAAAAATGGATGTCCGTCTGTCCGTCCGTCCGTCCGTCCGTCCGTCCGTCCGTCCGTCCGTCTGTTGCAACGCAAACTAGTCTCTCAGTTTTTGAGCTATCTTCATGAAACTTGGCACACAAGCTTCTTGTTGCTGTACGCTGTAAATAAGTCGGAACGAGCCAGATCGGACCGATATATCGTATAGCTGTCATAGAAGCTATCGGCCGATTTTTGTTGTTATACCCTTGCAGAGGGTATATTAATTTTAGCCAGAAGTTTGCAACGCACCTTAGGAGACATCTCCGACCCTATAAAGTATATATATTCTGAATCAGCATCACCAGAAGAGTCGAAAAATGGATGTCCGTCTGTCGTCCGTCCGTCCGTCCGTCCGTCCGTCCGTCCGTCCGTCCGTCCGTCTGTTGCAACGCAAACTAGTCTCTCAGTTTTTGAGCTATCTTCATGAAACTTGGCACACAAGCTTCTTATTGCTGTAGGCTGTAAATAAGTCGGAACGAGCCAGATCGGACCGATATATCGTATAGCTGTCATAGAAGCTATCGGCCGATTTTTGTTGTTTTTCAAGATATTGCAACAAGATTTGGCAAATCCTATTCTTATTACGTTCTTAATGTGCTGTCAAAATTATATCAAAATCGGACCACTATAACATATAGCTGCCATAGGAACAATCGGCTGAAATCAGGGTTTTTGTATGCAAACCTGTTTTGTTTTTGGAAATACCGCACATTATCAATACTTTTTAATGTTATACAGTAACCCGCCCTTAGTTTTTCCATTTAAATATCTCAGACGTTTATATTCTATAGCTGTTATAGGAACAATCAGTCAGTCCGTCTGTCTGTTGCAACTCAAATTAGTCCCCCAGTTATTGAGCTATCTTCATGAAACTTGCCACACAAGCTTATTATTGATGTAGGTTGTAAATAAGTCGGAACGAGCCAGATCGGACCGATATATCGTATAGCTGTCATAGAATCTATCGGCCGATTTTTGATGTTTTTCAAGATATTGCAACAAGATTTGGCAAATCCTATTCTTATTACGTTCTTAATGTGCTGTCAAAATTATATCAAAATCGGACCACTATAAAATATAGCTGCCATAGGAACAATCGGCTGAAATCAGGGTTTTCGTATGCAAACCTGTTTTGTTTTTGGAAATACCACACATTATCAATACTTTTTAATGTTATACAGTAACCCGCCCTTAGTTTTTCCATTTAAATATCTCAGACGTTTATATTCTATAGCTGTTATAGGAACAATCAGTCAGTCCGTCTGTCTGTTGCAACTCAAATTAGTCCCCCAGTTATTGAGCTATCTTCATGAAACTTGGCACCCAAGCTTATTATTGATGTAGGCTGTAAATAAGTCGGAACGAGCCAGATCGGACCGATATATCGTATAGCTGTCATAGAAGCTATCGGCCGATTTTTGTTGTTTTTCAAGATATTGCAACAAGATTTGGCAAATCCTTTTCTTATTACGTTCTTAATGTGCTGTCAAAATTGTATCAAAATCGGACCACTATAACATATAGCTGCCATAGGAACAATCGGCTGAAATCAGGGTTTTTGTATGCAAACCTGTTTTGTTTTTGGAAATACCGCACATTATCAATACGTTTTAATGTTATACAGTAACCCGCCCTTAGTTTTTCCATTTAAATATCTGAGACGTTTATATTCTATAGCTGTTATAGGAACAATCAGTCTGTCCGTCTGTCTGTTGCAACTCAAATTAGTCCCCCAGTTATTGAGCTATCTTCATGAAACTTGGCACCCAAGCTTATTATTGATGTAGGCTGTAAATAAGTCGGAACGAGCCAGATCGGACCGATATATCGTATAGCTGTCATAGAAGCTATCGGCCGATTTTTGTTGTTTTTCAAGATATTGCAACAAGATTTGGCAAATCCTATTCTTATTACGTTCTTAATGTGCTGTCAAAATTATATCAAAAATCGGACCACTATAACATATAGCTGCCATAGGAACAATCGGCTGAAATCAGGGTTTTTGTATGCAAACCTGTTTTGTTTTTGGAAATACCGCACATTATCAATACTTTTTAATGTTATACAGTAACCCGCCCTTAGTTTTTCCATTTAAATATCTGAGACGTTTATATTCTATAGCTGTTATAGGAACAATCAGTCTGTCCGTCTGTCTGTTGCAACTCAAATTAGTCCCCCAGTTATTGAGCTATCTTCATGAAACTTGGCACCCAAGCTTATTATTGATGTAGGCTGTAAATAAGTCGGAACGAGCCAGATCGGACCGATATATCGTATAGCTGTCATAGAAGCTATCGGCCGATTTTTGTTGTTTTTCAAGATATTGCAACAAGATTTGGCAAATCCTATTCTGATTACGTTCTTAATGTGCTGTCAAAATTGTATCAAAATCGGACCACTATAACATATAGCTGCCATAGGAACAATCGGCTGAAATCAGGGTTTTCGTATGCAAACCTGTTTTGTTTTTGGAAATACCGCACATTATCAATACTTTTTAATGTTATACAGTAACCCGCTCTAGTTTTTCCATTTAAATATCTCAGACGTTTATATTCTATAGCTGTTATAGGAACAATCAGTCAGTCCGTCTGTCTGTTACAACTCAAATTAGTTAGATTCTTATTGGATGTTGCCCTTTGCTTTTATTACTTTGCAGTTAGAACTCAGCAGAGGGCTTTAAATTATGCATGTGTGAAAGAGACGCCTATACATACATACATATATGCTGCCTCACAATACATCTCAACATATCAAATTAGATTTGTCGTTTGTTTTTTGTGTTGCTGCTCAATGTCTCTTTCGATTCTAAGTGGCTTTAAATATACTAAAAATTTATTTTGCAACACACTATAAAAAAAAAAAATATAAGATACAAAAAAAAAAACAAGAAAGCAAGGCTACCTTCGGCTTGCCGAAGGTTTCATACCCTTGCAGTTATACAAAATATAAAATATATTTGGATTGCTGCTGGTTTCTGTGGTATTTATTGAACAATTATAACAATACAGGAAGTCAAGATTTTTACCTGATTAAGGCTATGAATCAAACACCTGCTTCGAAAAAAAATAATTCTACCTCTTTAATGCTTTTGTATATACCTGGATTTCTAATATACTTAACACAAAATGTTATGAGGAAATGTCTTTGTAAAGGATCTGTTGGTCATAAAATCTAAATTTGGAAAGTTCTCATTCAAAAATGCGTTTGAATAACAGCTTCATGATTTTTTGTTTAACAGCTACATGTAATAGTACTCAGATTTCCATAAAATTGCAACATGAACCTTCATTAGGCCGATCGTTGATCGTTATAAGTTATAAAAGTTCGATTTCGAACTTTATTATTACACTTAGATTTGGATGTGGTAAGCCTGATAGCTATATCTTGAAATATAACGAAAATCGGCCGATAGGCTTCATGACAGCTATACGATATATCAGTCCGATCTGGCCCGTTCCGACTTATTAAAAGAGGGCAGAAATAAGAAGCTTGGGAGAAAAGTTTCATGAAGATAGCTCAATAATAAGGGGGGGACTAATTTGAGTTCTTATTACGTTCTTAATGTGCTGTCAAAATTGTATCAAAATCGGACCACTATAACATATAGCTGCCATAGGAACAATCGGCTGAAATCAGGGTTTTTGTATGCAAACCTGTTTTGTTTTTGGAAATACCGCACATTATCAATACTTTTTAATGTTATACAGTAACCCGCCCTTAGTTTTTCCATTTAAATATCTCAGACGTTTATATTCTTTAGCTGTTACAGGAACAATCAGTCAGTCCGTCTGTCTGTTGCAACGCAAATTAGTCCCCCAGTTATTGAGCTATCTTCATGAAACTTTGCTCACAAGCTTCTTATTTCTGCCCTCTTTAAATAAGTCGGAATGGGCCAGATCGGACTGATATATCGTATAGCTGTCATGGAGCCTATCGCCCGATTTTCGTTATATTTCAAGATATAGCTATCAGGCTTACCACATCCAAATCTAAGTGTGTCCCTAATAATAAAGTTCGAAATCGAACTTTTATAACTTATAACGATCAACGATCGGTCTAATGAAGGTTCATGTTGCAATTTTATGGAAATCTGAGTACTATTACATATAGTTGTTAAACAAAAAATCATGTAGCTGTTATTCAAACGCATTTTTGAATGAGAACTTTCCAAATTTATTTATATGTTATGACCAACAGATCCTTTACATCACAAAGACATTTCCTCATAACATTTTGTGTTAAGTATATAAGAAATCCAGGTATATACAAAAGCATTATAAAGGTAGAATTATTTTTTTTCGAAGCAGGTGTTTGATTCATAGCCTTAATCAGGTAAAAATCTTGACTTCCAGTACTGTTATTATTATTGTTCAATAAATACCACAGAAACCAGCAGCAATCCAAATATATTTTATATTTTGTATAACTGCAAGGGTATGAAACCTTCGGCAAGCCGAAGCCTTGCTTTCTTGTTTTAATTTTGAATTATGTTAAATTTCAATTTGGTAATTGTCTAGAGAAAGGCCTCATACTTAATCGCGACGTAGAAAATTGGTCTAAAATATTTAAAAAATTCTCCTGAATCCGAATTCGATGGCGGATTTGGATTCAGGAGAATTTGTTTACATTTTATCGGCCAAATCGCGAATTTGTACGTCGCGATTACCTTAAATTTTTTTGTTATTGCATTTTTGGATGGTGGCGGTTGAAAGCGTGCACTATTTTGCGACGTAACAGTGTTCTAAAAGCCGAATCGATGGTAATGAAAAACTGCGACCATGAAAAATAATATGCCGAAGTCGAAAAATTTTTTCAAGTAAACAAGTCGGAAAGGCTACAGTCGAGCTGACTCGACTGTGATATACCCGCTACAATTTTTCGGAAAAACACGTGCCAAATGTGAACAATGCGTTCTTGCTTTTTATTTCTTTCCGTCTCTAATTTGTTTTGCCTATGCAAGTTCCACTAGATTCTTATTGGATGTTGCCCTTTGCTTTTATTACTTTGCAGTTAGAACTCAGCAGAGGGCTTTAAATTATGCATGTGTGAAAGAGACGCCTATACATACATACATATATGCTGCCTCACAATACATCTCAACATATCAAATTAGATTTGTCGTTTGTTTTTTGTGTTGCTGCTCAATGTCTCTTTCGATTCTAAGTGGCTTTAAATATACTAAAAATTTATTTTGCAACACACTATAAAAAAAAAAATATAAGATACAAAAAAAAAACAAGAAAGCAAGGCTACCTTCGGCTTGCCGAAGGTTTCATACCCTTTGCAGTTATACAAAATATAAAATATATTTGGATTGCTGCTGGTTTCTGTGGTATTTATTGAACAATTATAACAATACAGGAAGTCAAGATTTTTACCGGATTAAGGCTATGAATCAAACACCTGCTTCGAAAAAAAATAATTCTACCTCTTTAATGCTTTTGTATATACCTGGATTTCTAATATACTTAACACAAAATGTTATGAGGAAATGTCTTTGTAAAGGATCTGTTGGTCATAAAATCTAAATTTGGAAAGTTCTCATTCAAAAAATGCGTTTGAATAACAGCTTCATGATTTTTTGTTTAACAGCTACATGTAATAGTACTCAGATTTCCATAAAATTGCAACATGAACCTTCATTAGGCCGATCGTTGATCGTTATAAGTTATAAAAGTTCGATTTCGAACTTTATTATTACACTTAGATTTGGATGTGGTAAGCCTGATAGCTATATCTTGAAATATAACGAAAATCGGCCGATAGGCTTCATGACAGCTATACGATATATCAGTCCGATCTGGCCCGTTCCGACTTATTAAAAGAGGGCAGAAATAAGAAGCTTGGGAGAAAAGTTTCATGAAGATAGCTCAATAATTGGGGACTAATTTGAGTTGCAACAGACAGACGGACTGACTGATTGTTCCTATAACAGCTATATAATATAAACGTTTGAGATATTTAAATGGAAAAACTAAGGGCGGGTTACTGTATAACATTAAAAAGTATTGATAATGTGCGGTATTTCCAAAAACAAAACAGGTTTGCATACAAAAACCCTGATTTCAGCCGATTGTTCCTATGACAGCTATATGTTATAGTGGTCCGATTATACAATTTGATACAATTTTGACAGCACATTAAGAACGTAATAAGAATAGGATTTGCCAAATCTTGTTGCAATATCTTGAAAAACAACAAAAATCGGCCGATAGCTTCTATGACAGCTATACGATATATCGGTCCGATCTGGCTCGTTCCGACTTATTTACAGCCTACAGCAATAATAAGCTTGTGTGCCAAGTTTCATGTAGATAGCTCAATAACTGAGGGACTAATTTGAGTTCCAACATACAGACGGACTGACTGATTGTTCCTATAACAGCTATGTATATAATATAAACTTCTGAGATATTTAAATGGAAAAACTAAGGGCGGGTTACTTTATAACATTAAAAAGTATTGATAATGTGCGGTATTTCCAAAAACAAAACAGGTTTGCATACAAAAACCCTGATTTCAGCCGATTGTTCCTATGGCAGCTATATGTTATAGTGGTCCGATTTTGATACAATTTTGACAGCACATTAAGAACGTAATAAGAATAGGATTTGCCAAATCTTGTTGCAATATCTTGAAAAACAACAAAAATCGGCCGATAGCTTCTATGACAGCTATACGATATATCGGTCCGATCTGGCTCGTTCCGACTTATTTACAGCCTACAGCAATAAGAAGCTTGTGTGCCAAGTTTCATGAAGATAGCTCAATAACTGGGGGACTAATTTGCGTTGCAACAGACAGACGGACTGACTGATTGTTCCTATAACAGCTATAGAATATAAACGTCTGAGATATTTAAATGGAAAAACTAAGGGCGGGTTACTGTATAACATTAAAAAGTATTGATAATGTGCGGTATTTCCAAAAACAAAACAGGTTTGCATACAAAAACCCTGATTTCAGCCGATTGTTCCTATGGCAGCTATATGTTATAGTGGTCCGATTTTGATACAATTTTGACAGCACATTAAGAACGTAATAAGAATAGGATTTGCCAAATCTTGTTGCAATATCTTGAAAAACAACAAAAATTGGCCGATAGCTTCTATGACAGCTATACGATATATCGGTCCGATCTGGCTCGTTCCGACTTTTTTACAGCCTACAGCAATAAGAAGCTTGTGTGCCAAGTTTCATGAAGATAACTCAAAATTGAGAGACTAGTTTGCGTTGCAACAGACGGACGGACTGACTGATTGTTCCTATAACAGCTATAGAATATAAACGTCTGAGATATTTAAATGGAAAAACTAAGGGCGGGTTACTGTATAACATTAAAAAGTATTGATAATGTGCGGTATTTCCAAAAACAAAACAGGTTTGCATACAAAAACCCTGATTTCAGCCGATTGTTCCTATGGCAGCTATATGTTATAGTAATCCGATTTTGATACAATTTTGACAGAACATTAAAAACGTAATAAGAATAGGATTTGATAAATCTTGTTGCAATATCTTGAAAAACAACAAAAATCGGCCGATAGCTTCTATGACAGCTATACGATATATCGGTCCGATCTGGCTCGTTCCGACTTATTTACAGCCTACAGCAATAAGAAGCTTGTGTGCCAAGTTTCATGAAGATAGCTCAAAAACTGAGAGACTAGTTTGCGTTGCAACAGACGTACGGACGGACAGACGGACATCCATTTTTCGACTCCTCTGGTGATGCTGATTCAGAATATATATACTTTATAGGGTCGGAGATGTCTCCTAAGGTGCGTTGCAAACTTCTGGCTAAAATTAATATACCCTCTGCAAGGGTATAAATATATATATAAGTCGCCGCGGCTCACCCAGGAGTTGAATTCCGGACCTCTCGCTTAACAGTCAACTACCATCACCACTCGACTACTGCATTTTTTACGCGATGACCGATAAAATTGCACTATAAATATTTTCGGTGCACATAATTAAAAAAAAAAAAAAAAAGTTGCCACATAATTAAAAAAAAAAGTTGCCACATAATTAAAAAAAAAAAAGTTGCCATATAATTAAAAAAAGTTGTCTGCTGCTGGAGTTGAACTCGGGAACTAACATTAGGAAAAACCGACATAAGCACATGGCCACAGTGCAATACTATTTTAATATCTTCCTTTTCGGCCGATGTTATTGAAACTTACGCAACACGCCCGCATGGTGGTTTTTATCACATGTATAAAAAATGATTGCTGTAGAGCTATATTTGCAGTTACAATCGACTTTTTTTCGATTTATGGGGCGGATGGAGGCGTGGCGAAAATCCAAAATAAACTTGACCTGCGTGCAGAATTAACACATATTGTCTCCAAATTTGGTAGCTCTAGCTCTTATAATAGCTGAGATCTAGGTTTTCATACGGACGGACAGACAGACAGACGGACAGACGAACATGGCTATATCGACTCGGCTGTTCATGCTGATTCAGAATATATATACTTTATGGGGTCATTTTCGGTTGGCACAAAGTTATAATACCCTAATACTCTTCAAGTAGCGGGTATAAAAAGAGGTTGTAACACTCAGAACGACTCATGAAAGTAGTGATGGATTAGGTTGACGAAAAGTAATAAGCTACTGGCAGCAGGAATAATTTAAATAAAAAACAATTATTAAAAGCAGCGTATCAAATGCACGCGCACAAAAATTCTTTTTCCGTCTGCCTTTGTCTCGTTCGCTTTGGTTTGTCGTCCGACGTAATACGATCCGTAGAATTTTGCAACTTTGTTGCCTCCGTCCTCAAGCGTTGTATTCGAGGTTTCGTTGCTTATATTAGAAGCATATGCCTTCACGCTTCCTCCGCTATAGAACCCCACGCCGTCGGTCTAGTGATTCGGACTCTGATTGTGATAATCGCATTCGCGTTCCAGCGCCAAGACATTCAATTCCGGCGCCCCCACTCCAGGAAGCATGGACGCAGACCAGTTGAGAGTCGCAGTACAGGCAGCTGTCACGGCCGCCTTAGCCGAGCAAGCCGCTACAAATAAGGTCTTGCTTGACAAAGTCAACCCAATGTCTCAGCAGCTGGCGGCAGCGCGTATTACGCCGCCAGAGGTGCAAGCCTATGCACCCATAGAAATAAGTAATGATATCCGCTGCGAGGAGCCATTGGATGCCGTCAAATGCTTGCCCGAGTTTGCAGGCGCACATGAATCGTATGTTTCATGGAGACAGGCGGCTCTCGCAGCCTACCATATCTTTAGGCCGTACGATGGCAGCTCACGCCATTATCAGGCGGTTATAATTATAAGAAACAAAATAAGGGGGGCCGCGGATGTGGTTCTGGCGTCTTTCGGCACAGTACTTAACTTTGACGCGATTATAAGTCGCCTCGACTTCACATACAGCGACAAACGTCCAGTTCACGTAATCGAGCAAGAGTTGGGCACGCTGAGACAAGGCAGTATGTCTCTACTGCAGTATTATGATGAGGTCGGCAAAAAACTTACATTGTTGACTAATAAAGTCAACATGTCATATGAGCCCGTTTTAGCAAAGGGCCTCTGTGAAAAGTTCCGCGAAGATGCACTACGCGTGTTTGTTTCGGGACTCAAGCGTAGTCTCACAGCAAAGCCAAGGGACCTACCGTCAGCCCTGGCGCTCGTGCAAGAGGTAGAATCGAACCATGAAAGATATGCGTTCGCTGCCAGCTTCGCGAGGAGTGTTGAGGAAAAAGAGCACAAGGCAAGTAACCAGCAGCGGGTCAAGCCACCCCAGCATGCAGAAGCGCAGGCAGGCAGGTCAAAGAACCCACATTTTAGTAGGCAGCACAAACCGCAAGGCCAATCCGGCCAGCGAAATGCCGAGCAACAAACTCGAGCCAGTGCTCTATACCAATGGAAGTGGACCCTTCGCTGTCAAAACTTATACAGCCCACCCAGGCCTCCGTTGGCGTCAGCAAGTGGCCGGCCATGTCCGATCGCTCTAACGGAAATAGCAAGCAACAAAGGGTAAATCATGTAACCCAAGATGCTGGACAGGGGCAGAACTCGTACGCCGTTATCAGACGAAGAGTAGCAGAGCTTCCTTATCGACACCGGCACGTCCAAAAATTACGTCAGACCACACAAGGGGTTACCTGGCGTCCGTCCGGTTAACTCGCAATTCGGTTTGCGTTCGCTTCATAGTCAAAGCAACATTTTTCATTCCACCAGACTTGTTTGATGGGATAATCGGCCTCGATTTGTAAGCTCAGGCTGGGGCGTCACTCTGTCTGGCCTCTAGTCAGCTCAAATGGGGTACGGAAGTCGAGAAAATCGCCTTCCACAAATGTGGATTGCTCAGACGCGCCTGCTTCAGTGCAGGAGGCTTTTCGGAATTTACTAAAGACCAAAAAAAGGCCTTTGCAGACCCAAACGAGGCCCTGCCATACAATAATTCGGTGGTTGCCACCATCAGAACAGTGAGCGAAGAGCCCATCTACGCCAAGCTATACCCATATCCCATGGGCGTAGCAGACTTCGTCAACAAGGAGATCCAAGATCTTCTAAGAAACGACATAATTCAAAAATCGGCGTCCCCCTACAACAACCCCATATGGGTAGTAGATAAAAAGGGCACCGATGATGCGGGCAACCGCAACAAGCGCTTGGAGATAGACTTTCGCAAACTCAACGAGCGAACCATTCCCGACAAATATCCCATGCCAAACATATCAATGATACTAAGCAATTTGGGCAAAGCCCACTATTTTTCGACCCTGGATCTCAAATCCAGATACCATCAGGTCATGCTAGCGGAACGTGATCGCGAAAAAACTTCTTTCTCGGTAAACGGGGGAAAATACGAGTTCAAAAGACTGCCGTTCGGCCTCAGGAACGCCGCCGGCATCTTCCAGCGAACGATCGATGATATCTTACGGGAACAAATTGGCAAATTTTGCTATGCATATGTTGATGACGTGACGACAAGATTTGGCAAATCCTTCTCGCAAGACGAGGAGGCTCACATCAAACATGTAGAGTGGGTGTTCAAGAGCCTACAAGAAGCGAAAAGAAAACAAAAGCGTGAGCTTTCTTGGGTTCATAGTCACCAGCAACGGTGCAACAACAAATCCGCAAAAAGTCAAGGCCATAAAAAAATTTCCAGAGCCCAAGACGGTATTTGAAGTCAGGTCATTTCAGGGCCTCGCGAGCTACTATAGGTGTTTCATTAAAGACTTCGCTGCTATAGCAAGGCCCATTTCGAACATATTAAAGGGCGAAAATGGAACAGTTAGTAGGCATAGATCGAGGAACATTCAGGTGCGTTTCTCTGAGTCCCAGCGAGAGGCGTTCCAACAGCTGCGCAATATATTGGAATCAGAAGACGTCATGCTCAGCTACCCTGACTATAAGAAGCCATTTGATCTAACGACAGATGCTTCGGCCTACGGTATAGGTGCGGTCTTGTCTCAAGAAGGCCGCCTTATAACAATGATTTCAAGGACACTTAAAGACAGTGAAGCCAACTACGCGACTAACGAGCGGGAGTTATTGGCCATCATTTGGGCCCTGGCTAAGCTGCGGCATTACTTGTATGGGGTGAAAGATATAAACATCTTCACTGACCATCAGCCTTTAACATTTTCTGTGTCGGAATCAAACCCGAACGCCAAAATTAAGAGGTGGAAGGCCCGCATAGAACAGAACACAGAACCAGATAATACTGGAGGAGGCACGTTTCTCGTCTAAAAATACCTTTATTCTATTTGGGAATAAAAGGCGCCACACGGTTAACTTCGTCTGCAGAGGGTCTTTATTAGACGAACTGGTAGACATAATCGTCCCAAGGGGCGTAAACGCTTTTCATCGCGCTTTGCACACGCTCGCAATGATACAGGATGAGATAGTCCGGAAATTGCACATAGACATTTTCTCTACTGACAAAAAGTTTTTGCTCACTTGCATCGACAAGTTTTCTAAATTCGCCGTCGTACAACCTATCGCCTCGAGAACTATTGAAGACCTGAAGCCGGCGCTGCTTCAGCTCATGAACTTTCTCTCTAGGGCAAAGACCATTTATTGCGACAACGAATCGTCGTTGAAGTCGCACACGATCGTGTCCATGCTTTGTAACAACTTTGGTGTAAGCATTACAAACGCACCACCACTGCACAGTGCCTCCAACGGGCAGGTGGAGCGTTTCCACAGCACGCTACTGGAACTAGCCAGGTGCATAAAGATAGACAAGGGCATGAGTGATACGGTCGAAATAGTAATGTTGGCCACCACCCAATATAATAAGTCGATTCACTCGGTCACCAACAGGAGACCGGCTGACATCGTCCTAACGCTCCCTGACGAGCCACAGGTGGAGATCCACAATAGGATCCAGAAAGCTCAAACCGCGCTAAGGGCCAGAGAAAACGCCTCGCGGCAGAATAGGGTATTCGATGTTGGCGAAAAGGTGTTGGTGAAATCCAACCGAAGACTCAGCAACAAGCTCACGCCGTTGTGCGAGGAAAGAGCTGTAGAAGCGGACATGGGGACCACGGTCCTTATCGGTCCTTTGATAACTTTAGCTCTTATAATAGCTGAGATCTAGGTTATCACACGGACGGACAGACAGACAGACGGACATGGCTATATCGACTCGGCTGTTCATGCTGATTCAGAATATGTATACTTTGTGGGGTCGAAGATTTCTCCTTCTGCCTGTTACAAACATTTTCGGTTGACACAGAGCTATAATACCCTTATACTCTTCGAGTAGCCGGTATAAAAATCTGTAAAGCCAAAATTTGAAAACCTAAAAATAAGAGAGAGTGTTAATTTTATACCCTTGCAGAGGGTATATTAATTTTAGCCAGAAGTTTGCAACGCACCTTAGGAGACATCTCCGACCCTATAAAGTATATATATTCTGAATCAGCATCACCAGAGGAGTCGAAAAATGGATGTCCGTCTGTCCGTCCGTCCGTCCGTCCGTCCGTCCGTCTGTTGCAACGCAAACTAGTCTCTCAGTTTTTGAGCTATCTTCATGAAACTTGGCACACAAGCTTCTTATTGCTGTAGGCTGTAAATAAGTCGGAACGAGCCAGATCGGACCGATATATCGTATAGCTGTCATAGAAGCTATCGGCCGATTTTTGTTGTTTTTCAAGATATTAAAACAAGATTTGGCAAATCCTATTCTTATTACGTTCTCAATGAGCTGTCAAAATTGTATCAAAATCGGACCACTATAACATATAGCTGCCATAGGAACAATCGGCTGAAATCAGGGTTTTTGTATGCAAACCTGTTTTGTTTTTGGAAATACCGCACATTATCAATACTTTTTAATGTTATACAGTAACCCGCCCTTAGTTTTTCCATTTAAATATCTGAGACGTTTATATTCTACAGCTGTTATAGGAACAATCAGTCTGTCCGTCTGTCTGTTGCAACTCAAATTAGTCCCCCAGTTATTGAGCTATCTTCATGAAACTTGGCACCCAAGCTTATTATTGATGTAGGCTGTAAATAAGTCGGAACGAGCCAGATCGGACCGATATATCGTATAGCTGTCATAGAAGCTATCGGCCGATTTTTGTTGTTTTTCAAGATATTGCAACAAGATTTGGCAAATCCTATTCTTATTACGTTCTTAATGTGCTGTCAAAATTGTATCAAAATCGGACCACTATAACATATAGCTGCCATAGGAACAATCGGCTGAAATCAGGGTTTTTGTATGCAAACCTGTTTTGTTTTTGGAAATACCGCACATTATCAATACTTTTTAATGTTATACAGTAACCCGCCCTTAGTTTTTCCATTTAAATATCTCAGACGTTTATATTCTATAGCGGTTATAGGAACAATCAGTCAGTCCGTCTGTCTGTTGCAACGCAAATTAGTCCCCCAGTTATTGAGCTATCTTCATGAAACTTGGCACCCAAGCTTATTATTGCTGTAGGCTGTAAATAAGTCGAAACGAGCCAGATTGGACCGATATATCGTATAGCTGTCATAGAAGCTATCGGCCGATTTTTGTTGTTTTTCAAGATATTGCAACAAGATTTGGCAAATCTTATTCTTATTACGTTCTTAATGTGCTGTCAAAATTGTATCAAAATCGGACCACTATAACATATAGCTGCCATAGGAACAATCGGCTGAAATCAGGGTTTTTGTATGCAAACCTGTTTTGTTTTTGGAAATACCGCACATTATCAATACTTTTTAATGTTATACAGTAACCCGCCCTTAGTTTTTCCATTTAAATATCTCAGACGTTTATATTCTATAACTGTTATAGGAACAATCAGTCAGTCCGTCTGTCTGTTGCAACGCAAATTAGTCCCCCAGTTATTGAGCTATCTTCACGAAACTTTGCTCACAAGCTTCTTATTTCTGCCCTCTTTAAATAAGTCGGAACGGGCCAGATCGGACTGATATATCGTATAGCTGTCATGGAGCCTATCGGCCGATTTTCGTTATATTTCAAGATATAGCTATCAGGCTTACCACATCCAAATCTAAGTGTGTCCCTAAAAATAAAGTTCAAAATCGAACTTTTATAACTTATAACGATCAACGATCGGTCTAATGAAGGTTCATGTTGCAATTTTATGGAAACCTGAGTACTATTACAAGTAGCTGTTAAACAAAAAATCATATAGCTGTCAAACGTATTTTTTAATAAGAACTTTCCAAATTTAGATTTTATGACCAACACATCCTTTACAACACAAAGACATTTCCTCATAACATTTTGTGTTAAGTATATAAGAAATCCAGGTATATACAAAAGCATTAAAAGGGGAATATATTTTTTTTTAAGCAGGTGTTTGATTCATAGCCTTAATCAGGTAAAAATCTCGACTTCCTGTACTGTTATAATTGTTCAATAAATACCACAGAAACCAGCAGCAATCCAAATATATTTTATATTTTGTATAACTGCAAGGGTATGAAACCTTCGGCAAGCCGAAGGTAGCCTTGCTTTCTTGTTTCAATTAAAAATGTGATTTAGTGATATCAAAATTGTCAAGTAAAAATTACGTTCGGTTTTTTTTATTGATTTTTCAAAAGATGATAGTTTTATGTACATTTGTCCGATTTAAAATTTGCGCCGTTTTATTCGTAAACTTGTTGTCAACGAGATACCCCTTTCTTAGATGGCTGCGTCCCTATTGGCAAAAAACTCGGAGGGCCAATTTTCACAGGCCAATTAAGCGCGTTCGCCATGGACAGGAAAAGATGGTAATCACTTGGTGCAAGGACCGGACTATAAGGTGGGTGCATTAGGACTCTCATCCGAGCTCTCGGAGATTCTGGCGTGTCACCAAAGACGTGTGTTGCCTGGCGTTGTGCTGATGGAACACAATTCGGCCTCTGTTGATCAAAGATGGGTATTCTGGATGAAGAGGGCCGAATTAAGTGTTTGGCCATAGGGCAGCACCTCGTAGTAGATGATTTCTTGCCAATCCCACCAAACACACACAAAACCTTCCTGGCCGTCAATCCGGTCTTGGCCACCGTCTGGGCCGCTTCCCCGAGCTTTGACCACGATCGTTTGTCGTAAGTGCCCCATTTTCATCGCTAATCACAATCCGCTTTGGAAACGGGTCGATTTTGTTGAGATTCAGCGGCGATTCGCAGATGGGAATTCGGCCCATCATGTTTTTTTTTTTGCGTTAGTTCGTGTGGCGCCCACGTGACGGTCTGTTTCCCCTATTTCCATGATTTTATCGCAATTTTCGACGACAGGCCTCCCGACGAGTGGTGCATCTTTGACATCGAAATTACCGGAACGGAACCTAGCAGACCACTTTTGTGCTACACGTTCATTTACAGTATCGAGCCCATAAACCAAAATAATTTTTTCACCCACTTTGGCTGCTTTTTTTACCTTCATCGGAAAAATTGTAAAATATAGCTAATTTTCTCTTTACTGGTGTCGATCTTTATTGAGCGCTCACCACATACTGAGTCATTTAAGCGAAAAACTGTCAAAGACAAACTTTTAGCGCGAATAAACACGTTTTCAGCGCCGTATAGTATGACATGATGCGACACGTAACACTAGCACTATGGACAATAACGCAGTCTCTTAGATAAAAACCGAATGAACTTTTTGATGCATTGAATTTGGACCAACAAGTGAACGGGAGTGACAGGTCACCAACGACGTAGCCCGTGTAACGTGGAAAGTCTGAATGAAACTTGAGGGCTACATCTATACACAACTCTCATACTAGAGATTGGGCATCCCCCCGGTCATGCATTCATCAGCGTATGCAGCGTGCTTAACCATGGAGTCGCATTTATAAAGTCACGAACACCGGGCGCGTTGACTAATAACTATAAGAATGCGCGAAATTCTGACCAGTTGACCAAAAGCAAGAGAGCTTTGGAATCTCGGCATTGCCGTAGAGAGTTCAGCCTCAAACAAGTCGGAAAGGCTACAGTCGACCTAACTCGACTGTGATATACCCGCTACAATTCTTCGGAAAGATAAGTGCCAAATGTGAACAATGCGTTCTTGATTTTTATTTCTTTCCGTCTCTAATATGTTTTGCCTATGCAAGTTCCACTCGATTCTTATTGGATGTTGCCCTTTGCTTTTATTACTTTGCAGTTATAAATTATGCATGTGTGATAGAGACGCCTATACATACATACATATATGCTGCCTCACAATACATCTCAACATATCTAATTATATATGTCGTTTGTTTTTTGTGTTGCTGCTCAATGTCTCTTTCGATTCTAAGTGGCTTTAAATATACTAAAAATTTATTTTGAATTTTGCAAACACACAATAAAATAAAACAAGTCGGAAAGGCTACAGTCGAGCTGACTCGACTGTGATATACCCGCTACAATTCTTCGGAAAAACACGTGCCAAATGTGAACAATGCATTCTTGCTTTTTATTTCTTTCTGTCTCTAATTTGTTTTGCCTATGCAAGTTCCACTCGATTATTATTGGATGTTGCCCTTTGCTTTTATTACTTTGCAGTTATAAATTATATGCTGCCTCACAATACATCTCAACATATCTAATTAGATTTGTCGTTTGTTTTTTGTGTTGCTGCTCAATGTCTCTTTCGATTCTAAGTGGCTTTAAATATACTAAAAATTTATTTTGAATTTTGCAACACACCATAAAATAAAAAAAAAAAATATAAGATACAAAAAAATAAATATATGGCGCCGAGGCACCCAGGAGTTGAACTCCGGACCTCCCGCTTAACAGTAAAGTACCATCACCACTCGACCACTGCATTTCTTTCGCGATGACCGATAAAATTGCACTATAAATATTTTCGGTGCACATAATTAAAAAAAAAAAAAAAGTTGCCACATAATTGAAAAAAAAAAAAAAAAAAAAAAAGTTGCCACATCATTAAAAAAAACTCGGGTACTCGGGTACTAACATTAGGAAAAACCGACATAAGCACATGGCAACAGGGTAATACTATTTCTTGTATATCTTCTTTTTTTATCCTCGATCTTATTGAAACTTTGCCAACAGGCCCGCATGGTGGTTTTTATCACATGCATGATTGCTGTAGAGCTATATTTGCAGCTACAATCGACTTTTTTCGATTTATGGGGGCGGATGGAGGCGTGGCAAAAATCCAAAATAAACTTGATCTGCGTGCAGAATTAACACATATTGTCTCCAAATTTGGTAGCTCTAGCTCTTATAATAGCTGAGATCTAGGTTTTCACACGGACGGACAGACAGACAGACGGACAGACGGTCAGACGGACAGACGGACATGGCTATATCGACTCGGCTGTTCATGCTGATTCAGAATATATATACTTTATGGGGTCGGAGATTTCTCCTTCTGCCTGTTACAAACATTTTCGGTTGGCACAAAATTATAATACCCTTATACTCTTCGAGTAGCGGGTATAAATATAAGATACGAAATTAAAATAAATATTAGTCAGTCACCGCACCCAGGAGTTGAACTCCGGACCTCTCGCTTAACAGTCAGCTACCATTACCACTCGACCACTGCATTTCTTACGCAATAACCGACAAAATTGCATTATGAATATTTTCGGTGCACATAATTAAAAAAAAAAGTTTGTCTGCTGCTGGAGTTGAACTCGGGAACTAACATTAAAAAAAACCGACATAAGCACATGGCCATAGGGCAACACTATTTCTTGAATATCTTCTTATCGGCCGATCTTACTAAAAATTTCGCAATACGCTCGCATGGTGGTTTTTATCACATGTAAGTTAACTCAAGTTAACGCCGCTACGGCGAGCATAAGAAATACGACAACAACGTCATTCTGCAATGTAAGCATTATGCCGGATGTCGTTACGTAGCCGGCAAACACTGCTTATTTGCGTGGCCGCTACGAATATGAATCCGCAACCAATGTGTTTCGTTTTAATTTTAGCTCTTAATTTGAATTTTTGTATTCGCAGAGTTAGTTCTTTTCTACTCTCGTAAGCAGCAGCACTCGCTCTGCTCAATAAAGAAATACTTAAATCTACTCCGTCGCGTCTTTATTTTGAAGCCACCGGCTCACCGGAAGCGACGTAAAACACCACGAACATAACACACCAGGAAACTGGTTAATTGGCGCCCAACTAGTGGTATTTGGCAGTGCGCTAGTCATTACCCACGAGCTAAAAAATCACAAGTTAACTACAAGTGACTCAAACTCAGCCACGACAACAGGGCTGTAGTGACAAACACCAAGTGCTAACAATAAAAACAAGTGCTTGTGACCACTGTTGTTTACAACAGAACAATCCGACAAGTGGCCGCTGCTGACCTACGTCAACACAGGCGGCACAGCGACAACGTCGTTAACCTCGCCTCTCGAATACAGTCGGCTGAGGTGCGCTATAGCGCAAATTCAACTTCACGTTACACCGAAGCCGCTGGAGCTCTTCGGGCAGCGACTTATCGCCAGATCAGCGCGCAAGCTATCTGGACAGCGGAGACGGCAGCGCGGGAGGCAGAGGCAACGCAGCGCACAGCAGGAGATACCAACTGCAGATTAGGACAACCACACCACACCGCACAACACCAAAAAAATGTATGTGGGCACCTTTATTTAAACTGTTCTTAGACCTGCGAGTTAGAAATAAGTATAGAAATACGTTTTTTTTTTGCAAGTGTCGTTACTAAAGTAGAATAAACATAAAAAAAAAAAGAGGTTGTAACACTCAGAACGACTTATGAAAGTAGTGATGGATTAGGTTGACGAGAAGTAATAAGCTACTGGCAGCAGGAATATTTTAAATAAAAAATAATTATTAAAAGCAGCGTATCAAATGCACGCGCACACACTTTTTCCGTCTGCCTTTGTCTCGTTCGCTTTGGTTTGTCGTCCGACGTAATACGATCCGTAGAATTTTGCAACTTTGTTGCCTCCGTCCTCAAACGTTGTATTCGAGGTTTCGTTGCTTATATTAGAAGCATATGACTTCACCCTTCCTCCGCTATAGAACCCCCCGCCATCGGTCCAGTGATTCGGACTCTGATTGTGATAATCGCATTCGCGTTTCAGCGCCAATACATTCAATTCCGGCGCCCCCCACTCCAGGAAGCATAGACGCAGACCAGTTGAGAGTCGTAGTACAGGCAGCTGTCACCGCCGCCTTAGCCGAGCAAGCCGCTACAAATAAGGTCTTGCTTGACAAAGTCAATTCAATGTCTCAGCAGCTGGCGGCAGCGCGTATTACGCCGCCAGAGGTGCAAGCCTATGCACCCATAGAAATAAGTAATGATATCCGCTGCGATGAGCCATTGGATGCCGTCAAATGCTTGCCCGAGTTTGCAGGCGCACATGAATCGTATGTTTCATGGAGGCAGGCGGCTCTCGCAGCCTACCATATCTTTAGGCCGTACGACGGCAGCTCACGCCATTATCAGGCGGTTATAATTATAAGAAACAAAATCAGGGGGGCCGCGGATGTTGTTCTGGCCTCTTTCGGCACAGTACTTAACTTTGACGCGATTATAAGTCGCCTCGACTTCACATACAGCGACAAACATCCAGTTCACGTAATCGAACAGGAGTTGGGCACGCTGAGACAAGGCAATATGTCTCTACTGCAGTATTACGATTATGTCGGCAAAAAACTTACATTGTTGACTAATAAAGTCAACATGTCATATGAGCCGGTCTTAGCAAAGGGCCTCTGTGAAAAGTTCCGCGAAGATGCGCTACGTGTGTTTGTTTCGGGACTCAAGCGTAGTCTCACAGATGTGCTGTTCTCAGCAAAGCCAAGGGACCTACCGTCAGCCCTGGCGCTCGCGCAAGAGGTAGAATCGAACCATGAAAGATATGCGTTCGCTGCCAGCTTCGCGAGGAGTGTGGAGGAAAAAGAGCACAAGGCAAGTGCCCAGCAGCGGGTCAAGCCACCCCAGCAAGCAGAAGCGCAGACAGACAGGTCAAAGAACCCACATTTTAGTAGGCAGCACAAACAGCAAGGCCAATCCGGCCAGCGAAATGCCGAGCAACAAACTCGCGCCAGTGCTCCAGTACCAATGGAAGAGGACCCTTCGCTGTCAAAACTTATACAGCCCACCCAGGCCTCCGTTGGCGTCAGCAAGTGGCCGGCCATGTCCGATCGCTCTAACGGAAATAGCAAGCAACAAAGGGTAAATCATGTAACCCAAGATGCTGGACAGGGGCAGAACTCGTACGCCGAAGCCGCCAACGGCGCTGCGGCACAGATCGAAGACGATGCTGCAAGCGATTCTGACGGCCTCAATTGTTTTGGGGAAAATCTCTGCTACCCGTCATCAGACGAAGAGTAGCAGAGCTTCCTTATCGACACCGGCACGTCCAAAAATTACGTCAGACCACACAAGGGGTTACGTGGCGTCCGTCCGGTTAACTCGCAATTCGGTTTGCGTTCGCTTCATAGTCAAAGCAACATTTTTCATTCCACCAGACTTGTTTGATGGGATAATCGGCCTCGATTTGTAAGCTCAGGCTGGGGCGTCACTCTGTCTGGCCTCCAGTCAGCTCAAATGGGGTACGAAAGTCGAGAAAATCGCCTTCCACAAATGTGGATTGCTCAGACGTGCCTGCTTCAGTGCAGGAGGCTTTTCGGAATTTACTAAAGACCAAAAAAAGGCCTTTGCAGACCCAAACGAGGCCCTGCCATACAATACTTCGGTGGTTGCCACCATCAGAACAGTGAGCGAAGAGCCCATCTACGCCAAGCTATACCCATATCCCATGGGCGTAGCAGACTTCGTCAACAAGGAGATCCAAGATCTTCTAAGAAACGACATAATTCAAAAATCGGCGTCCCCCTACAACAACCCCATATGGGTAGTAGATAAAAAAGGGCACCGATGATGCGGGCAACCGCAACAAGCGCTTGGAGATAGACTTTCGCAAACTCAACGAGCGAACCATTCCCGACAAATATCCCATGCCAAACATATCAATGATACTAAGCAATTTGGGCAAAGCCCACTATTTTTCGACCCTGGATCTCAAATCCAGATACCATCAGGTCATGCTAGCGGAACGTGATCGCGAAAAAACTTCTTTCTCGGTAAACGGGGGAAAATACGAGTTCAAAAGACTGCCGTTCGGCCTCAGGAACGCCGCCGGCATCTTCCAGCGAACGATCGATGATATCTTACGGGAACAAATTGGCAAATTTTGCTATGCATATGTTGATGACGTGACGACAAGATTTGGCAAATCCTTCTTGCAAGACGAGGAGGCTCACATCAAACATGTAGAGTGGGTGTTCAAGAGCCTACAAGAAGCGAAAAGAAAACAAAAGCGTGAGCTTTCTTGGGTTCATAGTCACCAGCAACGGTGCAACAACAAATCCGCAAAAAGTCAAGGCCATAAAAAAATTCCCAGAGCCCAAGACGGTATTTGAAGTCAGGTCATTTCAGGGCCTCGCGAGCTACTATAGGTGTTTTATTAAAGACTTCGCTGCTATAGCAAGGCCCATGCGGCATTACTTGTATGGGGTGAAGGATATAAACATCTTCACTGACCATCAGCCGTTAACATTTTCTGTGTCGGAATCGAACCCGAACGCCAAAATTAAGAGGTGGAAGGCCCGCATAGACGAGTTCAACGCTCGACTATTTTACAAGCCCGGTAAAGAGAACCTGGTAGCGGACGCCTTGTCCAGACAGCAGCTTAATGCGCTGGAACAAGAAGAGCCCGAATCTTGCGCAGCTACGATTCACAGTGAGATGTCTCTCACCCACACAATCGAGTCGACGGATAAACCGTTGAACTGCTTCCAGAACCAGATAATACTGGAGGAGGCACGTTTCTCGTCTAAAAATACCTTTATTCTATTCGGGAATAAAAGGCGCCACACGGTTAACTTCGTCTGCAGGGGGTCTTTATTAGACGAACTGGTAGACATAATCGTCCCAAGGGGCGTAAACGCTTTCCATTGAGATTTGCACACGCTCGCAATGATACAGAAGGAGATAGTCCGGAAATTCCCTGCCGCAAAGTTCTGGCATGGCAGGAACCGCGTCGTGGACGTACTCAGATTTGAAGAAAGAAGGGAAATTTTAACTGCTGAACACAACAGGGCACACAGAGCAGAGCAAGAAAATATAAAGCAGGTATTGTCAGAATGCTATTTCCCCAAAATGACCAAGCTGGCCAACGAAATCGTGCAGAATTGCAAGACTTGCGCGAGAGCCCAGTATGACAGGCATCCAAAGAAACAGGAACTCGGTGAAACGCCAGTACCGTCGCACACAGGGGAAATGTTGCACATAGACATTTTCTCTACTGACAAAAAGTTTTTCCTCACTTGCGTCGACAAGTTTTCTAAATTCGCCGTCGTACAACCTATCGCCTCGAGAACTATTGAAGACCTGAAGCCGGCACTGCTTCAGCTCATGAACTTTTTCCCTAGGGCAAAGACCATTTATTGCGACAACGAACCGTCGTTGAAGTCGCACACGATCGTGTCCATGCTTTGTAACAACTTTGGTGTAAGCATTACAAACGCACCACCACTGCACAGTACCTCCAACGGGCAGGTGGAGCGTTTCCACAGCACGCTACTGGAACTAGCCAGGTGCATAAAGATAGACAAGGGCATGAGTGATACGGTCGAAATAGTAATGTTGGCCACCACCCAATATAATAAGTCGATTCACTCGGTCACCAACAGGAGACCGGCTGATATCGTCCTAACGCACCCTAGCAAGCCACAGGTAGAGATCCATAATAGGATACAGAAAGCTCAAACCGCGCTAAGGGCCAGAGAAAACGCCTCGCGGCAGAATAGAGTATTCGATGTTGGCGAAAAGGTGTTGGTGAAATCCAACCGAAGACTCGGCAACAAGCTCACGCCGTTGTGCGAGGAAAGAGCTGTAGAAGCGGACATGGGGACCACGGTCCTTATCGAGGGGAGGGGGGTCCACAAGGACAATTTAAAATGACGCGCTCAGTGCTCATGTCCGTGTACCGCTTAATTTTAAATTTTTTTAGCCACTTGGCGCAATTTTTAGTAGATCTAAGCTTAGCGCCATCCGCGCATATTATATTCTTAATCATTCTTCTTATTATTGGTGTTGGGTTCCTCCTTGGCTACAGAAAAGAAAAATCAACCATTTAAACTTTCACCCACAGGACCAATCTTATCCTTCTCGTGTATCTATCATTGGCATCGGCGCATATCACCGATTATTTGCGCGCCAAATATATTCCTATAGTCGACGGCCAGATCTTGGTGTGGGAAAATTCTGCCTATGTGAGGCACTCCGCGAACCTTTCGGAGTACGCACGTGTGGTAGAGGAAACGGTCGGCCTGCTTGGCCGGTTTTCACAATCACACATGAGAAATCTGCTGAGTGCAGATTCAGCACACCTCCGGGACTTGCTGGATGCGCTGGGCGCGCACCATCGAGTGGCCAGAAGCTTGGACTTCCTGGGCTCCATGCTAAAGGTTGTAGCCGACACACTTGATGCCAGTGATCTGGAGAAGAGTAGGGTCTTAGAGGCGCGGCTGATCGACGCGAACAATAGGCAAATAGAAATCAATACCAAAATCCAGAGTCGAATTAACAAACTAACTGCCATCGTCAACTTAATCCTCAAGACAACAAAAAAGTCGGAAATTGACACCGATCATTTGTATGAAACATTGCTCGCGAGAAATAGAATGCTCATGATGGAGCTTCAAAATTTAATGTTGGCCGTGATACTTGCAAAGATGAACATTGTTAGCCCAACTATTCTTGATCACGCAGACCTAAGTTCAGTTTGGCTAAAGGAGCCCACCAACACCCCAATAGGGGACCTCATGTCCGTATCATCCGTAAAGGTTCTGCAATCCGATAACGCATTACACTTTATCATTAAATTTCCGGTAATTAAGTTCGCCTGTAAGAAAATTACTATTTTCCCCATCAGTCACGAAGGAGCCATGCTACGTTTAGATGAAGGCGTTATCGCGGAGTGCAACAACGAGATCTGCTCCGTCAAAGCTTGCACCACATCAACCAGCGCCACCTTCTGCCAGCTGTCATCAGGCAGCTCATGCGCGAGAGAACTCCATGCAGGCGGCGCGGCGCACTGCGAAATGCAACCCAGCAGCCTGGATCCCATCACCCACGTGGATGAGGGAATCGTCATCATCAACGACAGGGCCGCCAAGGTGCAAGTGGACAACGGCTCTGAAATCTGGGTGCATGGTACGCACCTTGTTACCTTCGCCCGACAGGCCGTCATTAACGGAACCCTGTACGTCAACCAGAACGGGGTCCAGAACAGAGTACCAGGGGTAGCAAGGTTCCCTCTGCTGAACGTCACCTCCCACCAAAGCGTGCTCAGTTGTTAACTCAAGTTAACGCCGCTAAGGCGAGCATCAGAAATACGACAACAACGGCATTCTGCAATGTAAGCATTATGCCGGATGTCGTTACGTAGCCGGCAAACACTGCTTATTTGCGTGGCCTCTACGAATATGAATCCGCAACCAATGTGTTTCGTTTTCAGTTTAGCTCTTAATTTGAATTTTTGTATTTGTAGAATTAGTTCTTTTCTACTCTCGCTCTGCTCAATAAAGAGATACTTAAATCTACTCCGTCGCGTCTTTATTTTGAAGCCACCGGCTCACCGGAAGCGACGTAAAACACCACGAACATAACACACCAGGAAACTTTTTTTTTTTTTTTTTTTTTTTTTTTTTTTTTTTTTAGTTTTGCTTTTTTTTTTTTTTTTTTTTTTTCTCCTTCGTTTCTTGGGGTTGTTTTTGTTTTTTGGTGGGGGGGGTTATTTTTGTTGGTTGTTTTTTTTTTTTTTTTTTATTTTTTTTTTTTTTAATTTATAAAAAAAAATATTAAAATTATAAATAAAATTATTTTATAATTAATAAATTTTAGAAAACTTTTAAAAAGAAATACATATAAAAAAAATTAAAAAAAAAAAAAAAAAAAAAACAAAAAAAGTTAGTCCTCACGGTGAGCGTATAAAAAAAAAAAAAAGTGTGTATACCTAGGAAAGAAAAAAAAAATAACCATACATTCCTAAACAAAAAAAAAAACAAAAAAAAAAGGGGGCCCCAGAAAAGGGCCGCCAACCCCCCCCCTAGGCAAATTTACTTACCCAAAGGTGGAATGAAACGCGCCGTGCTGGCGGATACTGCTTTGCATATTCAAAGTACCGACGTCAAAAAAGCTAGCATATGGCTGCGATCAGCGAACGGGCTAGCTGTCAAAAATCAGCAACACACCAATGAGAAGCAAACGCTTCGTTGGGCAGGGAAGGGAAAGGGAATGCACGAAGAGTACAAAAACAAACGGAGCGCAAGTCGACGGCCGTTGGTTTACACTTAAGGAATGCAAAAGCGCGCCGTTTG
Source organism: Zaprionus inermis (assembly GCA_018151445.1). Lineage (NCBI taxonomy): Eukaryota > Metazoa > Arthropoda > Insecta > Diptera > Drosophilidae > Zaprionus > Zaprionus inermis. The sequence goes on along the minus strand of JAECXD010001540.1, from coordinate 23,598 downwards.
CGAGTTGGTCGATAATTTCAAGAGCTGTGGGGAAACGAGTTTAATGCAACGTCTTGATAAGTATTTATTCGTCTATGGTCTGCATACTCGAGGGTACGGGAGTTACAATGAACAAAGAAAGTTAATTCATGAAAAGCGTAAAAAGGACAGGGCCTAGATGGCTACCCTGAGGAACGCCAGATGTGGCATGAAGAAGGTGTGAAAATACATTTTAAAATATAACTCTTTGGATTCTACCATTCAGATAACTCACAATCCAATTAAGAAGTTTTGGTGTGAAGCCTAAGAGGCTGAGCTTATGTGCAAGAAGGGAATGATTTACTGAGTCAAAAGCCTTACTGAAATCAGTGTAAATATCATCAGTTTGAAGATTTTCCTAAAAACCTTTTATAACAAAGGATGTCAGCTCCAGTAAATTTGTCGTAGTTGAGCGACGTTTTATAAATCCGTGCTGATAAGGCGATATGACGGATCTACAGAAATATTGCAAGTGAGGAGTTAAAACATTTTCGAAGAATTTAGGTATAGCCGACAATTTAAAGATACCTCTATAATTGCTTGCTTCAGACTTACTTCCCTTCCTAAACAAGGAAATGATAAAATATTCCTTCCAAATGGAAGGAAAGGATGAAGTATCTAAGGACAGCGAAAACAGTTTGAGCAATGGCATACTTAGGGAGTTGGCACAGAACCGAAGTACACAAGCGGGAACACCGTCTGGGCATGGTGAAGAAACTGGTTTTACCTAGTGGAGATCCTTAACAAGTGAATTCTCGTTTAGAATAGGGGTGAAGATATCATTTGAGTAAAGAATATTTTATGGATAAACATGAATCTTTTTTGTTATAGGCGAATAAGTGGTTTGAAAAAAATCTAGCAAACATATCTGCCATGGCTTGGTCGGTATCTGCAGTGGTATTTTCAAACGATAACTTTGAGAGAAAGACAGAAGATTTACGCTTCATATTAACAAAACTATAAAACAGTTTAGGGTTCTCACGGAACTGAGACCTACAACGAGCTATAGTTTTTATAACATTTCGCGTTAAGGACCGAGAAATTTAATCGTGCAGTTAAAAAACGGGAAAAAGCTAAACTGCAATTATTAATTTTATATTTTTTAAATAAACTAGATTTTATATTTTTAAGGCAAGACAGCTCTTTTGTAAACCATGGTGGCTTACTCGAGCATGTCTGATAGAAACGCGGTACACAAATATCAAAGAAAGAGTCAATGGTCTTATAAAATATGCTTACTGCTACTGAAATGTCAGTAGTCGAGTAAAGCTCTGACCAGTCGCAGTTGGAAAGTAAAAAGTTCAATAATACAAAGTCTGCTTTTCTAAAGCAGCGTATACGTTTGCACAATTGTTCATGTTTAACAAAACATTTACATAGATCAAAAGTAGCTTCAAAAGTAGGATGATAAGAATCTTCTGGTAAAGAAAGTGATTCAGTCCTTTTTAGAGACACCCTAGATCGATCAGATACGAAGCATAAATCAAAGGATCTAATTCGGAAGTTTTTGATATAATTGAACTGCGACAATGACATATCAAACAGACCGTCAAATAGGTCATGCTGCCGAGAAGGCAATAAAAAAGTCTCACCAACACTTGGTGTCCAGTCACATTCAGGAACATTAAAATCACCAAGGACTATAAAATGATCGCTGTCTGATAACAGGTTGAAAACAGACTTTATTGCAGACAAGTGTTGCAAATAGACTGACTATCCTGTGGGATAGTTCATAACCGGTAATCCGTAACGTGAAGTTGCCTTAGGTATTTCTATAACCTGTGGTACAGGCAAAGAATCCATAGCGGACACATCGGAAATTTTGTGTGACACTATTTGCACACACTCGTTGATGACTTTCTCTGACACCGATGATCTCGTCACCATAGGAGTAGTGAACGACATCACAGGCTGAGTCACAGGAGTGCATGGCTGGTCAATGAGAGGGGGCGGAATGACAGCAGGAAAAGCAGATTTCTTACGCTTGGGCGACTCATTTAATAGCTTTAAACTATTAAACGAGTTGTCCAACGCTGAGAACTGATCGGCAAGTTTACGAAAACTTGTAACGACCGAAGTCCAGTAACCTCCCCTGCACACCCTATCTAAATAACAGCCGGCTAAGCTCAGGGAAAATGGGCGGTGTTTTGTGTGCAGGTTCGGTTATCGATGTTACTAGAAAATATCGACAGGTTATAGGACTGCTAGAAGAGGGAGTGGCAAGAAATGGGAAGGCCAAAATAAATGGACGGACTACCCCTAACGAACGAACTAGTCGGAGAGCTAGATGTAATGCTCTCCTTCTTCACCCATCCAACCGTGTACTATCGATATCGGAATACCGATACTACCCATGTTGCTATTATGCTACCGCCCCTTAGTGCCTCAAAAAAAGCTAAATTTACTCCATATTAATTTTCTTTAATGTCACTTATAATTAACATTTATTGTGCATGCAGCTTCGTGCTGCATGATAATTTAAAAAAAAACAAGAAAGCAAGGCTACCTTCGGCTTGCCGAAGGTTTCATACCCTTGCAGTTATACAAAATATAAAATATATTTGGATTGCTGCTGGTTTCTGTGGTATTTATTGAACAATTATAACAGTACAGGAAGTCAAGATTTTTACATGATTAAGGCTATGAATCAAACACCTGCTTCGAAAAAAAATAATTCTACCTTTTAATGCTTTTGTACATAACTGGATTTCTTATATACTTAACACAAAATGTTATGAGGAAATGTCTTTGTGTTGTAAAGGATCTGTTGGTCATAAAATATAAATAAATTTGGAAAGTTCTCATTCAAAAATGCGTTTGAATAACAGCTATATGATTTTTTGTTTAACAGCTATATGTAATAGTACTCAGGTTTCCATAAAATTGCAACATGAACCTTCATTAGGCCGATCGTTGATCGTTATAAGTTATAAAAGTTCGATTTCGAACTTTATTATTAGGGACACACTTAGATTTGGATGTGGTAAGCCTGATAGCTATATCTTGAAATATAACGAAAATCGGCCGTAGGCTCCATGACAGCTATACGATATATCAGTCCGATCTGGCCCATTCCGACTTATTTAAAGAGGGCAGAAATAAGAAGCTTATGAGCAAAGTTTCATGAAGATAGCTCAATAACTAGGGGACTAATTTGAGTTGCAACAGACACGCGGACTGACTGAGTGTTCCTATAACAGCTATAAAATATAAACGTCTGAGATATTTAAATGGAAAAACTAAGGGCGGGTTACTGTATAACATTAAAAAGTATTGATAATGTGCGGTATTTCCAAAAACAAAACAGGTTTGCATACAAAAACCCTGATTTCAGCCGATTGTTCCTATGGCAGCTATATGTTATAGTGGTCCGATTTTGATACAATTTTGACAGCACATTAAGAACGTAATAGGAATAGGATTTGCCAAATCTTGTTGCAATATCTTGAAAAACAACAAAAATCGGCCGATAGCTTCTATGACAGCTATACGATATATCGTTGCGATCTGGCTCTTTCCGACTTATTTACAGCCTACAGCAATAATAAGCTTGTGTGCCAAGTTTCATGAAGATAGCTCAAAAACTGAGAGACTAGTTTGCGTTGCAACAGACGGACGGACGGACGGACGGACAGACGGACATCCATTTTTCGACTCCTCTGGTGATGCTGATTCAGAATATATATACTTTATAGGGTCGGAGATGTCTCCTAAGGTGCGTTGCAAACTTCTGGCTAAAATTAATATACCCTCTGCAAGGGTATAAAAACCTAGCCTTACTTCCCTAACATTCTATCCTTTTTGATTATTCTTTCTTTAATTGTTACTCTTTAAATAAATTCTTTGTGTAATTTGGGTCGATAAGTAAGAGAGATGAGCAAAATATTTGATCGCGATAGTCAGGCGATAGTTTGAAAGTATATAATATAATCGGTTTATCTTTGTTATTGTTATCGACTCACCCGTGATCCGTTGGGGCCCCGACGAAACAGCTGAGGAAAAATAATAATGTCACAATAACAACACCAAGAATACTCTCACACCGAAGCAAATCTTCTGTCCTATTACTCAATCCCTGTTTTATTTACTTTATCATTACTTTTGCTGATCTTTATTTACGTTACAAAGTTTTTGTTTGTGTGTATGCGAATGATGTATGAAAATGAAAATGAAAATGAAAAAAAAGGTAATAAAAACAGAAATTGAAATCAAAAAGGATTAACAAATTAATTGAAATGAAAACGAAGAAATAATAAAAATGAAAATTAATCAAATAATAATTTTGAAACTAATAGGTAAATGAAGAAAATAAATGAACGAATTAAAATAAGTGTGAAAATATGAATGTGAATTGGGTATGCGCACTGTACGTATGCGAGTGTGTGTCTAGAGCACGTGTGTGTACATATACATGAATGTGTTTGTGTGTGTGAAAGTTGAGAGTGTGTGTTTAACAATGTGAATGTTTGTGTGTTTGATGTACAAAATTAAAATTTATGGTATCCTTCCCGTCGTCTGTTCCTGCTTGCAACAGTTTGTCCCACTTCTGCTAGCACCAGCTAGGTTAGGGGAACCAAATAGGGCCAAAGAATATCCACAGCCAATTCACGAAACGCACTACCAGGTGTCGTGCTCCAGATCCACAAGCCGGCAGCAATAATTGCGACGCATGGGGCGACGTGTGGCACAGTATGGCAAGGGGCAGGCATGCACTGCCGCCTTCAAAGAAAAAATAGGCGCGAAAGCGCTAGCGCTCCTCTGGCCACACGCGGTTCAGTTGGGCCTCGAACACCCACAGACAGTATAGCGCTCCTCTGGCCACACGCGGTTTAGTTTGGTCTCGAACAGATTGCGCTGCACGTTATGATGTTTTCTGATATAATCCAACTCCTTTTGTATGGTTGGTTTTTATTTTTTCCACTTTTATTTCCCAGGTTAAGCGTGCTTCTCCGTTTTCAATAAGTGAAAAGAAAAAATATCGAGCACGATAGTTGCCCAGGCAATCGATATTATCCCCACTCCACTTCCCAACACTGATCGTGGATCGGCCGATTTGGAGTTGCCAGACCGGTCGATTATCGGTGCGACTCTGGGTGTGGTGAAAACCGTTCAAATTCAAATTCAAATTTGAATTCCTGAATTTCGAAACGAGTATGTAACAAAAACAAACAAAAAAACAAGTCGGAAAGGCTACAGTCGAGCTGACTCGACTGTGATATACCCGCTACAATTCTTCGGAAAAACACGTGCCAAATGTGAACAATGCGTTCTTGCTTTTTATTTCTTTCTGTCTCTAATTTGTTTTGCCTATGCAAGTTCCACTCAATTCTTATTGGATGTTGACCATTGCTTTTATTACTTTGCAGTTATAAATTATACATACTTATATGCTGCCTCACAATACATCTCAACATATCTAATTAGATTTGTCGTTTGTTTTTTGTGTTGCTGCTCAATGTCTCTTTAGATTCTAAGTGGCTTTAAATATACTAAAAATTTATTTTAAATTTTGCAACACACCATAAAATAAAAAAAAAACAAGAAAGCAAGGCTACCTTCGGCTTGCCGAAGGTTTCATACCCCTTGCAGTTATACAAAATATAAAATATATTTGGATTGCTGCTGGTTTCTGTGGTATTTATTGAACAATTATAACAGTACAGGAAGTCGAGATTTTTACCTGATTAAGGCTATGAATCAAACACCTGCTTAAAAAAAATAATTCTACCTTTTAATGCTTTTGTATATACCTGGATTTCTTATATACTTAACACAAAATGTTATAAGGAAATGTCTTTGTGTTGTAAAGGATGTGTTGGTCATAAAATCTAAATTTGGAAAGTTCTTATTCAAAAATACGTTTGACAGCTATATGATTTTTTGTTTAACAGCTACATGTAATAGTACTCAGGTTTCCATAAAATTGCAACATGAACCTTCATTAGGCCGATCGTTGATCGTTATAAGTTATAAAAGTTCGATTTCGAACTTTATTATTACACTTAGATTTGGATGTGGTAAGCCTGATAGCTATATCTTGAAATATAACGAAAATCGGCCGATAGGCTCCATGACAGCTATATGATATATCAGTCCGATCTGGCCCGTTCCGACTTATTTAAAGAGGGCAGAAATAAGAAGCTTGTGAGCAAAGTTTCATGAAGATAGCTCAATAACGCAATTGCGTTGCAACAGACAGACGGACTGACTGATTGTTCTTATAACAGCTATAGAATATAAACGTCTGAGATATTTAAATGGAAAAACAAAGAGCGGGTTACTGTATAACACTAAAAAGTATTGATAATGTGCGGTATTTCCAAAAACAAAACAGGTTTGCATACAAAAACCCTGATTTCAGCCGATTGTTCCTATGGCAGCTATATGTTATAGTGGTCCGATTTTGATACAATTTTGACAGCACATTAATCTTTGTGTTGTAAAGGATCTGTTGGTCATAAAATATAAATAAATTTGGAAAGTTCTCATTCAAAAATGCGTTTGAATAACAGCTACATGATTTTTTGTTTAATAGCTATATGTAATAGTACTCAGATTTCCATAAAATTGCAACATGAACCTTCATTAGGCCGATCGTTGATCGTTATAAGTTATAAAAGTTCGATTTTGAACTTTATTTTTAGGGACACACTTAGATTTGGATGTGGTAAGCCTGATAGCTATATCTTGAAATATAACGAAAATCGGCCGATAGGCTCCATGACAGCTATACGATATATCAGTCCGATCTGGCCCGTTCCGACTTATTTAAAGAGGGCAGAAATAAGAAGCTTGTGAGCAAAGTGTCGTGAAGATAGCTCAATAACTGGGGGACTAATTTGAGTTGCAACAGACAGACGGACTGACTGATTGTTCCTATAGCAGCTATATAATATAAACGTCTGAGATATTTAAATGGAAAAACTAAGGGCGGGTTACTGTATAACATTAAAAAGTATTGATAATGTGCGGTATTTCCAAAAACAAAACAGGTTTGCATACAAAAACCCTGATTTCAGCCGATTGTTCCTATGGCAGCTATATGTTATAGTGGTTCGATTTTGATACAATTTTGACAACACATTAAGAACGTAATAAGAATAGGATTTGCCAAATCTTGTTGCAATATCTTGAAAAACAACAAAAATCGGCCGATAGCTTCTATGACAGCTATACGATATATCGGTCCAATCTGGCCCGTTCCGACTTATTTAAAGAGGGCAGAAATAAGAAGCTTGTGAGCAAAGTTTCATGAAGATAGCTCAATAACGCAATTGCGTTGCAACAGACAGACGGACTGACTGATTGTTCTTATAACAGCTATAGAATATAAACGTCTGAGATATTTAAATGGAAAAACTAAGAGCGGGTTACTGTATAACATTAAAAAGTATTGATAACGTGCGGCATTTCCAAAAACAAAACAGGTTTGCATACAAAAACCCTGATTTCAGCCGATTGTTCCTATGGCAGCTATATGTTATAGTGGTTCGATTTTGATACAATTTTGACAACACATTAAGAACGTAATAAGAATAGGATTTGCCAAATCTTGTTGCAATATCTTGAAAAACAACAAAACTCGGCCGATAGCTTCTATGACAGCTATACGATATATCGGTCCAATCTGGCTCGTTTCGACTTATTTACAACCTACAGCAATAATAAGCTTGTGTGTCAAGTTTCATGAAGATAGCTCAATAACTGGGGGACTAATTTGCGTTGCAACAGACAGACGGACTGACTGATTGTTCCTATAACAGCTATAGAATATAAACGTCTGAGATATTTAAATGGAAAAACTAAGGGCGGGTTACTGTATAACATTAAAAAGTATTGATAACGTGCGGCATTTCCAAAAACAAAACAGGTTTGCATATAAAAACCCTGATTTCAGCCGATTGTTCCTATGGCAGCTATATGTTATAGTGGTCCGATTTTGATACAATTCTGACAGCTCATTAAGAACGTAATAAGAATAGGATTTGCCAAATCTTGTTTCATTATCTTGAAAAACAACAAAAATCGGCCGATAGCTTCTATGACAGCTATACGATATATCGGTCCGATCTGGCTCGTTCCGACTTATTTACAGCCTACAGCAATAAGAAGCTTGTGTGCCAAGTTTCATGAAAATAGTTCAAAAACTGAGAGACTAGTTTGCGTTGCAACAGACGGACGGACGGACGGACGGACAGACGGACATCCATTTTTCGACTCCTCTGGTGATGCTGATTCAGAATATATATACTTTATAGGGTCGGAGATGTCTCCTAAGGTGCGTTGTAAACTTCTGGCTAAAATTAATATACCCTCTGCAAGGGTATAAATATAAGATACAAAAAAAATAAATATATGGCGCCGAGGCACCCAGGAGTTGAACTCCGGACCTCCCGCTTAACAGTAAAGTACCATCACCACTCGACCACTGCATTTCTTACGCGATGACCGATAAAATTGCACCATGAATATTTTCGGTGCACATAATTAAAAAAAAAAACGTTGCCACATAATTAAAAAAAGTTGTCTGCTGCTGGTGTTGAACTCGGGTACTAACATTAGGAAAAACCGACATAAGCACATGGCCACAGGGCAATACTATTTCTTGAATATCTTCCTTATTTATCGGCCGATCTTATTGAAACTTACGCAACAAGCCCGCATGGTGGTTTTTATCACATGTATAAAAAATGATTGCTGTAGAGCTGTATTTGCAGCTACAATCGACTTTTTTTTCGATTTGTGGGGGCGGATGGAGGCGTGGCGAAAATCCAAAATAAACTTGATCTGCGTGCAGAATTAACACATATTGTCCCCAAATTTGGTAGCTCTAGCTCTTATAATAGCTGAGATCTAGGTTTTCACAAGGACGGACAGACAGACAGACGGACAGACGGACATGGCTATATCGACTCGGCTGTTCATGCTGATTCAGAATATATATACTTTATGGGGTCGGAGATATCTCCTTCTGCCTGTTACAAACATTTTCGTTTGGCACAAAGTTATAATACCCTTATACTCTTCGAGTAGCGGGCATAATAATACACGGGCCTCACAAACTGCCAAACAATTCCCAAAATCCTGTCTGCCGCATGAACGACATCATATCGTTCACCGCCTCCCGACACATGTCACAACAGTAGCGCAAACCAGTGCGTTTGGCCACGGCGTTAGCCGTAGAGGCCGTGTAGCCGGCACATTTTATGTGCACGACGTTGTCGCAAAGCCAGCAAGAGATGCTCGGCTGAGCAACAGTCACCTGCTTTAGACAGGATTTCTTATAGCAGATTACGCCTTCCATTATACAGTAGCCAAGAAAAACTACCGCAAGAACAAAAGCAAAAATGAAAGAAGAGAGAAAAAATAAAATAAATGAGAGAGGATTGCGAGTCAAGAGCGCACGCAAAAGATATTGAGAGTAGGTGAGTGAGCGCGAGAGAGTGTTAGGCACACACACACAGAAAGATGTAAGAGAGTTAATTTGTTACTGTTATAGCTGCAATGAGAATACAACAACAACAGACGAAAAAGAAGAGCACAATAAAAACAATTGCACTCTGAAAAGCGAAGAGCAAAATGAAACAAACGATATGGCAGATGGAATAAAGTTTAGAATAAAAGTGTAATTAGTAAACTACAAACCAGTGGGTAAAAACAGCAGGCATGCACTCAAGATTGTGAACGGATATGTTGAAGTTGATTTTAAATTATAATTTTAAAGCCAAACGCTAATTGTTTGCAATTATAAAATAAAAAGCAGGGATCAGAAAAAAAACGCGTCCGTTCACCTGGAAGAGAGAAGAAAGTTTGATAAAAATTCATTCCAAATGGAAGGAAAGGATAAAGTATCTAAGACCAGCGAAACCAATTTGGGCAATGGCTTACTTAAAGAGTTGGGAAAGAACATTTTGATCGTTGTCTTTAGACAAATACCCAAAAGTTTACTGCTGCGTATTGTGTTGGAAAAAATTGCATCTTGTATTATCTGCCACAGAAATTCCAAAATATAGTTTCGTCTAATGAGAAATAAGTATATCAATAAGATGTACACGAAATTGATGACATAGTGGAATACTTTAGTAAATGTAAATACATTATTTAAAAACAAATTGTTTTGTGTATTATTCCTATTTTAAAATATGCTTATTTTTTTAGCATCGTTATTTCTAGCTCATTTTTTTTTAATTATCTAATAGATTTGGCATATTTCCATGCTAGAAATCTGGCAACACTGACTATGATGAAAATGTAAGACTTCTTTCCAACACTAACATAACTAATTTACTTTGTGGCGACGCAGCCTCAGCGATATCAGCCCGATCTGGCAGCTAGCTTTAGAACGCATATGACACAAATGCTTCACTTAATCAACCCAAACTAGTTGGCTCTCTACAACTTCCTCTAACTAGTGGTAATTTGAATTTGCTAATCCCTCATCTCCGATTTTTGTATATGGATAGTGCTAAACTTTCATGAATAAAGGCGAAAAGAATTATTTTTCGGATGCTTCTAGTTTTTTTTTTTTTTTTTTTTTTGAAATATGTTAAATTTCAATTGGGTAATTGTGTAGAAAACTATGAGAGTTAATCGCGAACGAAGAAAATTGGTCTATAAATTGTAAAAATTCTCCTGAATTCGAATTCGGTGGCGGAGAAGTGGTAATTTAAGTAGGTTACAAGTTATTAAGAAACAAATTTATATTTGTTTCCAAAAATTGCCACACATGTGTGTGCAATTCATGTTGAAAGTGTTCGTAGTATTGCTTAACAGTGCTGTTCAATGAATTTGTTCATTCTTTTTTGTTAATAACTTTAAACCGGTTCTGTGACAACTCCTTAAGTAAGCCATTGCCCATTGCTGACTTTTGACTCAGTAAATCATTCCCTTCTTGCACATAAGCACAGCCTCTTAGGCGTCACACCAAAACTTCTTAATTGGATTGTGAGTTATCTAAATGGCAGAACCCAAAGAGTTCTCTTTAAAAATGTACTTTCACACCTTCTTCATGCCACATCTGGCGTTCCTCAGGGTAGCCATCTAGGCCCCCTCCTTTTTACGCTTTTCATCAATGACCTACCTTTGGTCATACATAACTCCCGTACTCTCATGTATGCGGATGATGTAAAGCTTTGTTATCAATTTAAAGATGACTACTGCCACTCTTACTTACAAGCCGACCTAAATAGTTTTCATTCCTGGTGTTTTAAAAATTTCTTAAACCTGAACAGCTCCAAATGCAAGCTGATGACATTCTATCGAGCCACTCCAAAGTACGTTTCCTACTTTGTTGTTTCCTTTGTACGTTTCCTTTGTGGTTGTGTCTTAGAAAGAATTACTCTAGTTGATGATCTAAACTAAAGTTTTCCGAACACATTTCCCATATGGTCAATAAAGCCATGGGTGTGCTTGGCTTTATTAAGAGATGGTCTAAGGAGTTTGACGATCCTTATGTATCAAAGACCCTCTACACCTCACTTGTTCGTCCAATTCTGGAATATGGATCATGCGAATGGTGTCCCCAGTACACTACTCACAATTGAATCTGTACAAAAAAAATTTTAAGTTTCGCCTTACGAGGCCTTAGGGTAAATCGAAAAAAGTCGATTGTAGCTGCAAATATAGCTCTACAGCAATCATTTTCTATACATGTGATAAAAACCACTATGCGGGCGTGTTTCAAAGTTTCTATAAGATCGGCTGATAAATAAAGAAGATATACAAGAAATAGTATTACCCTGTTGCCATGTGCTTATGTCGGTTTTTCCTAATGTTAGTACCCGAGTACCCGAGTTTTTTTAAATTATGTGGCAACTGTTTTTTTTTTTTTTAATTATGTGGCAACTTTTTTCTTTAATTATGTACACCGAAAATATTCATAGTGCAATTTTATCGGTCATTGCGTAAGAAATGCAGTGGTCGAGTGGTAATGGTAGTTGACTGTTAAGCGAGAGGTCCGGAGTTCAACTCCTAGGTGCGGCGACTGACTTATATTTATTTTTTATCAAATCTTATATTTTTTTTTTTATTTTATAGTGTGTTGCAAAATTCAAAATAAATTTTTAGTATATTTAAAGCCACTTAGAATCGAATGAGACATTGAGCAGCAACACAAAAAACAAACGACAAATCTAATTAGATATGTTGAGATGTATTGTGAGGCAGCATATAATTTATAACTGCAAAGTAATAAAAGCAATGGGCAACATCCAATAATAATCGAGTGGAACTTGCATAGGCAAAACAAATTAGAGACAGAAAGAAATAAAAAGCAAGAATGCATTGTTCACATTTGGCACGTGTTTTTCCCAAGAATTGTAGCGGGTATATCACTGTCGAGTCAGCTCGACTGTAGCCTTTCCGACTTGTTTTATTTTATTGTGTGTTTGCAAAATTCAAAATAAATTTTGAGTATATTTAAAGCCACTTAGAATCGAAAGAGACATTGAGCAGCAACACAAAAAACAAACGACAAATCTAATTTGATATGTTGAGATGTATTGTGAGGCAGCATATATGTATGTATGTATAGGCGTCTCTTTCACACATGCATATTTTAAAGCCCTCTGCTGAGTTATAACTGCAAAGTAATAAAAGCAAAGGGGCACATCCAATAAGAATCGAGTGGAACTTGCATTGGCAAAACAAATAAGAGACGGAAAGAAATAAAAAGCAAGAACGCATTGTTCACATTTTGCACGTGTTTTTCCGAAGAATTGTAGCGGGTATATCACAGTCGAATCAGCTCGACTGTAACCTTTCCGTCTTGTTTTTCTTTATTCTACTTTAGTAACGACACTTGCAAAAAAAACGTATTTCTATTATCGCGATGCCATATTATATTATTTAAAATGACAAACTTTATATCTTTTAACAACACGTGTATTTTTATTCTCCTCAATGGCTGAATCATCCGTTACAAAATTAGAGATCCTACTCTTTGTACCGTTCCCATCGATAAACAATCGTATTGGTTAGAGTTGTCACTACAGGACTCCCCCGCTAGATGGGAACGTATAAAAGTCTTGCTGGACATTTTACTGAGCGTCCAGTTCTCGTTCTTTGTTCTTTCTGCTGCTGTTAGTCTTCTTGCTCGAATTCCTCTCGATTCCAGGCATCTTCGTCAGTTATTGTAGGCGGCGCCGTCACATTTGATGCGTCCAGAAAGGCGGCCTTGAGTCGGTCGATAGAAACCTTGACATTACGGTTGCCCATTTGAATTAAAAAGAACTTGCTTTGTCTTTCTAACACGGCGTACGGGCCGTCATACGGCGGTTCTAACGGAGCCCGCACGCGATCCACGCGCACGAAAACGTGTGAAGCTTTGCTGAGTTCTGACTGCACAAACGATTCCTTGTTTCCGTGAACCGATGCATGAGACGGCCTTAATGATTGCATTTTTTTCCGCAACAGTTTGATAAATTTAGATTCATCCGGATGGCTGCTCCCCTTCGTAACAAGTTCGCCGGGCAGTCGAAGTTGCGATCCAAACAACATTTCGGCCGGGGAAGCTCCTAAGTCTTCCTTCCACGTAGCACGAAGTCCAAGCAGTACTAAAGGCAAAACACCGCACCAATCGCTAGTCTCATGGCATTTTATGGCTGCTTTGAGTGTGCGATGCCAACGCTCTACCAAACCATTTGCTTGGGGGTGGTAAGCTGTGGTGCGGAAGTGTTTGACGCCCAGTAAGCGCATCAGGCCTGTAAAGATTGCAGATTCAAACTGCCTACCCTGATCGCTAGTGATGTGCAGCGGGACGCCAAAGTTAGCTATCCAACCCTCCAGTAGTGTTGTTGCGATCGTTTCCGCCGAAATGTCAAGAATTGGAAATGCTGTGGGCCATCTGGAGAACCTGTCGACACAGGTGAGACAATAGCGATTTCCTCGGGAGACCGGCAATGGGCCGATGATGTCTATGTTAATATGATCAAAACGATGGTTTTTTGGTCCATAGCTGCCGAGCTCAGATTTGTTATGGCGTTGAATTTTGTACCTTTGACATTGTATACAGCTACGAACGAAGTTACCAACATCCTTTGTCATTGAAGTCCACACAAACCTCTCTGAAACGAGTCTCTGTGTCGCCTTCCGGCCGGGGTGAAAAAGGGAGTGAATGCATTGCATTACCTGCTTGCGTAACGCAGCCGGAACAAATGGTCGAATTCTACCATCTGGACTGATGTCGCAGTAGAGTGAGAAATTTCCGTTCAGCGGCGTGATACTCTTGAGCTGTAATGATGTGTTGTTTCCCTCTAGCAGTTTTTGAAGTTCCAAGTCGGTCTTTTGCTCCTCGGCAATAGCTTCTAGATCTACCTCGACGACTGCATTGACTCGTGATAGCAAATCGGCAATCTCGTTGTTTTTGCCACAAACATGGCGAATATCTGTGGTGAATTGACTAATGAAGTCAAGGTGTCGTCCTCGTCTGGGGGGTGTTTTCTCCAATTTCTGAGAGAACGCGTAAATCAACGGCTTGTGATCCGTATAAACTACAAATTGCCTTCCTTCGAGGATGTGTTGGAAGTGTTGGATGGACAAATAAATGGCGAGTAATTCTCGATTGTACGTGCCATATCTCGATTGGGCAGGATTGAGTTTTTTTGAAAAGAATCCCAAGGGTTGAAGCCTTCCTTCAACTAGCTGATGTACTACCGCGCCGACGGCTTTATATGAGGCTTCCGTGCTGAGTGAGAAGACTGCCTTTGGAGACGGAAAAGCAAGCAGAGTAGCGTTTGCAAGTTGATCTTTACATTGTTGGAAAGCCTCCAATGAATCCGTTGTCCAATCGACTGGAGTTTTGTCGTTTTTCTTGTTGCCTCTAATAAGCGCCTGCAGCCTGACTTGAACGTGAGCGGCCTTTTTGATAAATGGGCGATAGTAGTTAATCATTCCTGGAAACTTCTTTAATTCGCTAGTTGTGCCAGGTTTTGGAAATTCACGAATTGCCGAAACTCTGGATTCGGATGGCAGGATTCCCCTTGCATCAATCTTGTGGCCCAAAAACTGCACTGCTGATTTGCTGAATTGGCACTTGCCGATGTTGATAGTTAAATTGTTTTTTTGCAGGAGTTCAAAAACTGTTCGCAAATGTCGTCGATGCTCCTCCGTATTGGCTGATGCGATCAGGATATCGTCAATGTATACAAATGCGAAGTCCAAATCGCGCAGAATACTATGCATAAACCTTTGGAATGTGTGCAGAACTCGAATAAACCAAAAGGAGTCGTTATTGCCGTCTTGGGAATGTCCTTAGGCTCGATCGCTATATGATGATAAGCTTTTTGCAAGTCGATGACTGAGAAAACGCGCTTGTTGTGCAGTATGTTGGTGACGTCATGTACAAACGGGATCGGATAGCGATCGGGTACAGTTTTCGCGTTTAATGCTCTGAAGTCCCCACAAGGTCTCCATTCGCCGTTGGTTTTCTGCACCATGTGCAGCGGGCTCGCCCAGTTGCTGCAGAATGGCCGACAAATACCTTGTTTGACCATGTATGCAAATTCTTTTTTGGCTGCGGCGAGCTTTTCGCCTGATAGTCTGCGTGGCCGTGAAAAAACCGCGGTGCCGCTGGTCTCGATGAGATGAGTTACATTTGAGGGAGACGGCTGCGTGTTGTGATTTTGAATTACCAGTTGCTTGAATTCGTTAAGCAGGCTGGCGACATCGATGCTTAAGACGCGAAATACGGATGTATATCTCTTCATAATTGAAGTTTTCTTCTGCAACTTCTGTGGTGCTTGTGGGTCAATCAAAGCACGTCGCTTTGAGTCGACTAGTAGGTCATAATGACCAAGAAAGTCGGACCCGATGATTGGCGAGGCTACGTCAGCCAGTGCAAAAGTCCACAGAAAGTCTCGGCGGAGACCAAGTGATAGCTTTAGGCGTTTCTCACCAAACGTTTTGATAGGTGTGCCATTTGCTGCAACTAAGCTAAAGGTTTTTTCGATGTTTAGTTTGTCCCTTGGGTGCGCTGGTAAAACTGAGATATCAGCGCCTGTGTCGATTAAAAAACTACGTTGTGTGCCCTTGTCGTATACTGTGATTCTTGCCACTCGACACGAATCTCCTGCTTCGGTGGGCAATGGCGCAGGAGAGGCTTCTAGTTTTTTGCATTGGGGACAAAAGAGCAGGGCGGCTTGCATTTAGTTGCTTTCCTGCCAAATTTTGTGTGATACCAACACAGAGATGGCGACTTAGATCGTTCTTTTGAACGTGACCGAGAATGGAAGCGCTTCTCCAATTTGGCCAGGCGATCTACTATTTCTTCCAGAGAATCAGCTGGTGTAGTTGTGGCCATGTAGAGCTGCTCGCGTCCTGTGACTTCAAGCACTCTGTCAGCCAGTTTTGCCACACCTTGCAAGTCTTCATTCGATGTCTGCAAAATGGCGCGTACATTTTGCGGCCGGCGCTGCATCCATAGGGACTTCAGGAGATCGTCATTCATCCGACCGTTGGCTAAGTTGCGGAGCTCATTAAGTAGCTGTGATGGGCGGCGATCGCCCAAGTCTAAGCCCGTGAGCAGTTTCTGCATTTTTGTGTGCTCATTTTCTCCAAATTGCTCCATGATCCGGCGTTTTAAGTTCATATATAAGTCCGACGGGGGTGGGGATAAAATTGCGTCAGTGACTTGTGCAATGCGACTTTATCGACGCCACTAAGGTGTTGAATTTTGTTAAATCCGAGGTAATTCCCGACACGCAAAATTGCGCCTCAATTTGGGCGAACCAAATCTTGGGACGCTCGGGCCAGAATGGGGGAACTTTTACTGACACCTTGTTGACCTCTGTTTGCACCACTGCATGTGGTACGGTCGAGGACGCACAGTCAGCCGAATTGTTGTCAGATGCGTTTTGCGAAGTACTTGCCATGATGAAATAATTTGCGATGTTGTGAAATTCACGTGAGCCTCGTGCAAATGTATTTGTGACCAACTCTTCGACTCTTAAGTCGAATTGATTTGATTTTGTGATTTGCGAAGCCTAAGATCACGTCGGGGTCACCAGTTATCGCGATGCGATATTATATTATTTAAAATGACAAACTTTATATCTTTTAACAACACGTGTATTTTTATTCTCCTCAATGGCTGAATCATCAGTTACAAAATTAGAGATCGTACTCCTTGTACCGTTCCCATCGATAAACAATCGTATTGGTTAGAGTTGTCGCTACACTATACTTATTTCTAACTCGCAGGTCTAAGAACAGTTTAAATAAAGGTGCCCACTTAAATTTTTTGGTGTTGTGCGGTGTGGTGTGGTTGTCCTAATCTGCAGTTGGTATCTCCTGCAGTGCGCTGCGTTGCCTCTGCCTCCCGCGCTGCCGTCTCCGTCTCCGCTGTCCAGATAGCTTGCGCGCTGATCTGGCGATAAGTCGCTGCCCGAAGAGCTCCGACGGCTTCGGTATAACGTGAAGTTGAATTTGCGCTATAGCGCACCTCAGCCGACTGTATTCGAGAGGCGAGGTTAACGACGTTGTCGCTGTGCCGCCTGTGTTGACGTAGGTCAGCAGCGGCCACTTGTCGGATTGTTCTGTTGTAAACAACAGTGGTCACAAGCACTTGGTGTTTGTTACTACAGCCCTGTTGTCGTGGCTGAGTTTGAATCACTTTTGATTCTTTATCGCGTGGGTACTGACTAACGCACTGTCAAATACCACTAGTTATGCGCCAATTAACTAGTTTCCTGGTGTGTTATGTTCGTGGTGTTTTACGTCGCTTCCGGTGAGCCGGTGGCTTCAAAATAAAGACGCGACGGAGTAGATTTAAGTATTTCTTTATTGAGCAGAGCGAGTGCTGCTGCTTACGAGAGTAGAAAAGAACTAACTCTACGAATACAAAAATTCAAATTAAGAGCTAAAATTAAAACGAAACACAATGGTTGCGGATTCATATTCATAGCGGCCACGCAAATAAGCAGTGTTTGCCGGCTACGTAACGACATCCGGCATAATGCTTACATTGCAGAATGACGTTGTTTTCGTATTTCTTATGCTCGCCGTAGCGGCGTTAACTTGAGTTAACTTACATGTGATAAAAACCACCATGCGGGTCTGTTTCAATAAGATCGGCCGATAAATAAGGAAGATATTCAAGAAAGAGTATTGCACTGTTGCCATGTGCTTATGTCGGTTTTTCCTAATGTCAGTACCCGAGTTCAACTTCAGCAGCAGACAACTTTTTTTAATTATGTGGCAACCTTTTGTTTTTTTAATTATGTGGCAACTTTTTTTTTTTAATTATGTGCACCGGAAATATTCATAGTGCAATTTTATCGGTCATTGCGTAAAAAATGCAGTGGTCGAGTGGTTTTGGAAGTTGACTGTTAAGTGAGAGGTCCGGACTTCAACTCCTGGGTGCCGCGGCGCCTTATATTTATTTTTATACCCGCTACTCGAAGAGTATAAGGGTATTATAACTTTGTGCCAACCGAAAATGTTTGTAACAGGCAGAAGGAGAAATCTCCGACCCCATAAAGTATATATATTCTGAATCAGCATGAATAGCCGAGTCGATATAGCCATGTCCGTCTGTCCGTCTGTCTGTCTGTCCGTCCGTATGAAAACCTAGATCTCAACTATTATAAGAGCTAGAGCTACCAAATTTGGAGACAATATGTGTTAATTCTGCACGCAGATCAAGTTTATTTTGGATTTTTGCCACGCCTCCATCCGCCCCCATAAATCGAAAAAAGTAGATTGTAACTGCAAATATAGCTCTACAGCAATCATTTCTTATACATGTGATAAAACCACCATGCGGGTCTGTTTCAATAAGATCGGCCGATAAATAAAGAAGATATTCTTTTTATACCCGCTACTCGAAGAGTATAAGGGTATTATAACTTTGTGCCAACCGAAAATTTTTGTAACAGGCAGAAGGAGAAATCTCCGACCCCATAAATTATATATAGCCATGTCCGTCGGTCCGTCTGTCCGTCTGTCTGTCTGTCCGTCCGTATGAAAACCTAGATCTCAACTATTATAAGAGCTAGAGCTACCAAATTTGGAGACAATATGTGTTAATTCTGCACGCAGATCAAGTTTATTTTGGATTTTTGCCACGCCTCCATCCGCCCCCATAAATCGAAAAAAAAGTCGATTGTAACTGCAAATATAGCTCTACAGCAATCATTTCTTATACATGTGATAAAAACCACCAAGCGGGTCTGTTTCAATAAGATCGGCCGATAAATAAGGAAGATATTCTTTTTATACCCGCTACTCGAAGAGTATAAGGGTATTATAACTTTGTGCCAACTGAAAATGTTTGTAACAGGCAGAAGGAGAAATCTCCGACCCCATAAAGTATATATATTCTGAATCAGCATGAACAGCCGAGTCGATATAGCCATGTCCGTCTGTCCGTCTGTCCGTCTGTCTGTCTGTCCGTCCGTATGAAAACCTAGATCTCAACTATTATAAGAGCTAGAGCTACCAAATTTGGAGACAATATGTGTTAATTCTGCACGCAGATCAAGTTTATTTTGGATTTTTGCCACGCCTCCATCCGCCCCCATAAATCGAAAGAAGAGTCGATTGTAACTGCAATAAAGCTCTACAGCAATAATTTCTTATACATGTGATAAAAACCACCATGCGGGTCTGTTTCAATAAGATCGGCCGATAAATAAGGAAGATATTCAAGAAAGAGTATTGCACTGTTGCCATGTGCTTATGTCGGTTTTTCCTAATGTCAGTACCCGAGTTCAATTTCAGCAGCAGACAACTTTTTTTAATTATGTGGCAACCTTTTTTTTTTTTTTTTTTAATTATGTGGCAACTTTTTTTTTAATTATGTGCACCGGAAATATTCATAGTGCAATTTTATCGGTCATTGCGTAAGAAATGCAGTGGTCGAGTGGTTTTTTTTTTTTTATTAATGTGTTTTTTTTTTTGTTTTGGGGGGGGGTGGGACCTTTTCGGGGGGGGGGGGGCTTTTTTTTTTTTTTTTTTTTTTCCCCTTACTGGAGAGGGGGGGGGTTTTTTTTCTTTGTGCCAACCGAAAATGTTTGTAACAGGCAGAAGGAGACATCTCCGACCCCATAAAGTATATATATTCTGAATCAGCATGAACAGCGGAGTCGATATAGCCATGTCCGTCTGTCCGTCTGTCCGGCTGTCTGTCTGTCCGTCCGTGTGAAAACGTAGATCTCAGCTATTATAAGAGCTAGAGCTACCAAATTTGGGGACAATATGTGTTAATTCTGCACGCAGATCAAGTTTATTTTGGATTTTCGCCACGCCTCCATCCGCCCCCACAAATCGAAAAAAAGTCGATTGTAGCTGCAAATATAGCTCTACAGCAATCATTTATACATGTATACATTGTATACATGTGATAAAAACCACCATGCGGGCGTGTTGGCAAAGTTTCAATAAGATCGGCCGATAAATAAGGGAGATATTCAAGAAATAGTATTGCACTGTGGCCATGTGCTTATGTCCGTTTTTCCTAATGTCAGAACCCGAGTTCAACTCCAGCAGCAGACAACTTTTTTAATTATGTGGCAACCTTTTTTTTTTAATTATGTGGCAACTTTTTTTTTTAATGATGTGCACCGAAAATATTCATAGTGCAATTTCATATATTCATAGTGCATTGCGTTAGAAATGCAGTGGTCGAGTGATGATGGTAGTTGACTGTTAAGCGAGAGGTCCGGAGTTCAACTCCTGGGTGCCGCGGCGAATTATATTTATTTTTTTTGTATCTTATATTTTTTTTTTATTTTATAGTGTGTTGCAAAATTCAAAATACATTTTTAGTATATTTAAAGCCACTTAGAATCGAAAGAGACATTGAGCAGCAACACAAAAAACAAACGACTAATCTAATTAGATATGTTGAGATGTATTGTGAGGCAGCATATATGTATGTATAGGCGTCTCTTTCCCACATGCATAATTTATAACTGCAAAGTAATAAAAGCAAAGGGCAACATCCAATAAAAATCGAGTGGAACCCGCATAGGCAAAACAAATTAGTGACGGAAAGAAATAAAAAGCAAGAACGCAGTGTTCACATTTGGCAAGTGTTTTTCCGAAGAATTGTAGCGGGTATATCACAGTCGAGTCAGCTCGACTGTAGCCTTTCCGACTGGTTTTGTATCTTATATTCTTTTTATACCCTTGCAGAGGGTATATTAATTTTAGCCAGAAGTTTGCAACGCACCTTAGGAGACATCTCCGACCCTATAAAGTATATATATTCTGAATCAGCATCACCAGAGGAGTCGAAAAATGGATGTCCGTCTGTCCGTCCGTCCGTCCGTCCGTCCGTCCGTCCGACCGTCCGTCTGTTGCAACGCAAACTAGACTCTCAGTTTTTAAGCTATCTTCATGAAACTTGGCATACAAGCTTCTTATTGCTGTAGGCTGTAAATAAGTCGGAACGAGCCAGATCGGACCGATATATCGTATAGCTGTCATAGCAGCTATCGGCCGATTTTTGATGTTTTTCAAGATATTGCAACAAGATTTGGCAAATCCTATTCTTATTACGTTCTTAATGTGCTGTCAAAATTGTATCAAAATCGGACCACTATAACATATAGCTGCCATAGGAACAATCGGCTGAAATCAGGGTTTTTGTATGCAAACCTGTTTTGTTTTTGGAAATACCGCACATTATCAATACTTTTTAATGTTATACAGTAACCCGCCCTTAGTTTTTCCATTTAAATATCTCAGACGTTTATATTCTATAGCTGTTCTAGGAACAATCAGTCAGTCCGTCTGTCTGTTGCAACTCAAATTAGTCCCCCAGTTATTGAGCTATCTTCATGAAACTTGGCACCCAAGCTTATTATTGATGTAGGCTGTAAATAAGTCGGAACGAGCCAGATCGGACCGATATATCGTATAGCTGTCATAGAAGCTATCGGCCGATTTTTGTTGTTTTTCAAGATATTGCAACAAGATTTGGCAAATCATATTCTGATTACGTTCTTAATGTGCTGTCAAAATTGTATCAAAATCGGACCACTATAACATATAGCTGCCATAGGAACAATCGGCTGAAATCAGGGTTTTTGTATGCAAACCTGTTTTGTTTTTGAAAATACCGCACATTATCAATACTTTTTAATGTTATACAGTAACCCGCCCTTAGTTTTTCCATTTAAATATCTCAGACGTTTATATTCTATAGCTGTTATAGGAACAATCAGTCAGTCCGTCTGTCTGTTGCAACTCAAATTAGTCCCCCAGTTATTGAGCTATCTTCATGAAACTTGCCACACAAGCTTATTATTGATGTAGGCTGTAAATAAGTCGGAACGAGCCAGATCGGACCTATATATCGTATAGCTGTCATAGAAGCTATCGGCCGATTTTTGATGTTTTTCAAGATATTGCAACAAGATTTGGCAAATCCTATTCTTATTACGTTCTTAATGTGCTGTCAAAATTGTATCAAAATCGTACCACTATAACATATAGCTGCCATAGGAACAATCGGCTGAAATCAGGGTTTTCGTATGCAAACCTGTTTTGTTTTTGAAAATACCGCACATTATCAATACTTTTTAATGTTATACAGTAACCCGCCCTTAGTTTTTCCATTTAAATATCTCAGACGTTTATATTCTATAGCTGTTATAGGAACAATCAGTCAGTCCGTCTGTCTGTTGCAACGCAAATTAGTCCCCCAGTTATTGAGCTATCTTCATGAAACTTGGCACCCAAGCTTATTATTGATGTAGGCTGTAAATAAGTCGGAACGAGCCAGATCGGACCGATATATCGTATAGCTCTCATAAAAGCTATCGGCCGATTTTTGTTGTTTTTCAAGATATTGCAACAAGATTTGGCAAATCCTATTCTTATTACGTTCTTAATGTGCTGTCAAAATTGTATCAAAATCGGACCACTATAACATATAGCTGCCATAGGAACAATCGGCTGAAATCAGGGTTTTTGTATGCAAACCTGTTTTGTTTTTGGAAATACCGCACATTATCAATACTTTTTAATGTTATACAGTAACCCGCCCTTAGTTTTTCCATTTAAATATCTCAGACGTTTATATTCTATAGCTGTTATAGGAACAATCAGTCAGTCCGTCTGTCTGTTGCAACGCAAATTAGTCCCCCAGTTATTGAGCTATCTTTATGAAACTTGCCACACAAGCTTATTATTGATGTAGGCTGTAAATAAGTCGGAACGAGCCAGATCGGACCTATATGGGCGAGCCAGACGGACCGAAATCGTATAGCTCTCATAAAAGCTATCGGCCGATTTTTGTTGTTTTTCAAGATATTGCAACAAGATTTGGCAAATCCTATTCTTATTACGTTCTTAATGTGCTGTCAAAATTGTATCAAAATCGGACCACTATAACATATAGCTGCCATAGGAACAATCGGCTGAAATCAGGGTTTTCGTATGCAAACCTGTTTTGTTTTTGGAAATACCGCACATTATCAATACTTTTTAATGTTATACAGTAACCCGCCCTTAGTTTTTCCATTTAAATATCTCAGACGTTTATATTCTATAGCTGTTATAGGAACAATCAGTCAGTCCGTCTGTCTGTTGCAACGCAAATTAGTCCCCCAGTTATTGAGCTATCTTCATGAAACT